>WNWK01001212.1:25000-87500 GCA_009830355.1 Cherax destructor | reverse complement strand
CCCGACAGTGCCGCAGGTACTCTGGCATACCCGACAGGTGCCGCAGGTACTCTGGCATACCCGACAGGTGCCGCAGGTACTCTGGCATACCCGACAGGTGCCGCAGGTACTCTGGCATACCCGACAGGTGTGTCGTGTGGGTCTTGGGAGAGATATATAGGAGGTCAAAGATACTCCTCGTTGGATGGTTACGGTATATTTACAGTAAGTGAAAGGAGAGTCCCGCACACCGTCTGTCTCGCCTGTAGGTCTAACGTAGTGAGGCAGTCTGCCTATGATAGGCTGTGCACCTGCGCTGAGCCTCTGACGTCAGCGGGTACCGTGACGTCACACGCAAAGGGACCAGCTGTATAAAGATATACTAAACAAGTGTATCTATGATACTGACACGACAGGTGCCGCAGGTACTCTGGCATACCCGACAGGTGCCGCAGGTACTCTGGCATACCCGACAGGTACCGTAGGTACTCTGGCATACCCGACAGGTACCGTAGGTACTCTGGCATACCCGACAGGTGCTGTACGTACTCTGGTATACCCGACAGGTACTGTACGTACTCTGGTATACCTGACAGGTGCTGTACGTACTCTGGTATACCTGACAGGTACTGTACGTACTCTGGTATACATGACAGATTATCAATAATGTTATTAATATTCTGTGAAAAGTCATATGATGAGTAACAGGAAGGAAGAAGAGGAAGCAGTAAGGAGAGAGGGAGAGGCAGAAGGAGGAAGGGAGAGGGAGGGAGGGAGGTGATAGATATGGTCAAGGGAGGTTAGGTCAGGGAGAGAAGTTGACCTTTGACCTGATGTGTCGTAAAGTGAGCTATCTCGGTGCTTACATGGTCCCTCTTCTTGTGTTGGAGGGAGGGAGGGAGGGAGGGAGGGAGGTGAGAGGTCATACGGAGGGGAAAAAAAGGGAGCGTCCTCCATCCTGGTATTGTCTTTACTGGTGTAAAAAGATTTTGACAGAGAGATACTTTACTCCCTCTCATGAGAGGGAGAGTGAGGGACAGAGAGGGAGGGAAGGAGAGAGAGGGAGGGAGGGAAGGAGAGAGAGGGAGGGAGAGGAACTGGAGAGGAGAAAGATAGTATGGAGAGAGTGATAATGATGGTAGTAAAGGAGTCCTCTCTCTCTCTCTCTCTCTCTCTCTCTCTCTCTCACGTGAGACGCCAAATAATCTTAAGTTCGCTTTGTGAATCTGCCAAGACCACACGTAAAGCCTCCCTCTCTTTTGTTTCCCTCCTTCTCCTCCCCACTCCTATTCTCCTCCTTTCCCTTCTATTTACCCCTCCTCTCCTTCTTCCCCTTCTCTTCCCCTCCTCTTCTCCCCTTCCCCTCTCCCTCACCCTTTCCTGTCATCCCTATCTTCCTTTTGTCCTTCTTGTCCAAATGTTTTGATATATATATATATATATATATATATATATATTATATATATATATATATATATATATATATATATATATATATATATGTCGTGCCGATTAGGTAAAACTTGCGATTTTGGCTAAAATAGCAACGGTCTTCTTGCCGTATAAGACAAGTGAAAATTTGTGTATGCAATAATTTCGCAAAAATCATTCTGAACATAACGAAAATATATATTTCACTGTGTTTGTTTATTATTAAATTACTGTAAACGTATCTAAAATATATTTAGTTGGGTTAGGCTAAATTAAATTACGCTTGTTATAATAAGGTTAGGTAAGTTTTCTAAGTTTCTTTTGGTACAAAATTATAAATTTTTACATTAACATAAATGAAAAAAATATATCTTTAAACGTATAAGAGAAAATTTTAGAAAGGGCTTAATTTTAAATGAGTTCTTGCTAATTGACAAGTTTTACCTATTAGGCACGATATATATATATATATATATATATATATATATATATATATTTTTTTTTTTTTTATTTTTTATTAACACATCGGCCGATTCCCACCAAGGCAGGGTGGCCCGAAAAAGAAAAACTTTCATCATTCACTCCATCACTGTCTTGCCAGAAGGGTGCTTTACACTACAGTTATAAAACTGCAACATTTACACCCCTCCTTCAGAGTGCCGGCACTGTACTTCCCATCTCCAGAACTCAAGTCCGGCCTGCCGGTTTCCCTGAATCCCTTCATAAATGTTACTTTGCTCACACTCCAACAGCACGTCAAGTATTAAAAACCATATGCCTCCATTCACTCCTATCAAATACGCTCACACATGCTTGCTGGAAATCCAAGCCCCTCGCACACAAAACTTCCTTTACCCCTCCCTCCAACCTTTCCTAGGCCGACCCCTACCCCGCCTTCCCTCCACTACAGATTTATACACTCTCGAAGTCACTCTGTCTCGTTCCATTCTCTCTACATGTCCAAACCACCTCAACAACCCCTCCTCAGCTCTCTGGACAATCGTTTTGGTAATCCCACCTCCTCCTAATTTCCAAACTCCGAATTCTCTGCATTATATTCACACCACACATTGACCTCAGACATGACATCTCCACTGCCTCCAGCCTTCTCCTCGTTGCAACATTCATCACCCATGCTTCACACCCATATAAGAGCGTTGGTATAACTATACTCTCATACATTCCCTCTTTACTTCCATGGACAAGGTTCTTTGTCTCCACAGACTCCGAAGTGCTCCACTCACCCTTTTCCCTCATCAATTCTATGATTCACCTCATCCTTCATAGACCCATCCGCCGACATGTCCACTCCCAAATATCTGAATACATTCACCTCCTCCATACTCTCTCCCTCCAATCTGATATCCAATCTTTCGTCACCTATTCTTTTTGTTATCCTCATCACCTTACTCTTTCCTATATTCACTTTCAATTTTCTTCTTTTACACACCCTACCAAATTCATCCACCAACCTCTGCAGCTTCTCTTCAGAATCTCCCAAAAGCACAGTGTCATCAGCAAAAAGCAACTGTGACAACTCCCACTTTGTATTTGCTTCTTTATCTTTTAGCCCAACACCTCTTGCCAAGACCCTCGCATTCACTTCTCTTACAACCCCATCTATAAATATATTGAACAACCACGGTGACATCACACATCCTTGTCTAAGGCCCACTTTTACTGGGAAATAGTCCCTTCCCTCCTACACACTCTAACCTGAGCCTCACTATCCTCATAAAAACTCTTCACTGCTTTCAGTAACCTTCCTCCTATTCCATACACCTGCAACATCTGCCACATTGCCCCCTATCTACCCTATCATACGCCTTTTCCAAATCCATAAATGCCACAAAAACATCTTTACCCTTATCCAAATACTGTTCACCTATATGTTTCACTGTAAACACTTGGTCTACACACCCCTACCTTTCCTAAAGCCCCTTGTTCATCTGCTATCCTGCTTTCTGTTTTACTCTTAATTCTTTCAATAATAACTCTACCATACACTTTACCAGGTACACTCAACAGACTTATTCCCTATAATTTTGCACTCTCTTTTGTCCCCTTTGCCTTTATACAAAGGAACAATACACGCTCTCTGCCAATCCTAGGTACCTTACCCTCTTCCATACATTTATTAAATAATAGCACCAACCACTCCAAAATTATATCCCCACCTGCTTTTAACATTTCTATCTTTATCCCATCAATCCCAGCTGCCTTACCCCTTTCATTCTACCCACTGCCTCACGAACTTCCCTACACCCACAACTGGCTCTTCCACACTCCTACAAGATGTTATTCCTCCTTGCCCTACACACGAAATCACAGCTTCCCTGTCTTCATCAACATTTAACAAATCCTCAAAATATTCTCTCCATCTTCCCGATACCTCTAACTCTCCATTTAATAACTCTCCTCTCCTATTTTTAACTGTCAAATCCATTTGTTCTCTAGGCTTCCTCAACTTATTAATCTCATTCCAAAACTTTTCTTATTTTCAACAAAATTTGCTGATAACATCTCACCCACTCTCTCATCTGCTCTCTTTTACATTGCTTCACCACTCTTTTAACCTCTTTTTCTCTCCATATACTCTTCCCTCCTTGCATCACTTCTACTTTGTAAAAACCTCTCATATGCTAACTTTTTCTCCCTTACTACTCTCTTTACATCATCATTCCACCAATCGCTCCTCTTCCCTCCTGCACCCACTCGCCTGTAACCACAAACTTCTGCTGAACACTCTAACACTACATTTTTAAATCTACCCCATACATTTTCGACCCCATTGCCTACACTCTCACTAGCCCATCTATCCTCCAATAGTTGTTTATATCTTACCCTAACTGCCTCCTCTTTTAGTTTATAAACCTTCACCTCTCTTTTACTTACTGATTCTATTTTCCTTGTATCCCATCTACCTTTTACTCCCACTGTAGCTATAACTAAAAAGTGATCTGATATATCTGTAGCCCTCTATAAACATGTACATCCTGAAGTCTACTCAACAGTCTTTTATCTATCAATACATAGTCCAACAAACTACTGTCATTACGCCCTACATCATATCTTGTATACTTATTTATCCTCTTTTTCTTAAAATATGTATTACCTATAACTAAACCCCTTTCTATACAAAGTTCAATCAAAGGGCTCCCATTATCATTTACACCTGACACCCCAAACTTACCTACTACACCCTCTCTGCATGTTTCTCCCACTTTAGCATTTAGGTCCCCTACCACAATTACTCTCTCATTTGGTTCAAAAGTTCCTATACATTCGCTTAACATCTCCCAAAATCTCTCTCTCCTCTACACTCCTCTCTTCTCCAGGTGCATACACGCTTATTATGACCCACTTTTCGCATCCGACCCTTATTTTAATCCACATAATCCTTGAATTTACACATTTATATTCCCTCTTTTCCTTCCATAACTGATCCTTCAACATTATTGCTACCCCTTCCTTAGCTCTAACTCTCTCAGATACTCCTGACTTAATCCCATTTATTTCTCCCCACTGAAACTCGCCTACCCCCTTCAGCTTTGTTTCGCTTAGGGCCAGGACATCCAACTTCTTTTCATTCATAACATCGGCAATCATCTCTTTCTTATCATCCGCACTACATCCACGCACATTCAGACACCCAATTTTATAAAGTTTTTCTTCTTCTCGTTTTTAGTAGATTTGTACAGGAGAAGGGGTTACTAGCCCATTGCTCCCGGCATCTTAGTCGCCTCATACGACACGCATGGCTTACGGAGGAAAGATTCTTTTCCACTTCCCCATGGACAATAGAGAAAATAAAAGGAACAAGAGCTATTAAGAAAAAGAAGAAAAACCTAGATGTGTGTATGTATATATATGCATGTGTATGCCAGTGTAGTGTGACCTAAAGTGTAAGTAGAAGTAGCTAGATATACCTGTTATCCAGCGTGTTTATGAGACAGAAAAAAGACACCAGCAATCCTACCATCATGTAAAACAGTTTCAGGTTTCTGTTTCACAGTCACCTGGCAGGACGGTAGTACCTCCCTGGGTGGTTGCTGTCTACCAACCTACTACATAAATGAAAAAATATATCTTTAAATATATATATATATATATATATATATATACAGACACACGCAGACAGACAGAGACAGACAGACACAGACAGACAGACACAAACGGGGAGAAAGAATAAATACTGATACAATTTTACATTTCTTTTTCACTGAGCATATTTATAGTCATACATGGAGAGGTGCTTGTCTTTCAGTGTATATACACGGAGAGGTGTATATCTCCGAGTGTATATACACGGAGAGGTGTATGTCTCTCAATACATATACACCGAGACCTTAGTACAAAATTTGTATATATATATATAAAATATACATATATGTCGTGCCGAATAGGTAAACATGGTTAATTAGCAAGAACTCATTTAAAATTAAGTCCTTTCTAAAATTTTCTCTTATACATTTAAAGATATATTTTTTCATTTATGTTAATATAAAAATTAATGATTTTGTACCAAAAGAACCTTAGGAAACTTACCTAACCATAATATAAGAAGAACAATTTAATTTAGACTAATCCAACTAAACATATTTTAGAAGTTTTCAATAATTTAATAATAAACAAACACAATGAAATATATTTTTTTCGTTAGATTCAGAATGATTTTTGCGAAATTATTGCATACACAAATTTTCGCTTGCCCTATTGGGCAAGAGGAGCGTTGCTATTTAAGTTTTACTTTATATATATATATATATATATATATATATATATATATATATATATATATATATATATATATATATATATATATATATTATATATCGTCACAGTAAAGGTCACAGTAAGCAGGTCATATCTTAAAATGCGATATAAGCACTTATCAATAAACAGTAAAAGTATTAAGGCAGCAGAAGTCTAACATAAGAGAGAAATGACCTGACATGACCTCACAGTCAGTGGGTTGTTAGTCACCTCACTCACGTCAGGTGTTGGTGAATCGGTGTGTCAATACAGTCTATAATCCTCTCCAGTTTTGTCGTGAATGAATCTAGTTTATACAATCCTGGACTTATATTCAAATTGTAATGAATATAATTATGATATATATATATATATATATATATAAAGGTTTATTCTATTGCTTATTGTACCCTTCTCAGTTTTTGAAAATCAAATGGATGGGTAAAACCTCTCGCTATATTTATTTTGTAATCTTAGTTCAAGATTCTTACCATTTTGACCAAAATTAAATGTATTTTCCATCGGAAATCTTGTACTCACAGCCATTTTTTGAGGGAATTCATAATCAAATTGTTTTCCATATTAAAAGTTTTAAATACAAATTTGATTTGGATATTCTTAAGAAGATAAAAAAAAAGAAGATTTATAAATACGCGTCCGTATTCTTTTTTTTGGCTTAAAAATATATTTCTGGTAACTTTTCTTATCAAAAAACTTCTTTAGGGAATATTAGATCATATACTCTATTATAAATCTTCAATATTTTTTTCATTTGTGAACTCTCAAGAACATAGAGGAGAACACAGAACATTTACCCGTCGTGAAATGACGAAGAACAGCGTTCATAAGAACAGATTTTCGTTGTTCTTCTAAAACACTTTCATCTGACATCCTTGATTCCTTATAGTTACTGACACATCTAAGACTGACTCGAGTTATTTAGTTCAGACTCAAGACTCAACTTTAAAGTTGAAGCTGAACTCTGCCCCGAGTGAGGGATATCATCCCCACCTTGAGTAAGGGATATCATCCCCACCTTGAGTAAGGGATATCATCCCCACCTTGAGTGAGGGATATCATCCCCACCTTGAGTAAGGGATATCATCCCCACCTTGAGTGAGGATATCATCCCACCTGAGTGGGATATCATCCCCACCTTGAGTGAGGATATCATCCCACCTTGATGAGGATATCATCCCCACGTGGATCTCCCACCTTGAGTGAGGATATCATCCACCTTGAGTGAGATTCATCCCACCTGATGAGATATCATCCCCACCTTGAGTGAGGATATCATCCCCACCTTGAGTAAGGGATATCATCCCCACCTTGAGTGAGGGATATCATCCCCACCTTGAGTGAGGGATATCATCCCCACCTTGAGTGAGGGATATCATCCCCACCTTGAGTGAGGGATATCATCCCCACCTTGAGTGAGGGATATCATCCCCACCTTGAGTGAGGGATATCATCCCCCTGAGTGAGGATATCATCCCCACCTTGAGTGAGGGATATCATCCCACCTTGAGTGAGGATATCATCCCCACCTTGAGTGAGGATATCATCCCCACCTGAGTGAGGATATCATCCCCACCTTGAGTGAGGGATATCATCCCCACCTTGAGTGAGGGATATCATCCCCACCTTGAGTGAGGGATATCATCCCCACATCTCTACTAAATAACCTCAAACAGAATTATAACTATAGAACAGAATCTTGTTGTGTTCTATAGTTATAATTATTATATTGATGATTCTTAAAATTATTAATAAAAGTGGTTATTGATTCTCTCTTTTTTTCTCTCTCTCTCTCACACACACACAGGGCCAAGAGCTGTAACTCAGCCACTACTACCACTAGGACCACCACTTCCAGTACCATCATCACCACCACCACCACCACCCCCAACCATCACCACCATCAACCATCACCACCACCATCACCAACCATGATCACCATCACCACCACCAACCATCACCACCATCAATCACCACCACCATCACCACCACCAACCATCACCACCACCACCAACCATCACCACCACCACCACTATTCACATATGCACATTAAGTTAGTGGGAGAACTTAAACGCTGACGTATGCTGGTGTGTGATGCAGTCATGTGTGTGTACTCTCCTACATGTGGTTGCAGGGGTCGAGTCATAGCTCCTGGGCCCACCTCTTCACTGGTCCGTGAGCAGGGTGTGCGCGTGTGTTTTAGTCTAAGTCTATCAGTCGGTCAGTGAGTCAGTCAGTAAGTCACTCAGTGAGTCAGTGGGTCAGTCAGTGAGTTAGTGAGACAGTGAGCTAGTCAATAAATCAGTCAATCATTCAGTGAGTCAGTCACTAAATCAGTCAGTCAATCAGTGAGTCAGTGAATCAGTCAGTGAGTCAGTGAGTGAGTCAGTCAGTCAGTGTATCTGCCGCACTGCGTCTAAAATTAACTCAAAGAACAATTGAGTTTTTCCCTGCTTCTTCTCCCTTCATTAGGGAGGAGAGGGAGGGGAACAAGGGAGAGAGGGAGGGAGGGGGAAGGGAGGAGGGAGAGAGATGAAGGGAGGAATAACATGGAAGAGAAGTAGAGAAAAAGAATATTAGAGGAAGAAAGAAGAGAGTTATAAGGGAGAATAGGAAGAGGGAAGGGTGAAGAAGTGAGAGAGGAAAAGGGAGGGTAAAGGGTGTAAATAAAAGGGAGGGGGTAGAAAAGAGAGTGCGTTAAGAAGGCAACTACTGATTCTGTAAGGTTATTCAGGTATACACAAATACAGTTACATAGATTATCATACATAGCAGTATATGTGTAGAGAACCCGGGATAACCCAAAAAAGTCAGCCAGAGTGACTTATTTCCATTGGGGTCCATTTAATACCTTAATATTATACACTGTAGGAGATATATGTTATTATATTATAAAGGATATATACTAAGAATAAGGTAAAAAGAGTTATTTACATGTGTTAGCTAAAAAAATAAAAAATCATTCTCCTGCCTTTCTGTCGCTACATTCATTAGGTACCTTTTGGTTCTCTTCTTGAACTGGTTCATGCTATGACTGGCTTTGACATGTGCAGGCAGTCTGTTCCATTCCTTTATTGCTGTATAATAAAAGGTGTTTGAAGCCTGGCCACTGACTGTGGGACTACAAAGTTGTGCTCTCTTCCCCTAGTACTATGACTGCTTTGGTTCCCAGCCTTGACAAAATTGGCAGCAAGATATTCTGGACACTGTGAGCAATTTTATAAACTTGATTTAACTTAAGTTGTTTTACTCTGTCTTCAATATTCAGCATATCCAATTGTTGTAATTCATCCTGGCCTACATGCTCTCTTGGTCCCAGGTCCAGGATGAATCTTACCATTTTGTTCTGGGTGATTTGCAGCTTATCTTTCAGTTTTTGTCAAGGCAGAAGGACCATGAAGAGCAAGCGTAGTCCATATGACATTGTATAAGGGCTAGACATAGGGTCCTGTGAGCCTCAGTAGGTAGACACTGTGCTTGTCTGTAGAGGAACTTCAGTCTGGCATTCGCTTTCTTTACTACACTGTTCCCTATCAATTCTCCTGACATGCATGGGTCAAAGGGGATTCCCAGATATTTTACTGAGGAAACTGAAGTGATGGATTCCCCATTACACCGGACATTAAAATTATTTACCCTTCTCAGTTTATATTTCGTTCCAAAGAATATGACTTCTGTTTTCCCGAGATGTAACGATAGTTTGTTGTCTACTAACCATTTGCTGCAGGACTCCAGTTCCAGTGTTAATACATTAGCTATATCTTGTGGGTCTTTACCTGACACTAACAGAGCACTGTCATCCGCATACAGTAGGAGTTTGCACTTGACACTGATGGGCATGTCATTTACATAACACAGGAATAATAAGGGACCCAGAATATTACCTTGGGGAACGCCACATGTTATCGGCAGTGGTTCTGATTCTGTTTTGTTGATTTTGACAATTTGTTTCCTATTGCTAAGATAGGACTTAAACCAGTCTATGGAACCTATCCCGATAGCTTGAAGTCTATAAATATAAATATCTTTCACTCAAGACTTTCACTCAGAAATTTTAATTCTAAAACTTTCATTCACAAACTTTCACTCAAAAAAGTTAACTCAAGATTTTCACTTAAGAACTGACAGAACTTTCACTCTTGACTTTCATTCAAAACTTTCACTCAGGCTTATGTGAAGAAGGAAAAAAAGAGCAAGGAAACATGGTTAACATCTCCACTCGCCCCAGGACTGAACCCGGGTCCTTCAGATGTGAGCCAAGATCAGTTGACTGCTGTGTACTCTCTCACTTTCTCTTTCCCTCTCTTATTAACACAATATCTAAGTCAAACAATTCCAGAATTTCTTCCTTTCAGTCGTGTTTGAAATAAGATCCTCTGAAGAGGGCCTCCGAGGCCCGAAACATACATACCTGTTTCCTCTAAATTTTCTGGCGATTGGGAATACACCTGGTATACATATGTATGTTAATGCATCAGTACTGACTAGGGGCATTTAACTGATGATCCTCTTTAAGAATCCAAGAAATATATTTTAGTTTTGAAGAAATACTGACGACAGTGTTTCTGTATGTCTGTCAGTGTTGTATGTCTGTCAGTGTTGTATGTCTGTCAGTGTTGTATGTCTGTCAGTGTTGTATGTCTGTCAGTGTTGTATGTCTGTCAGTGTTGTATGTCTGTCAGTGTTGTATGTCTGTCAGTGTTGTATGTCTGTCAGTGTTGTATGTCTGTCAGTGTTGTATGTCTGTCAGTGTTGTATGTCTGTCAGTGTTGTATGTCTGTCAGTGTTGTATGTCTGTCAGTAGCAGAATAGTTAATGAGTGGACACACACACACCAACACCCACACCCACACACCCACCCACACCCACACACAGGAAGGGTTCTCTGTTATTCTTTAACATTCTGACGTACGACATGACAGCGCCTCCCCCCGTCCCTTCCCCCACCCCTTCCTCATCTTCCGCAGAGTTATCTCCCCATCATCCCCATCTGTCGCAGGGGAGATGATGGAGACCTTAGGGAGAGTGAGGGAGAGTAAGAAAGGGTGAGGGAGGAGGAGGAGAAAGATTTTCAATCACTTCTTCCTAATGCCCCTCCATAATGTACTCACCTAGTTGTGGTTGCAGGGGTCGAGTCATAGCTCCTGGCCCCGCCTCTTCACTGGCCGCTACTGGGTCACTCTCCCTGCGCCATGAGCTTTATCATACCTCTTCTTAAAGCTATGTATGGAACCTGCCTCCACTACATCACTTCCCAAACTATTCCACTTCCCGACCACTCTGTGACTGTCTTCTGTCATTCAGGTACTGTCTGACACACTGCAACACTGTCTTCTGTCATTCAGGCACTGTCTGACACACTGCAACACTGTCTTCTGTCATTCAGGTACTGTCTGACACACTGCAACACTGTCTTCTCTCATTCAGGCACTGTCTGACACACTGCAACACTGTCTTCTGTCATTCAGGTACTGTCTGACACACTGCAACACTGTCTTCTCTCATTCAGGTACTGTCTGACACACTGCAACACTGTCTTCTCTCATTCAGGTACTGTCTGACACACTGCAACACTGTCTTCTCTCATTCAGGTACTGTCTGACACACTGCAACACTGTCTTCTGTCATTCAGGTACTGTCTGACACACTACAACACTGTCTTCTGTCATTCAGGTACTGTCTGATACACTGCAAACACTGATTTTTTACTCTGCTTGTTCCTCAGGTTCCTGGACTAATACCCATTTAAGGAGAGTCTAAAGGAGCCAAACCTAACGCCATTAGAAAACACAAGAATCAGGTATGATACGATAACAACGCTGAAAATACTAAATGAGGCGGGAAACAGGAACGCGGGGGCACATTTGGAATTTAAAAACCCAGATGAATCACAGTGATGTTAGGAAATATTTATTCAGCCTTAGAGTGGTCAGGAAGTGGAAAGACCTAGACAAAGAAGTGGTAGAGGCAGAATCCATACATAGTTTTAAGAAGAGATATGGCAGGGCTCACGCAGCGAGGAGTGGATTCAGTAGCGGCCAGCGGAGAGGCGGGCCCACGAGCTGAGACTCAACCCCTGCAATCAAATGTGAGTACAGTGAAACACACAAACACAGATACAAAATCATACACAAAACATATACACGCAAAAAAAAAAACACAGATACAAATATGAATACATCACACATACACACACAACACACACACTACACACATACACACACAACACACACACTACACACACACGCACACACACACACGCACACACACCACTAGGTGAGTGTACACACAATGTATAGCAACACAAACTCTCGTACACAGATACAAACTTGCATACACACATACAAACACAAACATATGCACGCACAAAGACAAACACACATGTACACAGACATACAAACACACAGTCACTCATACAAGAGAGGTGTAAGTATTAAACTGAACGATTATGTGACTGTAAAATGAAATTGAAATTGAATTGTTTGTAAATACTGCAGATATGAGAGAGCCGCCTTCTCATTACCACAATAATGGAAAGATTAAGAGAGAGAGAGAGAGAGAGAGAGAGAGAGAGAGAGAGAGAGAGAGGGGGGCTGTGGGCCCAGATAAGTTGAGCCCTAGATTGTTGACAAGATGTGCAGACCAGCTGGCAGCACTTCTAACTCGCATCTTTCAGCACTGTCTAGTACAGTGTAAATGACCTTCTCTGTGGAAAGAGACAAATGTCGTCCCTGTTCACAAAAAGAAGAGCAGAGCAGAAATCAGCAACTACAGACCAGTGTCACTCCTGTCAATCACTGGCAAGATCCTTGAGACAATAATCTCAAGACAAATGACAGTTTTTTTTACTACCATTCACTACTTTGTGACCGTCAATATGGCTTCAGGAAAGGTTACTCTGCTGCTGATCTGTTGTTAAACCTCTCCACTAAATGGCACCAGTCACTGGATGAATCCAAAGTCAGCTGTGTGGTAGCATTGGACATTGCTGGTGCTTTCGACCGAGTGTGGCACCAGGGCCTCTTGGCAAAACTGCAAGCACTGGGAATTGCAGGCTCTACACTATGTCTTCTCAGTGATTACCTTCATGGTAGATCTCTAAGGATAGTTCTCAATGGGACAGAGTCAGCAAGACATCCTATTGGGGCAAGTGTTCCACAGGGAAGTGTGCTGGGACCATTGTTATGGAATGTCTACTTCAATGACCTTCATCTCATCCCAGAATGCCATGCATATGCAGACGACTGTACTCTGACATTTACTTAACCAAGAGAGGAAATGCCAGCTGCTCTAAGCAACATGAATCACCAGCTAAGAGCTATATCAGCTTGGGGTAAACGATGGCAGGTAACATTTGCTCCTGAGAAAACACAAATGATGATGGATTCCAGGCACTATGATGGTAATGCCGGAGCAGAAGTAAGCATGAATGAGAGAGTGTTTGTTCCTGGGGACGAAGTTGATATCCTTGGGGGAAAATTTGACTCCAAACTGACCAGGATGAACCACGTTGTAAATTTTGCAAACAAGGCAGTCAGGAAGCTTAGAGCACTTCGATGTTTCTCGCATCTGCTTGACAGTAGAGGTTGCAAGATTCTGTACGAGGCACAAGTACGCCTCTCATATATCTGCGACTGCCTCCCTTGGATTGACTGCCCCCCATTTATCTGCGACTTCTTGACAGAGTAGAGAACAGAGCAAGACGACTCGTCTCTCGCCTGGACCCAGCCTGGATAGATCTGTCATTTCGCCAGAGCCTTCAACACAGGAGGGATGTGGAGGGCCTTTCTGTTATGTACAAGGCCAACATTGTCAAAGTACCACACTTGACTCCGAGAAGTGAGCTTCTACACCACAAGACGGGCAGCAAGCAGCAACTACACTCCGGCTGTACCCTTCTCCAGAACATCACTTCATCTGAGATCATTTATTCCCAGGATGACTCGAGTCTGAAACATGTTCGTACTGCATAATGATATCAACGAAATAAAGTCAGCTCATCAAATGAAATCGCTGGCCCACAGAAGGCTCCAACTTCACCCTGTTCCATATTTATGTCTCAACAATAAAAAGGCTTTCAAATCGAGCTGATGTAGAGTAACAGTTCTTAATTCGTAAATAAAGTTAGGAATCTTTAACCTAACCTTGTAAAATCCAGTGTAGAGAGAGAGAGAGAGAGAGAGAGAGAGAGAAGAGAGAGAGAGAGAGAGAGAGAGATGTTGTTGGACAATGTGACAGGAAAAAACTAGAGGGAATATAGATGGATGCAAGAAAGGGCGAGAGAGAGGGATGAGAGGGGGAAGGAGAGGATATAAATGTAGGAGAGAGGGGAAGGAGAGGATATAGATGTACGAGAGAGGGGGAGGAAGGAATATAGACGGAGAAGAGAGAGGGAGGGAGGGAAGGGAGAAAGGGAAGACTCGTAAATATGTCTGGGCGCTGATGTGAAGATAGTGTTGATATCTCTCTCACCATCCAGGAAGAGAGATGGAGGAGTGAGGAAACTAGAGAAAGGAAAGAGGTGGGAAAAAGAAAAGAGGGAGAAAGTAAAGAAAGTACTTTCACTCCTATAGTTTGCAAAATGTCTAGGTCCTGTGTGTGTGTGTGTGTACTCACCTATATGTGGTTGCAGGGATCGAGTCACAGCTCAGGATGTGCATGTTTATAGAGGGGCTACAGATATATCAGATCACTTTTTAGTTATAGCTACAGTGGGAGTAAAAGGTAGATGGGATACAAGGAAAATAGAATCAGTAAGTAAAAGAGAGGTGAAGGTTTATAAACTAAAAGAGGAGGCAGTTAGGGTAAGATATAAACAACTATTGGAGGATAGATGGGCTAGTGAGAGTGTAGGCAATGGGGTCGAAAATGTATGGGGTAGATTTAAAAATGTAGTGTTAGAGTGTTCAGCAGAAGTTTGTGGTTACAGGCGAGTGGGTGCAGGAGGGAAGAGGAGCGATTGGTGGAATGATGATGTAAAGAGAGTAGTAAGGGAGAAAAAGTTAGCATATGAGAGGTTTTTACAAAGTAGAAGTGATGCAAGGAGGGAAGAGTATATGGAGAGAAAAGAGAGGTTAAAAGAGTGGTGAAGCAATGTAAAAGAGAGCAGATGAGAGAGTGGGTGAGATGTTATCAGCAAATTTTGTTGAAAATAAGAAAAGTTTTGGAATGAGATTAATAAGTTGAGGAAGCTTAGAGAACAAATGGATTTGACAGTTAAAAATAGGAGAGGAGAGTTATTAAATGGAGAGTTAGAGGTATCGGGAAGATGGAGAGAATATTTTGAGGATTTGTTAAATGTTGATGAAGACAGGGAAGCTGTGATTTCGTGTGTAGGGCAAGGAGGAATAACATCTTGTAGGAGTGTGGAAGAGCCAGTTGTGGGTGTAGGGGAAGTTCGTGAGGCAGTGGGTAGAATGAAAGGGGGTAAGGCAGCTGGGATTGATGGGATAAAGATAGAAATGTTAAAAGCAGGTGGGGATATAATTTTGGAGTGGTTGGTGCTATTATTTAATAAATGTATGGAAGAGGGTAAGGTACCTAGGGATTGGCAGAGAGCGTGTATTGTTCCTTTGTATAAAGGCAAAGGGGACAAAAGAGAGTGCAAAAATTATAGGGAATAAGTCTGTTGAGTGTACCTGGTAAAGTGTATGGTAGAGTTATTATTGAAAGAATTAAGAGTAAAACAGAAAGCAGGATAGCAGATGAACAAGGGGGCTTTAGGAAAGGTAGGGGTGTGTAGACCAAGTGTTTACAGTGAAACATATAGGTGAACAGTATTTGGATAAGGGTAAAGATGTTTTTGTGGCATTTATGGATTTGGAAAAGGCGTATGATAGGGTAGATAGGGGGCAATGTGGCAGATGTTGCAGGTGTATGGAATAGGAGGAAGGTTACTGAAAGCAGTGAAGAGTTTTTATGAGGATAGTGAGGCTCAGGTTAGAGTGTGTAGGAGGGAAGGGGACTATTTCCCAGTAAAAGTGGGCCTTAGACAAGGATGTGTGATGTCACCGTGGTTGTTCAATATATTTATAGATGGGGTTGTAAGAGAAGTGAATGCGAGGGTCTTGGCAAGAGGTGTTGGGCTAAAAGATAAAGAAGCAAATACAAAGTGGGAGTTGTCACAGTTGCTTTTGCTGATGACACTGTGCTTTTGGGAGATTCTGAAGAGAAGCTGCAGAGGTTGGTGGATGAATTTGGTAGGGTGTGTAAAAGAAGAAAATTGAAAGTGAATATAGGAAAGAGTAAGGTGATGAGGATAACAAAAAGAATAGGTGACGAAAGATTGGATATCAGATTGGAGGGAGAGAGTATGGAGGAGGTGAATGTATTCAGATATTTGGGAGTGGACATGTCGGCGGATGGGTCTATGAAGGATGAGGTGAATCATAGAATTGATGAGGGGAAAAGGGTGAGTGGAGCACTTCGGAGTCTGTGGAGACAAAGAACCTTGTCCATGGAAGTAAAGGGGAATGTATGAGAGTATAGTTATACCAACGCTCTTATATGGGTGTGAAGCATGGGTGATGAATGTTGAACGAGGAGAAGGCTGGAGGCAGTGGAGATGTCATGTCTGAGGTCAATGTGTGGTGTGAATATAATGCAGAGAATTCGGAGTTTGGAAATTAGGAGGAGGTGCGGGATTACAAAAACGATTGTCCAGAGAGCTGAGGAGGGGTTGTTGAGGTGGTTTGGACATGTAGAGAGAATGGAACGAGACAGAGTGACTTCGAGAGTGTATAAATCTGTAGTGGAGGGAAGGCGGGTAGGGGTCGGCCTAGGAAAGGTTGGAAAGAGGGGTAAAGGAAGTTTTGTGTGCGAGGGGCTTGGACTTCCAGCAAGCATGTGAGCGTATTTGATAGGAGTGAATGGAGGCATATGGTTTTAATACTTGACTGCTGTTGGAGTGTGAGCAAAGTAACATTTATGAAGGATTCAGGGAAACCGGCAGGCCGGACTTGAGTTCTGGAGATGGGAAGTACAGTGCCGGCACTCTGAAGGAGGGTGTTAATGTTGCAGTTTTATAACTGTAGTGTAAAGCACCCTTCTGGCAAGACAGTGATGGAGTGAATGATGATGAAAGTTTTCTTTTCGGGCCACCCTGCCTTGGTGGGAATCGGCCGATGTGTTAATAAAAAAAAAAAAATATATATACATATATATATAACACCATCTGTCTCCTACCGAGGAGACAGATGGTGTTATATCCTCCTACCGAGGAGAGACTATCACCGTCTTGCCAAACGCCGATGACATCACAGTTCAGTTGACCCTCTAAACTGCAACATCCCCACCCCTCCTTCAGAGTGCAGGCACTGTACTTCCCTCCTTCAGAGTGCAGGCACTGTACTTCCCTCCTTCAGAGTGCAGGCACTGTACTTCCCTCCTTCAGAGTGCAGGCACTGTACTTCCCTCCTTCAGAGTGCAGGCACTGTACTTCCTCCTTCAGAGTGCAGGCACTGTACTTCCCTCCTTCAGAGTGCAGGCACTGTACTTCCCTCCTTCAGAGTGCAGGCACTGTACTTCCCTCCTTCAGAGTGCAGGCACTGTACTTCCCTCCTTCAGAGTGCAGGCACTGTACTTCCCTCCTTCAGAGTGCAGGCACTGTACTTCCCTCCTTCAGAGTGCAGGCACTGTACTTCCCTCCTTCAGAGTGCAGGCACTGTACTTCCCTCCTTCAGAGTGCAGGCACTGTACTTCCCTCCTTCAGAGTGCAGGCACTGTACTTCCCTCCTTCAGAGTGCAGGCACTGTACTTCCCTCCTTCAGAGTGCAGGCACTGTACTTCCCTCCTTCAGAGTGCAGGCACTGTACTTTCCACCACGAGGACTCAAATCCGGTTCTTTCCCTGAATCCCTTCATAAATGGTACTTTGCTTACACTCCAATAGCACTTCAAATCATAGAAACTCCTTGTCACCACTCACTCTAACACACACTCACAAACCAGTTGGATGTCCAAGCATCTAGCGTTCAAAACCTTTTTACATCCCTCCAACGTTTCTTCCCTTCACCCTAGATTTCTACACTCCCCTTTAGTCATCCTATTTTTCTCAAGCCTCTTTAAATGTCCGAACCACCTCAACTCCTTAGCCTTTTGAGTAATTCTTTTAGTAATCCCTTACTTCTTTATTTCAAACAACAAATATATTGTATAATATTCACACCACACATTGCCCTCAAACAAGACATCTACGCTTTCTCCAGCCTCTTTCCCGCTGCAACGTTTAAAACCCTTGCTTCACACACATATAACAGTGTTGGTACCACCATGCTCTCATACATTCCCCATTTTGCTTCCATGTCTAAGATTCTTTGTCTCCAAAGAGGCCTTAATGCACCACCCACCATTTTCCCCCATCATCAGTCTTTCATGACCCATGTAAAGTCGACTTCATTCCTAAAGTATCTGAACACATTTATTTATTCCATACTCCCTCCCTCCAATCTTTCATTCCCTTGCTCTTTCCTAAGTTCACTTTTAATTTCCTTCTTTTACTTCTCTTCAGATTCTCCTAAAAGCACAGTGTCATCAGCAACACCTAATTTATGTTGGATTCCTTATTTTCCAATCCAACACCTTCCCCCATTCATTTCTCTTACAACCCCATCTATAAAAAATATTGAACAACCATGGTAATATCACGCATCCTCCCTGTCTAAGGCCTAATTTGACTGGAAAATAATCTCCATTTCTACATACCCTAGCCTCAGCCTCACTATTCTCGTAAAAACTCTTCACAGCATTTAGTAACTTACTAACCATTCCATACACTTCCAACATCTGCCACATTCCTCCCCTATCCACAATATCATACGCTTTTCCAGATCCATAAATGCTACGAAAATTTCTTTACCCTTACCTAAATTCTGTTCACATATCTGCTTCAATGTAAACACTTGGTCTACACACCCCCTACCCTTCCTAAAGCCTCCTTGTTCATCTGCAGTCCTACTCTCCGTCTTACTCTTAATTCTTTCAATAATAACTCTAACATACACTTTACCAGGTATACCCAACAAGCTTATTCCCCTATAATTCTTACACTACTTTGTTCCCTTTTTCATTATACATTTTCAAATTCAAATTCAAATCCTTTATTTCATGTAATACAAGGTGGGGGGTACTTATAGTTATACATTAAAGTTGATATTACAAGATGGCCAATAATATGCCTAGGTATGCCTAGGCTTTTCAGGCAGTCTTATGATAGGTCTTACTCAATAGCTATACAATGGATATACAGATTGTAAGGTTAGGTTTACAAAATTTAGGTACTGGAATTTAAACATTGAGAATTTAACAATTAGTATAAAAAGTTAGCAATTAGTTTATATATTAATGATAAAGGTGATATATTGGCATAATATAGATTCTATATTGGAGTATCTTAGGCAAACTTATGACTAGCTTAAGTATTATGGAGCAATAGTTGTATTAAATTTTGGTTGGAACTGTGCAAATTAAGGGAATCACAGATATCAATAAGTGTATTTTGCTGTGGTTAGTAATGTGCAAATTAAGGAGAATCACAGATATCAATAAGTGTATTTTGCTGTGGATATGTGCAAGATAAAGTAGTTTTCGTATGGTTAACTACCGGTTGGGTGCGTAAGTGAGATAAGATGTTTTTTAACGGTGCTTTTGAAAATGGAGGTTGTGTCTGCAGTTCTAGAGTTTTCAGGCAGGGAGTTCCAGATTTTAGGCCCTTTTATGCGCATTGAATTTTTATATAGATTTAGTCGGACACGGGGAATGTCAAAGAGATGTTTATGTCTGGTATTATGTCTATGGGTCCTGTCACAACTGTCAAGAAAGTGTTTTAGCTCAGGGTTAAAGTTGGAATTAATGGTTCTATAAATGTAGATAGCAGAGTAGTAAGTATGGATGTTCTGAACAGTGAGTAGGTTTAGGTCTTTGAAGAGTGGGGGGGTGTGCTGCCTAGCGTTGGATTGTGTGATAATTCTTACTGCGGCTTTTGTTGGGTTATTATTGGCTTTAGGTGGGTAATTGCTGTTGATCCCCATGCACAAATGGCATATGTGAGGTAGGGATAGATGAGTGAGTAGTATAGTGTGAGTAGGGCTGATTGTGGTACATAATACCGTATCTTAGAGAGGATCCCCACAGTTTTGGACACTTTCTTTGTTATGTGTTGGATATGGGTGCTGAATTTCAGGCTGCTGTCAAGGTGAAGGCCCAGGAACTTGCCCTCGTTATGTCTAGCAATAGGTGTAGAGTTGATCTTAATGTTTAATTGTGGATCATCTGTTCTGTTGCCAAACATAATATAGAAAGTCTTATCAGTGTTGAGTGTAAGTTTATTGGCAGTCATCCATGTTGCTATTTTTATTAATTCGTCATACACAATTTATTTATATATATATATATATATATATATATATATATATATATATATATATATATATATATATATATATATATATATGTCGTGCCGATTAGGTAAAACTTGCGATTTTGGCTTAAATAGCAACGCTCACCTTGCCATATAAGACAAGTGAAAATTTGTGTATGCAATAATTTCGCCAAAATCATTCTGAACCTAACGAAAAAAATATATTTCATTGTGTTTGTTTATTATTAACTTAATATTAACGTATCTAAAATATATTTAGTTGGGTTAGGCTAAATTAAATTGCGCTTGTTGTAATAAGGTTAGGTAGGTTTTCAAAGTTTCTCTTGGTACAAAATTATAAATTTTTACATTAACCTAAATGAAAAAAATATATCTTTAAACGTATAAGATAAATTTTTAGAAAGGACTTAATTTTAGATGAGTTCTTGCTAATTGACCAGTTTTACCTAATCGGCACGACATATATATATATATATATATAAATTGTGTATGAGAGGGAGAGAGAGAGAAATGTATAATGAAAAAGGGAACAAAGTAGTGTAAGAATTATAGGGGAATAAGCTTGTTGGGTATACCTGGTAAAATGTATGGTAGTTATTATTGAAAGAATTAAGAGTAAGACGGAGAGTAAGACTGCAGATGAACAAGGAGGCTTTAGGAAGGGTAGGGGGTGTGTAGACCAAGTGTTTACATTGAAGCAGATAAGTGAACAGAATTTAGGTAAAGGTAAAAAAAATAGTAGCATTTATGGATCTGGATAGGGAAAGAATGTGGCAGATGTTGCATTTGATTGGCTTCAAGGGTTCTTGAACCGAGGTTTGCTTGACGACAGATCAACCAGGCTGTTGGTGGTCTGTATTATCTTTCTGCTATGAGCGTGCACTCAGACACAGCCTGGCAACCAGTGATGCTACCGCTACCCAGTGTTACTTGATCACACACACAGTGTTACTTGATCACACACACAGTGTTACTTGATCACACACACAGTGTTACTTGATCACACACGCAGTGTTACTTGATCTCACACAATATTACGTCATCACACACAGTTACTGTAGCAGCAGCCACGAACACCACCACCACACCTACCACTACCACCACCACCACCACCAAAACCACCACCACCACCACTACTAGTCAGCACATTTGGCTGGTGATTGCGGTTGGAATTCCAGAGAAACTCGCATTAATTACCTCGTCCTGGAAAAAAAAACACCTAATGAAGTCAGCCATCTTGGACAACTGCGGTAAGAGGGCAGGAGAAGGCAGGGAAGGGCAAGAGAGGGCAGGGGAGGGCAAGAGAGGGCAGGGGAGGGCAAGAGAGGGCAGGGGAGGGGAAGAGAGGGCAGGGGAGGGCAAGAGAGGGCAGGGGAGGGCAAGAGAGAGCAGGGGAGGGCAAGAGAGAGCAGGGGAGGGCAAGAGAGAGCAGGGGAGGGCAAGAGAGAGCAGGGAGGGCAAGAGAGGCAGAGGAGGGCAAGAGAGGGCAGGGGAGGGCAAGAGAGAGGGCAAGAGGAGGGAGGGCAAGAGAGGGACAGGGAAGGGCAGAAAAGGTGAGGGGTAACAGCAGCAACAACAGCGAGCAAAGAGCGCAGAACAGAACAAGCAGTAACAGCGAGCAGCAGCAACAAACAAGCAGCAACAGCAGCAGCACACAGCAGCAACAGCAGCAATAACAGAAGCAACAGCAACAACAGTAGCAACAACAGCAGCAGCAACAGGAACAATATCAGTAGTAACAGCAGCAACAATAACAATAGTAACAGCAGCAACAATAGCAGTAGTAACAGCAGCAACAATAGCAGTAGTAACAGCAGCAACAATAGCAGTAGTAACATCAGCAACAATAGCAGTAATAACAGCAGCAACAATAACAGTAGTAACAGCAGCAACAATAGCAGTAGCAACAGCAACAGTAGCAACAGCAGCAACAATAGCAGTAGTAACAGCAGCAACAATAGCAGTAGTAACAGCAGCAACAATGACAGTAGTAACAGCAGCAACAATAACAGTAGCAACAGCAGCAACAATAACAGTAGCAACAGCAGCAACAATAGCAGTAGTAACAGCAGCAACAATAGCAGTAGTAACAGCAGCAACAATAGCAGTAGTAACAGCAGCAACAATAACAGTAGTAACAGCAGCAACAAAAACAGTAGTAACAGCAGCAACAATAACAGTAGCAACAACAGTAACAGCAGCAACAATAACAGTAGCAGTAACAGCAGCAACAACAGCAACAATTACAGTAGCAACAGCAGCAACAACAACAGTGGCTCAGGTGACAGTAATTAGCACCTCTCACCTGTTCTCTGCTGTTGTTGAAGTTCTCTTGTGTTTGCTGGTGACGTCAAACCTCCCGCCCACCTCTTGATGTCTCTACTCTTGAGGTCCTTTGACGTCCGATTAATGTCTTTGCTCCTGATGTTCCCTTGATGTCCTCTTGATGTCCTCTTGATGTTCTCTTGGCGTCCTCTTGATGTTCTCTTGACGTCCTCTTGATGTTCTCTTGACGTCCTCTTGATGTTCTCTTGATGTCCTCTTGATGTCTCTCCAGTAGAGGGCCCTCAAATATCCTCTTAAAAACCTCTTATTCTCCAGTTCTCAAGTGACATTAGTTGTTTTTTTAAGAATCAAAGTTTCAATACTGTGGCTGTAACACTTAACACACAATACAGTGGCTGCCAGACGTATAACAACTTTACTGAGGTTTCTATACCAGACGCACACTTACTATGAGTCACTGCCAGACGTACAACACATACTGGAGTACACTGCCAGACGTACAAAGCATACTGGGGTACACTGCCAGACGTACAACACATACTGGGGTACACTGCCAGACGTACAACACATACTGGGGTACACTGCCAGACGTACAACACATACTTGGGTACACTCCCAGACGTACAACACATACTGGGGTACACTCCCAGACGTACAACACATACTGGGGTACACTGCCAAACGTACAACACATACATGGGTACACACCCAGACGTACAACACATACTGGGGTACACTGCCAGACGTACAAGGCATACTGGGGTACACTGCCAGACGTACAAGGCATACTGGAGTACACTGCCAGACGTACAAGGCATACTGGAGTACACTGCCAGACGTACAACACATACTGGGGTACACTGCCAGACGTACAACACATACTGGGGTACACTGCCAGATGTACAACACATACTGAGGTACACTGCCAGACGTACAACACATACTGGGGTACACTGCCAGACGTACAACACATACTGGGGTACACTGCCAGATGTACAACACATACTGGGGTACACTTCCAAACGTACAACACATACTGGGGTACACTGCCAGATGTACAACACATACTGGGGTACACTGCCAGTTGTACAACACATACTGAGGTACACTGCCAGACGTACAACACATACTGGGGTACACTTCCAAACGTACAACACATACTGGGGTACACTTCCAGACGTACAACACATACTGGGGTACACTGCCAGAAGTACAACACATACTGAGGTACACTGCCAGACGTACAACACGTACCGGGGTACACTCCCAGACGTACAACACATACTGGGGTACACTGCCAGATGTACAACACATACTGGGGTACACTGCCAGATGTACAACACATACTGGGGTACACTGCCAGACGTACAACACATACTGGGGTACACTTCCAGACGTACAACACATACTGGGGTACACTGCCAGATGTACAACACATACTGAGGTACACTGCCAGACGTACAACACGTACCGCGGTACACTCCCAGACGTACAACACATACTGGGGTACACTGCCAGATGTACAACACATACTGGGGTACACTGCCAGACGTACAACACATACCGGGGTACACTCCCAGACGTACAACACATACTGGGCTACAATGCCAGACAAATGACTATCGCTGAAATTGACTGCCAGGCGTATGACAGATAAATACTGAACTGGACTGCCAGGCGAATGGTAGATAAATACTGAACTGGACTACCAGGCGTGAGTCGGTTTACACGAAAATATTCCAAAATATTATCAAAACAATGTTGGACTTTAAAATTAAAATAATTATAATGTTTTACCAGGGGCTGTCTACCACCGAGGTAGAGTAAGCTGAATAAGAAGAAATATATCATCACAGTCCAGATGGCCTTCCACACTATATCTCCAGTGCTCCTTCAGAGTGTAGGCACTGTACTTCCCACCACCAGGATTGTAACATCCCCACCCCTCCATCAGAGTGCAGGCACTGTATTTACCACCTCCAGGACTATAACATCCCCACCAGTCTTTTCAAGGAGTGGGGATGTTTCTCCAACAATATGTCAAATCATAAAAACCACCTCCCTCCACTCCTATCACACTCATACAAGCCTGCTGGATGTCCAAGCCCCTCGCCCACAAAACCTGCTTTTCCACCTCTCTCCAACATTTCCTAAGACGACCTATACCCGACCTATACACACATCTAGTCATCCTAATTTGCTCTAACCTCTCTAGATGTCTGAACCATCTCAACAACCCATCCTCAGCTCAGAAAAATCCTTTTCGTAACCCCACACCTTCTAATCTCCAAACAACGAATTATCTACATAATATCTACATCCCACAGTGCCCTCATATTTTGACGTCTCCACTGCCTCTAGCCCATTCCTGCTCCAACATTCACCACCCATCCTTCTTACCCATACAAGAGTGGTGGTACCTCTATACTCTTGTTTCCATGAATAACGTTCTTTTTCTCCAAAGATGCCTCAGTGCACCATTCACCTTTTCCCCCTCGTCAGTTCTATGGTCCACCTGGTCTTTCATGACCCATGTGAAGTCAAGTTCACTCCTAAATAAGTATCTGAACACAATTAATCCATACTCCCTCCCTCCAATCTGAATCCAGTCATCCATTGCCTAGATTTTTTGTTACTCTCATCTCATTGCTCTTTCCCATGTTAACTTTCAATTTCCTTCTTTTATATACCCTCCCAAATTCCTCCACCAACCTCTGCAACTTCTCTTCAGAATCTCCCAAAAGCACAGTGTCATCAGCAAAGAGCAACTGTGACAACTCCCACTTTGTGTTAGATTCTTTATCTTTTAACCCCACACCTCTTGCCAACACCCGAGCATTCACTTCTCTTACAACCCCATCTACAAATATATTGAACAGCAATTGTAATATCACACATCCCTGTCTAAGGCCTACCTTTACTGGGAAATAATCTCCCTCTCTCCAAAATACTCTAACCTGAGCCTCAATATCCTCGTAAAAACTCTACTGCTTTCATAATAATAATAATAATAATAATAATAATAAAGAATAAGATAATATAGTAATAATAATATAGTAATATATACACTAATCAAAAATAGTAATAATAAATAAAATTAATAATAATAATAATAATAATAATAATAATAATAATAATAATAATAATAATAAATACTGTCATCATCTTACACATCTTATAAATCACTCTGATTTACATAAAAAAAAAATTATGCCAATACTACGTTTTCAACACACATTTCGACCGAAAATTTAGGTGTGGAAAAAAATAGTCATATTCCACGTTGAGAAATATATATAAATTATTCACAAGTGTGTGTGAAGAAATGGGATTTAAGTCAAGTATGCCGCTGTTCTAAGTTATATTAAAACCTTCTAAGATATTTTCCTAGTAATAAATCCTTTTGTTCTAAGATATTTTCCTAGTAAATAAATCCTTTTGTTCTAAGATATTTTCCTAGTAAACAAATCCCTCTAAGATATTTTCCTAGTAAATAAATCCTTTTGTTCTAAGAGTATTTTCCTGGTAAAAAATTCTAAGATTTCCTAGAAATAAACTCCACTTCTTTTCGGAGTGCAAGTTTGCCAGCTTGTGTCAGCCATTTTCTGGTAAAGCGAAAGCTTGCCAGCTTGAGGTGCTGTCAGCCACTGTCAGGGTAAAGCTGTCAAGCTTGCCAGCTTGAGGGGCTGTCAGCCACTGTCAGGGTAAAGCTGTCAAGCTTGCCAGCTTGAGGTGCTGTCAGCCACTGTCAGGGTAAAGCTGTAAAGCTTTCGCAGACAAGCTGAACTAGCTTTGTTAAAGGCTTTAATTAGCTTTTATGAAACATTTCCTAATCCTTATTGTTGTGGGAACGAGGCGGTGAGAGAGAGAGAGAGAGAGAGAGAGAGAGAGAGAGAGAGAGAGAGAGAGAGAGAGAGAGAGAGAGAGAGAGAGAGAGAGAGTGTTAAATTCTATTTCTTCATCCTACAGCCAGTTTATCTCCCTCTCTCTCCCCCTCCCTCCATCTAGTTACCTTTACTCCCTCCTTCCCTCCACTCTGTAGTTGTGTGTGTGTGAGCGCGCGCGCCTGTATATGGCTACAGGGATAGATTCACAGCTCCTGGCCCCGCCAGCAGGTCAACACACCTCTCCTCCCTTTTCCTTATATTCTCCCCTCATTCCCCCTTTCTCTATCCCTCCTTACTCCCTCCCCATCTCTCTCCTTCCTCCTACCTCCCTCCCTCCTTCCTCGATCCCCTCCCTACCTCCCTCACTCCTCCCTCACTTCTCCCCGCCAGGAACGACACCTTCTTATCTTATAATTAATAGTGTCAACATTTTTCCCTGTCAAGTACTCAGAAATTCCCTGCCACTCCAGACTCTCTCTTAGCCAGGGAAAAAAATTATATCTTCTTTTGGAGTGGGGAATGTCCGTAATGGAGTGGGAAATGTCTGTAATGGAGTGGTGAATGTCTGTAATGGAGTGGAGAATGTCTGTAATGGAGTGGAGAATGTCTGTAATGGAGTGGAGAATGTCTGTAATGGAGTGGGGAATGTCTGTAATGGAGTGGGGAATGTCTGTAATGGAGTGGGGAATGTCTGTAATGGAGTGGGGAATGTCTGTAATGGAGTGGGGAATGTCTGTAATGGAGTGGGGAATGTCTGTAATGGAGTGGGGAATGTCTGTAATGGAGTGGGGAATGTCTGTAATGGAGTGGGGAATGTCTGTAATGGAGTGGGGAATGTCTGTAATGGAGTGGAGAATGTCTGTAATGGAGTGGGGAAAGTCTGTAATGGAGTGGGGCATGTCTGTAATGGAGTGGGGAATGTCTGTAATGGAGTGGGGAATGTCTGTAATGGAGTGGGGAATGTCTGTAATGGAGTGGGGAATGTCTGTGATGGAGTGGGGAATGTCTGTGATGGAGTGGGAATGTCTGTAATGGAGTGGGGAATGTCTGTAATGGAGTGGAGAATGTCTGTAATGGAGTGGGGAATGTCTGTAATGGAGTGGGTAATGTCTGTAATGGAGTGGGGAATGTCTGTAATGGAGTGGGGAATGTCTGTAATGGAGTGGGGAATGTCTGTAATGGAGTGGGGAATGTCTGTAATGGAGTGGGGAATGTCTGTAATGGAGTGGTGAATGTCTGTAATGGAGTGGAGAATGTAATGGAGTGGAGAATGTAATGGAGTGGAGAATGTCTGTAATGGAGTGGGAATGTCTGTAATGGAGTGGAGAATGTCTGTAATGGAGTGGAGAATGTCTGTAATGGAGTGGAGAATGTCTGCAATGGAGTGGGAATGTCTGTAATGGAGTGGTGAATGTCTGTAATGGAGTGGGTAATGTCTGTAATGGAGTGGTGAATGTCTGTAATGGAGTGGGAATGTCTGTAATGGAGTGGGAATGTCTGTAATGGAGTGGGAATGTCTGTAATGGAGTGGGGAATGTCTGTAATGGAGTGGGAATGTCTGTAATGGAGTGGGAATGTCTGTAATGGAGTGGGAATGTCTGTAATGAGTGGGAATGTCTGTAATGGAGGGGAATGTCTGTAATGGAGTGGGGAATGTCTGTAATGGAGTGGGGAATGTCTAATGGAGTGGGGAATGTCTGTAATGGAGTGGGGAATGTCTGTAATGGAGTGGGGAATGTCTGTAATGGAGTGGGGAATGTCTGTAATGGAGTGGGAATGTCTGTAATGGAGTGGGGAATGTCTGTAATGGAGTGGAATGTCTGTAATGGAGTGGGAATGTCTGTAATGGAGTGGGGAATGTCTGTAATGGAGTGGGAATGTCTGTAATGGAGTGGAGAATGTCTGTGATGGAGTGGGAATGTTTGTAATGGAGTGGGTAATGTCTGTAATGGAGTGGGGAATGTCTGTAATGGAGTGGGGAATGTCTGTAATGGAGTGGGGAATGTCTGTGATGGAGTGGGGAATGTCTGTAATGGAGTGGGGAATGTCTGTAATGGAGTGGGGAATGTCTGTGATGGAGTGGGGAATGTCTGTAATGGAGTGGGGAATGTCTGTAATGGAGTGGGGAATGTCTGTAATGGAGTGAGGAACGTCTGTAATGGAGTGAATGGAGTGGATAATGTCTGTAATGGAGTGAGGAATGTCTGTAATGGAATGGGGAATGTCTGTAATGCACTGATGAACCAGGCTGTTGCTACTGGCAGTATGCAGTCTTACGAAGAAATCCCAGGACGGCTTGTCAGGAATTGTTGTGAGGAGCTTATCCAGTTCCCTCTTAAAGACAGCCAGAGGTTTGCTGGTAATTTATCTTATGCACGGATGGCGTTGAAAAGTCGGGGACCTCTGACACTCAAATTCTGTCTTAGTGTTTTCGTTGCGCCCCTGATTTTGTGGAGGAACTCTGTACTGTCTGCCACGTCTCTTGTGACACCATCAGAGTTATTCTTTCGTGCAGGTTTGATACCAATCCCTCCAGGACTCACACCAGGTGTCAAAATATTATGTAACTTTTTCACCTACGTTCCAAAGAATATAGTTGAAGGGAATTCAAGTGTTGCCAAAAGTTTACATGGTTGATTGAGTGTATACAAGCAGTGTAAGGTCTCTGAGAGTATTTCAACTCATCAATCTCGCCTGTCTTGAAAGAAGCTGTCAGTATACAGCAGAATTCTTACCTTGAGACAACAAGCGACTTGAATATCACTAGCTCAGCATCTCTTGTGTTGAAAGTTCTAGTTATCCAGCCTACTATCATTGTCCATGCGACAGCAGTAGCAACACTGCTGTGAGCCTTCAATGTGTGATCTACCGACATCATCACTCCCAGGTCACGCACATACAACTTTCGCACAACTGAATGATTAGTGTTTCTCGTGTACTCCGTTACCGTCATTACCTCGTGAAACATTGTTGACAGAGGTCCACTGAAAGACTTGATTTATATCCGCTTAAAGATTCACTGTCTTCGAGGAGCGACTCAGTTAGTTGCTAGTTGTCAAAGACACTTGTTGAAAAACACCTGGTCTGTTGTGTGTGTGTGACATACGTCCTTATCTATGTCAGATATAAGGTGTGAATTTGATGCTAGCATCTATTACGCTAAATCTGCCTAATTTAGAGAATTAGACATTAACACTAAAATAATTAAAAGAACGAGATAGACATTGTCTAATTTAGAGAAGTAGGCACTAACACTGTCTTAAGAGACAGTAGACACTAACACTGTCTTAAGAGACAGTAGACACTAACACTGTCTTAAGAGACAGTAGACACTAACACTGTCTTAAGAGACAGTAGACACTAACACTGTCTTAAGAGACAGTAGACACTAACACTGTCTTAAGAGACAGTAGACACTAACACTGTCTTAAGAGACAGTAGACACTAACACTGTCTTAAGAGACAGTAGACACTAACACTGTCTTAAGAGACAGTAGACACTAACACTGTCTTAAGAGACAGTAGACACTAACACTGTCTTAAGAGACAGTAGACACTAACACTGTCTTAAGAGATAGACACACTAACACTACGTAATTAAGATAGAGACTAACACTGTGCTGTCACCTAGTATAAGAAAACAAGACTAAGAACAAGATTCTCCCTCTTACTAGACTACACAAGTCCCACTTTGTCACTTTCGACCGAAACAGCTGGGCAACGTTTTAGGTATCTTTATTATGGGCACGTTTCTGCAGCCAGGTGGCTTCTTCACTCCAATACAGAGAAATTAGACAGGTTCAACACCTGGGTATCTTCACAGTGGAAACGTTTCGCCACACAGGGACTTCACAAGCCAGAGTGTGACTTGTAAATGGGCCAAGTCGGACCGAAACGTCTCTCTTCTGTGTGTGGGTTAGTTGTGTATTGTTCCAGTTACGATATTGTTCCTTTTTATTCTATAACGATTTTACATTACCTCTTCTGAAGAGCATTCATCATGAACGGTTGATTCAACGTATCAAATGGGCGAAACGTTGTTGGGTTGTGTGAATGCAAACTGATCAAATTTACTGACGTAGTTGGTAGACTTGTAATTGTTGGATTCTGCGCGATACCTGGAGAATGCGTCTTCTGGTAGGGTGTAAATTTTCAATGCTGATGATTATTCTCAAGTTTTGCCTCGATTTTGGGTTGTTTAACTGTGTAATTTGGCAGTTTTATTAAACCAATTGGTTCACCATTACCTTAGAGGAAAGTTTGGGTTGATTTAGGCTCGAGAAGGACCCAATTTCTCCTCCCTATTAGGAAGAAAGAAATAGGGATTTTCACGATATTTTGGGTCTCAATACTAATAACTTAATAATGCAACTTCCGAGCGGCTTTAAACTTACTGAAGGTGAATTTTAAAATATTGATAGCTGTGAGTTACCTAGAGAATGCCTCTTTAGCTTGGCTTCAAACTTTCAAAGCTAATGTGATTCTTAGTGGGATATTTGAACTAGTTTAAAAAAATTTGGATAATAATAATTTGTATTTCTACATGAACAACGTATACAGACGTTAGTTTCCATGTTAATGCCTCTTCCGATTCACTTCAAATCTTCGACACGATTAAACTGCATTACAAAATTTTTGCCTCACTCTGCACTATTTCTTTCTGGGGTCAGTGAGGTAGAGGAGGCTGGGGATGTGCAATACTGGGATACCTTCTTAGGATCGCACAGAGAATGAAATATATCATATTATTAGTAGTATGATTTATTAGTAATATTTTAGTAATTATTATTACCACGGTATACAAAATACTTATGGGAAATGGTAGAATGGAGAGAGATAAGAGAGATAAGAGATAGCAGAGAGAGAGCGAGAGAGAGCGAGAGAGAGAGAGAGAGAGAGAGTTCTCATCTCTGCTGGCCACCCACTTGAAGGATTTACGAGCAGACGCTCCAATATATAATTTGCCTGTGTGTATTCTGCTCAGCAGACAGCAGCAGTTAACCCCGATGATGTACGTGACTGTGTGTGTGTGTGTGTGTACTCACCTATTTATGGTTGCAGGGGTTGAGACTCTGCTCCTGGCCCTGCCTCTTCACTGATCGCTACTAGGTCCTCTCTCTCCCTGCTCCATACGTGTGTGTGTGTATGTACTCACCTAATTGTACTCACCTAATTGTGGTTGCAGGGTTCGAGTCAAAGCTCATGGCCCCGCCTCTTCACTGGTCGCTACTAGGTCACTCTTCCTGCTCCATGAGCTTTATCATACCTCTTCTTAAAGCTATGTATGAATCCTGCCTCCACTGCTGAAGAAATACTTCCTAACATCCCTGTGATTCACCTGAGTCTTCAACTTCCAACTATGACCCCTTGTTGCTGTGTTCCATCTCTGGAACATTTTGTCTGTCCACCTTGTCGAGTCCTCTCAGTATTTTATATGTAGTTATCATATCCCCATTATCTCTCCTGTCCTCCAGTGTCGTAAGGTCAATTTCCTTTAGCCTCTCCTCGTAGGACATGCACCTTAGCTCCGGGACTAGTCTTGTTGCAAACCTTTGCACTTTACCTAGTTTCCTTACTTACTTGGCTAGGTGTGGGTTCCAAACTGGTGCTGCATACTCCAGTATGGGCCTAAAATACACAGTGTACAGGGTCCTGAATGATTCCTTATTAAGATGTCGGAATGCTGTTCTTAGGTTCGCTAGGCGCCCGTATGCTGCAGCAGTTATTTTGTTGGTGCGCCTCAGATGTGCCTGGTGTTATACTCTCCTCAAGATCCTTTTCCTTGAGTGAGGTTTGTAATCTCTGGCCCCTTAGACTGTACTCCGTCTGCGGTCTTCTTTGCCCTTCCCAGATCTTCATGAGATTGCACTTGGTGGGGTTGAACTCCAGGAGCCAATTGCTGGACCAGGCTTGCAGCCTGTCCAGATCTCTTTGTAGTTCTGCCTGGTCCTCGTCCGGTTGAATTCTTTTTCATCAACTTTACATCATTTGCAAACAGGGACACTTTTGAGTCTATTAATCCGTCATGTCGTTCACAAATACCAGAAACAGCACCGGTCCTAAGACTGATCCCTGGTGAACCCCGCTCGTCACAGGCGCCCACTCTGACACCTCGCCACGTACCATGACTCGCTGTTGTCTTCCTGACAGGTATTCCCTGATCCATTGTAGTGCCTTCCCTGTTATCCCTGCCTGGTCCTCCAGCTTCTGCACTAATCTCTTGTGTGGGACTGTCAAACTGTGTCAATCTACATACCCCTCTCTCTCTTGTCTTACTGCTGTCACCCTGTCATAAAACTCCTCATGTAGGTTTGTGATACAGGATTTCCCGTCCCTGAAACCGTGTTGGCTGTCGTTAATAAGCTCATTCCTTTCTAGGTGCTCCACCACTCTCCTCCTGATAATCTTCTCCATGACTTTGCATACTATACATGTACATGTCAGTGACACAGTTCCACACAAGAGATTAGTGCAAAAGCTAGAGGACCAGGCAGGAATAACAGAATAGGCACTGCAGTGGATCAGAGAATACCTAACAGAAAGACAACGAGTCATGATACGTGACGAGGTGTCAGAGTGGGCGCCTGTGACGAGCGGGGTTCCACAGGGGTCAGTCCTAGGGCCGGTGGCATTTCTAATATACGCGAATGACAAGACGGAAAGGATAGACTCAGAGGCGTTCCTGTTTGCAGACTATGTGAAGCTAATGAGGAGAATTAAATCGGATGAGGATCTGTAGGACAGGCTGCAAGCTGGCCCAGCAACTGGAGTTTAACCCCACCAAGTGCAAAACCATGAATATTGGGGAAGGTCAGAGAAGACCGCATACAGAGTACAGGATAAAGGAGGGGCCCCAGAGACTGCAAACCTCACTCATGGAAAAGGATCTTGGGGTGAGTATAATCCCGAACACATCTCCTGAGGCGCACATCAACCAAATAACTGCTGCAGCATATGGGCGCCTAGCAAACCTAAGAATAGAGTTTCAACACCTTAGTAAGGAATCGTTCAAGACTGTACACCGTGTACACCAGGCCCATATTGAAGTATACAGCACCAGTCTGGAAACCACACCTGGTCAAGCACGTCAAGAAATTAGAGAAAGTGCAAAGGTTTGCAACAAGACTAGTCTTGGAGCTAAGGGGCATGTCCTACGAGGAGAGGTTAAAGGAAATCGATCTGACGACACTGTAGGACAGGAGAGATAGGGGGATATAACGACATATAAAATACTGAGAGGAATTGATAAGGTGGATAGGGACAGTATGTTCCAGAGATGGGACACAGTAACAAGGGGACACAACTGGAAGTTGAAGACTCAGATGAATCACAGGGATGTTAGGAAATATTTCTTCAGTCACAGAGTGGTCACGAAGTGGAATAGTCTGGAGAGTGATGTACTGGAGGCAGGATCCATACATAGCTTTAAGAAGAGAAATGATAAAGCTCATGGAGCAGGGAGAGAGTGGACCTGGTAGCGACCTGTGTCAGGAGCTGTGAATCAACCCCTGCAACTACAAATAGGGGAGTACAGATAGGCGAGTACGTGTACACACACACACACACACACACACGTCAGGCCCATACTAGAATATGCAGCACCAGTCTGGAACCCACACCTGGACAAGCACATAAAGAAACTAGAGAAAGTGCAAAGGTTTGCGACAAGGTTAGTTCCACAACTCAGGGGTCTGTCTTATGAAGAAAGGTTGAGGGAAATAGGACTAACAACACTCGAGGAAAGAAGGGTCAGAGGAGACATGATAACGACATACAAAATACTGCGGGGAATCGACAAGGTAGACAGTGACAGGATGTTCTAGAGATGGAACACAGAAACAAGGGGACACAACTGGAAGCTGAAGACTCAGATGAGTCAAAGGGATGTTAGGAAGCATTTCTTCAGCCACAGAGTAGTTAGGAAGTGGAATAGTCTAGAGAAAGATATAGTGGAGGCAGGAATCATATACAGTTTTAAGACGAGGTATTATAAAGCTCATGGAGCAGGGAGAGCAGAGACCCAGTAGCGGACAGAGAAGAGGCGGGGCCAGGAGCTGAGTCTCGACCCCTGCAACCACAATTAGGCGAGTACAATTAGGTGAGTACACACACACACACACACACACACACTTTAATATCTCACATCCAAACACACTCCACAAACAAGACAAACACAAGCAAACATACAAATCTCAGAGAACCTGAAAAAACACACATTTGAGGCCATTTTGGCGAGGCTTTAAAACAGCAACGACCAAATATAAGAGGAAATATTACGCCAAAATTAATCTTCGTGGAATAACAGCGCCATAAATTTCCTAACATTAATTTGGCATTGTCAAATGCAACATGTACAGGTCCTTTAAGTTCATTTACAAGTAGCTAATCAGTTAATTGTTATACTCTCTCTCTGTCTGTCTATGTCTCTCTCTGTCTCTCTCTGTCTCTCTCTGTCTCTTTCTGTCTCTCTCTGTCTCTCTCTGTCTCTCTCTCAAGTGGTTCTCTTGAGTTAATTTGCATTTATCTCAGTCTCTTTATTCACAGAAAAAATGGAGAAACGAGGCTTTTAAATGGAAAATATTGTCCCCCGTAAAGAGTATAGAAAACGGGAGATGCTTATCACAGACCTTTTTCGCTCATACACATATATACGTAAACGTTTATACGCATACATATACATATATAAATAATGGTTTGCATACAAGCTTTCATACACGGGGAAATATAAGAGATAGAAACTTGGAATAACGGCAGGTTGTATAGTTAAACCTCCAACCAAGATCTTCAGCAGACTGAAGGGAATGGGGAGATATACCAGGTATATATGAGGACAGAGTATGGGGAGGACCCTTGCCAGCAGTGTATATACCCTGACACACACACACTTAACGGTGTACATAACTTCATATATATTTGCACACCACATGGTGTATATGTTTAAAATGGTTATTGTGGTGTTTTCTTGGTAGCGGGAATGCAATGATAAGGTCTTCGGAGGCTTCTACTTTATTTGTATAAAGTGCGAGGTGCTCAGGCTGTGTTAGTGGCCATGGCTCGGGTGGGCCATGCCTTGCGAGGGAGAGAGGGAGCTAGGCCTTGTTGTCTGAGTGATGCCTGGGCGCCAAGTGAGGAAGGAACATGGTAGAGCAAAGTGACGTGGGTATAGGCCTATAGGTGGCAGCACAAGCATGGCGCGAAATAAAAACTCAGCTGGCAGACAGCATATGCTCGGCAGGCAGACAGCATGGCTGTCTACATATATATATACTGTAAAATTAAAGATCAGCAGAAGGCATTTAGGAAGAGATGACACCTCGCGGTCAACACACCCTTTATGAAGATGCTATTATTATTATTATTATTATCAAAAGAAGCGCTAAACCACAGGGGTCATACAGCATGATGATGCTATGATGATATTAAAATTCATAAAGTATAACAAGAAAGTTTTCATGGTGAGAGAAGACCAATATATTCTTGGATGAATAAGATTGTCCTTTTTTGATTCTCCTTTTATAGATTGTTTGTCCTTTTTTGGTTGTCCTTTTTTAGATTGTCTTTTTTTAGATTGTCTTTTTTGATTGTCCTTTTTTGATTGTTCTTTTGTGAATTGTAAAAATTATTTCGAGTAATTTTAAAAGATTTATCAATTAAGCGTTTTGGGTATTTTAGATCATTAGCTATTTCATAAAATTTCGAGATTTCATCGATGAACTCTGGGCTGCCAATACTCAAAGTTCTCAAAAAATTTTTTTGACGAGAATAAAGTTTAACTATCATGATGTGAGGAATAATGGACATAACAACAGTTATTTGTTGATTTTCTATAATTTAAAATTTAAAATCATGGTTCCCCTTCATAATTAAAACATCTAGAAAAGACAATGAATGATTTTGTTCAAACTCATTTATTGAATGAGCTAGACTATTTAATTTAACAAGGAAATGGTTTATATCTATATAATTAGGCATCATATATATATATATATATATATATATATATATATATATATATCACTTATCTCTGCTGCGAAGGATCTTGTTAAGGAATCTTCTTTCAAAATATTCAATGTACAAATTGCTAACGACAGGTGAAAGAGGATTTCCCATTGTCATTCCAAACTTCTGAGTGTAAAACTCGCCATTAAACTCATCTTGCGCGACCGTCCACAGGATGGATATGGGATGCACAATAAACTAGCCACTTCCATGGCAAAATATAAATTTAATCTTTGCTTCAACAATAAAAAGTTGTATATCACCTGTTTACTGTGATCGTATTGTGTGTGTGTGTGTGTGTGTGTGTGTGTGTGTGTGTGTGTATTATGCTAATGTAATGATATATATTATGATGTTTATATAATTCTGGTTTATATTGGTGTATATTGTAGTGTATATTTCACGATAAACCAACAAAACACTTATACATTCCTGTATTATACACAATACAATTTCACAATACAATCGGACGAAAATTTAATCTGAAAGATTTAGGAGCCCACGTTCAGCCACGTTCAGACGCGTTCAGGGAAATTACTGCCTCGGTTCTAGGAGGAAAAAGTCATTAGAATTTCTAATTGAGGGAGGATGAGGGAAAGATTTCTCATCTCTTGGAGATTTTGAGAGTTATCTCTCTTGGAGATTTTGAGAGTTATCTCTCTTGGAGATTTTGAGAGTTATCTCTCTTGGAGATTTTGAGAGTTATCTCTCTTGGAGATTTTGAGAGTTATCTCTCTTGGAGATTTTGAGAGTTATCTCTCTTGGAGATTTTGAGAGTTATCTCTCTTGGAGATTTTGAGAGTTATCTCTCTTGGAGATTTTGAGAGTTATCTCTCTTGGAGATTTTGAGAGTTATCTCTCTTGGAGATTTTGAGAGTTATCTCTCTTGGAGATTTTGAGAGTTATCTCTCTTGGAGATTTTGAGAGTTATCTCTCTTGGAGATTTTGAGAGTTATCTCTCTTGGAGATTTTGAGTTATCTCTTGGAATTTTGAGTTATCTCTCTTGGGAATTTTGAGTTATCTCTTTTGGAATTTGAGATTATCTCTCTTGGAGATTTTGAGAGTTATCTCTCTTGGAGATTTTGAGAGTCATCTCTCTTGGAGATTTTGAGAGTCATCTCTCTTGGAGATTTTGAGAGTCATCTCTCTTGGAGATTTTGAGAGTCATCTCTCTTGGAGATTTTGAGAGTTATCTCTCGGAGATTTTGAGAGTCATCTCTCTTGGAGATTTTGAGAGTTATCTCTCGGAGATTTTGAGAGTTATCTCTAGGTGGAGATAGAGCTAAGAGTGACCCCAGCAACTAACAGTTACACCAGGAACAGTGACCCCAGCAACAGTGGCCCCAGCAACTAAGTGACCCCAGCAACTAACAGTGACCCCAGAAACTAAAAGTGACCCCAGCAACAGTGACCCCAGCAGCTAACGGTGACCCCAGCAACTAACAGTGACCCCAGCAACTAACAGTGACCCCAGCAGCTAACAGTGACACCAGCAACTAACAGTGACACCAGCAACAGTGACCCCAGCAACAGTGACCCCAGCAACTAACAGTGACCGACCCCACCAAGTAGCTGCGGACGATATGATTGGATGAACGATTAGGGAAGGCGGGTCGTGATTGGTCCAGGAAATTTCACAAAAAAATAATCGCAATCAGTGCTAAGATTTGTTTATAAATCCCTTTGCAAATGAAGATCTTTGCAATTATGGAATTTGTTAATGGATTTGTTGTGGGATTAGTTACAGGATTTATTAATGGTTTAATGGGATTAGTTACGGGATTTGTTAACGGATTTATAGGATTAGCTATGGGATTTAATGGATTTATTATGGGATTAGTTGTGAATATGATACTGGTATTCACTACTGACAAGTTAATAAGACACATATGCAACAGTTAGGTGTCTTTATTCAGAAACTCTTCGCCTACACAGTAGGCTTCTTCTGTCAAGAACAGATGAAGTAGTGGAAATGTAAAGACGAGGTAATCAGTCCATCACCCTTAAAGACGTAGCTTTGAGGTGGTCAGTCCCTCAGTCTGGAGAAGAGTTCTGTTCCATAGTCTGGAACAATGTTCCAGACAATGGAGCTCAGCATAAACCAATGGAGTTTTGGGATGATGGGAGGAATGGACAGAAGGGAAGGAGATGACTAGCTATTAGGAACACTTCAGACTGGGGGTCCCAAGGTGGTGATAACAGTGATGTACAACCCGCCACTAAACAGCAAGAGACCAAAACAAGAGTATGATGGGAGCAACAGAGCAATGGTTGATACACTAGCTGAGGTGGCCAGAAGAGCCCATATGAACAGGGCTAAAGTTATTCGTCATGAGGGACTTTAACCACAAGATTGAAAAAAACCTGGGCCCACATGGGGGACCAGAAACGTGGAGGGCTAACATCCTGGAGGTGGTAATGGAAAACTTCAAACCCCAATATGTTAGGGACGCAACCAGAGAGAGAGGGTGAACAAGCAAGGCTGGAATTGTTCCGGCATAGATTTTACATTCGAAAAGTCCCTAAGTGCTAGCAATAACAGTCCTTGTAGCATTAACAGAGAAGAGTGAAGAAGGACGGGAAGGTGAGAACTTCACAAGACGGGAAGGTGAGAACTTCACAAGACGGGAAGGTGAGAACTTCACAAGACGGGAAGGTGAGAACTTCACAAGACGGGAAGGTGAGAACTTCACAAGACGGGAAGGTGAGAACTTCACAAGACGGGAAGGTGAGAACTTCACAAGGAGACTACATAGTTATGAGGCAATTTCTGGACGAGGTGAAGTTGAAAAGAGAACTGTAGTGAAAGTCAGTAAATGAGATGGATTATTTGGATGTTAGGAAGTATTTCTTCAGCTTTAAAATTGTCAGGAACAATCTGGAGAGTGATGTAGTGGAGGCAGGATCCATACAAAGCTTTAAGAAAAGGTACGATAAGGGTCTTTTAGCTGGGAGAGAGTGGACCTAGTAGCAACCAGCGAACCAGTAGCCGTGAATCGACCCTTCAACCACACAGGTAAGTACATACATACACATACACAAACACACACACATACACAAACACACACACATACACACACACACACACATACACACACACACACACATACACACACATACACACATACACACACACACAGCAACACTAATGATCCCAAGTTGAAAAGCAACACCAACACTTATATACAACCCCCTACCAAACAAATGGAGGCCGCAGAGAGCCTATAAGAACGATGCCAGAGCAACAATACGCGTCCTAAACACAGGAGAGCACAGAACAAAAGCTGAAACTGTTTTGGGAAAGACTTGAACCTCAGGGGAAATTTATGGGATAAATTGGGAGGCATATTTTGGAATGGAACAATACGCAAATAACCCGCACATAGGAGGGAGGAGCTTACGACGACGTTTCGGTCCGACTTGGACTTTGTAAATGGTCCAAGTTGGACCGAAACGTCGTCGTGTGCGTTGTGTATTGTTCCAGTCACAGTATTGTGTCTTTCTTGCTTTTGGAATGAAACCTCTGCTAGCCCAGCAAGCAGAGGCAGCAGTGAGAGAGTTTTCTCACTCAGCATGTTAAGTAAACATCTGAAGTGGGAGGAGGTGGCAAACCAGCACGACTACACTTGGTTTTCACGTTGAATAAATTGAAAAGCGGACAAATTGAATGAAATATGATCAATCAGACACACTTGCAACATCTGAGTGTCTACTTTGTAGACGTTTCGCCCTCCTATTGCTGTATCAATACACGGACAAAATATAAGGACTGTAGTTATATACAGAAGGCAATGGAAGATGAGGTAATCAGTCCCTCGGTATGGGAGGTGATGAGAACCTTAGTCTTGAAAAATCTGAAACACAGGTAGGAAGATCGGTGCTTATATACTGGTGTCAGATGAAGTGCAGCAGTTGAAGGTACTGTCACTGACTGATCCCCTTCCATCAAGGTGTGGGACTGATCCCCTTCCATCAAGGTGTGGGACTGATCCCCTTCCATCAAGGTGTGGGACTGATCCCCTTCCATCAAGGTGTGGGACTGATCCCCTTCCATCAAGATGTGGGACTGATCCCCTTCCATCAAGGTGTGGGACTGATCCCCCTCCATCAAGGTGTGGGACTGATCCCCTTCCATCAAGGTGTAGGACTGATCCCCTTCCATCAAGGTGTGGGACTGATCCCCTTCCATCAAGGTGTAGGACTGATCCCCTTCCATCAAGGTGTAGGACTGATCCCCTTCCATCAAGGTGTGGGACTGATCCCCTTCCATCAAGGTGTGGGACTGATCCCCTTCCATCAAGGTGTGGGACTGATCCCCTTCCATCAAGGTGTGGGACTGATCCCCTTCCATCAAGGTGTGGGACTGATCCCCTTCCATCAAGGTGTGGGACTGAGCCCCTTCCATCAAGGTGTAGGACTGATCCCCTTCCATCAAGGTGTGGGACTGATCCCCTTCCATCAAGGTGTGGGACTGATCCCCTTCCATCAAGGTGTGGGACTGATCCCCCTCCATCAAGGTGTGGGACTGATCCCCTTCCATCAAGGTGTGGGACTGATCCCCTTCCATCAAGGTTAAGGGACAGAAGATATGGGACGGCAGGTCATAGAATTAAAGAACAAGCAGAAGAAAGAGTAATGAGTGTGTCTGGACAAAAAGGAAAGGTGAGAGGCAAATGGAGAACGATGTAACAACGAATAGATCGCTAAAGATTCATGGGAGAGGTAAACCGAAGAACTGGGGAAGACAAAAGGAAGCAGAACAAGTGCTGATAAGTGAGAAGAAGAGAGAGAGAATAGAACAACAAACCCAACAAGAAACTAAAAGGAAACTCGTCTACATGTAGATCTATAAACATACACACACACACACACACACACACATACACATCAGTATAATTCACAAACATAAACAAACACTCCTCCTCTTATAAAATAAAGTCGTGTTTACTGTTACAAACACTTGACATTATTCCAGTAAATCAGTAAATAATGTGTTATGGGTTAATTGTACATTGTTCCAACCTTGATGAAGTTCACACACACATGGGAGGACTCGGGTACAAAGTTGTTCCTGAACATCCGGAGTCATTAAGAACTCTTACAGCGTAATGCAACTAAAGGAAAGAAGAAATATGAAGAAAGGAGGAGAAAGAGAAGTAAAAAGGAGGAGGAGGAGAAGAATAAGCTGGCAAGAGATACACAAGACAAGAAACATTACATTAAGGGACTTTTTGCCCCTTGTCCTTTGCTCCTTGCCCCTTGCTCCTTGTCCTTTGCTCCTTGTCCCTTGCTCCTTGTCCTTTGCTCCTTGTCCCTTGCTCCTTGTCCCTTGCTCCTTGTCCCTTGCTCCTTGTCCCTTGCTCCTTGTCCCTTGCTCCTTGTCCCTTGCTCCTTGTTCCTGTCCTTGCTCCTTGTCCCTTGCTCCTTGTCCCTTGCTTCTTGTCCCTTGTTCCTTGTCCCTTGCTTCCTCTTGTCCCTTGCTCCTTGTCCCTTGCTCCTTGTTCCTTGTCTCCTTGTCTCCTTGCTCCTTGTCCTTGCTCTTGTCCCTTGTTCCTTGCCTGTCCCTTGTCCCTGTCTTGTCCTTCCTTGCTCCTTGTCCCTTGTTCCTTGTCTCTTGCTCCTTGTCTCTTGCTCCTTGTCCCTTGTTCCTTGTCCCTTGTCGTTTGTCCCATGCTCCTTGCCCTTGTCCCTTGCTCCTTGTCCTCTTGCTCCTTGTCCCTTTGTTCTCCTTTCCTTCTCCCTTGCTCCTTGCCCCTTGTCCCTTACTTCTTGTCCCTTGCTCCTTCTCCCTTGCTCCTTGTCCCTTGCTTCTTGCTTCTTGTCCCTTGCTTCTTGCCCCTTGCCTCTTGCTCCTTGTCCTTTGCTTCTTGCTCCTTGTCCCTTGCTTCTTGTCCTTTGCTTCTTGCTCCTTGTCCCTTGCTCCTTGTCCCTTGTTTCTTGCCCCTTGGAGATAGATAACTCCATGTAGGGTAGAATTATATCTCCTCAGCCCACAGTCTCACAGTCAACACCTAACACAACAGAGATCCAATCACAGTGCCGCCCTCAACAGATGGTAAACAGCTGGTGTGTCTGACATAACACGTGCACTTTCTGTAACCAGCTGAGAGACTGAAAGAGTGGGTGCACGCTGCAGTGCACAACCTAACCCTCGCGGGGATGGGTTGATTGATGGGTTAATGGGGGTTTGAAAGCCATTCAGTGAACGAGGATCATTAACGCAGCTGGTCACCAGCTGGTCACTAGTAAACAAGACTTTATTAATGAAAATATGGATGTATTTTTACTGTGATATACATTTCTCAATGTATATAAAGAGATGTATATCTTTGTATATAAACTGAGATATACACCGTTCAGTGTGTATATACTTGGTTAAGGGACACACCAGCTGACAGGGACCACCAATTGCTAGGAACCACCATCTACCAGGGACCACCAGCTACCAAGAACCATCACTTAACAGGGACCACCACCTAACAGGGACGACCAGCTGCCAAGGACCACCACTTAACAGGGACCACCAGCTAACAGGGACGACCAGCTGCGAGGGTCCACCATCTGCCTGGGACCACCAGCGGCCAGGAACCACTAGCTACCAGGGACCGAGAGAGAGAGAGAGAGAGAGAGAGAGAGAGAGAGAGAGCACATAACCAACATCAGTACACATAGGTATACACACACGTCCACCTACATACACAGAGGCGTGTGTGTGTGTGTGTGAGTGTGTGGGCGTATGTGTGTCAGTGGTGGGTCGCGGCGGTGCTTGCAGCTTTAACCACCACCAACCTGCGCCACCACACACACACACACACACACATACATACACACACACACACACACACAATGTTATAATGAAGGAGAACGTTTCGCCCTCAAGTGACTTCTTGAGTCATTCCTGGCGAAATGTTTCCTCCTGAAAACATGCAAACACTGCAGGTGTTTTATTCAGCATTTGAGAAATAAAACACTTGTCTCAGGCTAACATGATGGATTCCCTTAAACTGTTCTATGCAAACTTCAATTTATATTAATTTTAAATAAAAAAATAATTTATATTTTTTATCAAATCCCACCGCTAAAAAAAACATCGTAGAGGGGAAAAACACGGAAGTAAGGAAACTAACATCGTAGGGAAAAAAACACCGTAGGGGGTAAAACACTTTAGTAGGGAAAAAAATACCGTAGTAGGGAAAAAACACCGTAGTAGGGAAAAACACCGTAGTAGGGAAAAACACCGTAGTAGGGAAAAACACCGTAGTAGGGAAAAACACCTTAGTAGGGAAAAACACCGTAGTAGGGAAAAACACCGTAGGGAAAAACACCATAGGGAAAAACGCCATAGGAAAAAAACACTATAGGGAAAAAACACCGTAGGGAAAAAACACCGTAGGGAAAAAAACTTCATAGGGAAAAAACACCGGAGTAGGAAAAAACGCAGAATAAAACACGGAAATGGGGACAAACACCGAAGTTAAAAAATCAGGAGCATATGTACTGTTGTTCAATCGAGAACAGGATGATGAACACTCTACAATGAACTACTTAAGTGATCTTCAGCAGTAGACTTGCAGTGTATTAAAATATATTCATAATACGTAGCTAATATGTACAATGTACAGGTTATATGTACAATGTACAGGTTATATGTACAACACAAAGGATTTATGTACAATATAAACACTAAATGTAATATACATTAGTTAAAATGTACAGCTCTAAGTTTTATCACCACCACCACTACTACTAACACCACCACCACCACTAACACCACCATCACTAATACCACCAACACTAATACCACCACCAACCACCACCACCACTAATACAACCACTAACCATCACTAACACCAATGTCACCACCACTACTAATACCACCACCAACACCACCACCATCACTAATTCCACCACCAACCACCACCACTAATACCACCACCAACCATCACTAACGCCACCATCACCACCACCACCATCACTAACACCATCATCACCGCCACCATCACTAATGCCACCATCACTAATACCACCACCAACCACCACTACTAATACAACCACCACCGCCACCACTAACACCATCAACACCAGACCTAGATAAACATGTTATTAAAGCAGAGAGACTTCAACACAGCAGAGACGTCAATAGTTTCTCTGTTATGTACCATACCAGAGTTCTGGAAGTCCCACCACCTCACCCTACCATCTTGAACACCTATTATACCACAAGACAGGCAGGTATCAGCAGCTGCACTCAGGCTTACTTGATGGAACTCGATCAGTCAACAACCACTCAGTCTACTCCTGATCTCCATTTGGAATAAGAGAGAGAGAGAGAGAGAGAGAGAGAGAGAGAGAGAGAGAGAGAGAGAGAGAGAGAGAGAGAGAGTGTGTGTGTGTGTGTGTGTGTGTGTAGACACGGTCTTTCCCTTGTGTCAATACATTCACTCCAGGCACTAAGCAAATGGCTCTCGTTTCCAGTGCCTGAATGGATAGTAGAGTGCCAAGGGGAGCGTTCCAAAGGATAGACAGGTTAACCCTCAGATACACACACAGGGACAGATAAACGAGTACATACTGATAATGCATAAAGAAATGGAAGAAATTTATTTTCACTCCAGAGATTCGAAGCCCCGACCTGAGTGATGGTATGATCGACTCACCACCAGACTACGACTCACCACCAGACTACGACTCACCACCAGACTACGACTCACCACCAGACTACGACTCTTTGTATTCAGTAGATACAAGAGATATACGATGTCGAGTGATTAAGACTCACTATCTAGGTCAATAAAGTTTAATTTAACAGATTTATTAATCTGTTAGTGAATCTGTTAAAAATATATATTATTGTGATATAATTGCAATAATAAAGCAGTAAGATGCTTTATTGACTTCTAGAAGCACATTGATAAGTCAAAGTATAATAGTACTAAGGTCAGGATTACCCACAATAGTGGTAGTAAGGCGAGGATTACCCACAATGGTAGTAGTAAGGCGAGGATTACTCACAATGGTAGTAGTAAGCGGATTACTACAATGGTGTACGAGGATTACCCACAATGGTAGTAGTAAGCGAGGATTACCCAATGGTAAGCAGATTACACAATGGTAGTAGTAAGGCGAGGATTACTCACAATGGTAGTAGTAAGGCGAGGATTACTCACAATGGTAGTAGTAAGGCGAGGATTACTCACAATGGTAGTAGTAAGGCGAGGATTACTCACAATGGTAGTAGTAAGGCGAGGATTACCCACAATGGTAGTAGTAAGGCGAGGATTACTCACAATGGTAGTAGTAAGCGAGGATTACCCACAATGGTAGTAGTAAGGCGAGGATTACTCACAATGGTAGTAGAAAGGAGAGGATTACCCACAATGGTATTAGTAAGGCGAGGATTACCCACAATAGTTGCACATGTGTCCTTATGAATAAAGACAAGAATGGTCGGCGACTCGAACCTTGGTCCTGATGGTGGCCGGTTCAGCGCTGTACCACTGGGCTACGTGTGGTACAGTACTGGACCTGCTACCAGCCAGAACCAAGCTCGATTCCCGGTTCATTTTACCGCTTATTTGTTGACAGTCTGTCATTACGTTATTGTAAAGTAACTCGTCCAAGGAGCAAGCTAGTTATCTAATTCCCCCACGACATTCTAGTATTTACAAGTACGTTATAAAATACGTCGCAAATACATCAGAAGACATCTCATCCTGCTGGGAGCTTCGTAATATTGAAACGATTCCGTTTCTCATGTATAAATGCTGTATGATGTCCCTTACATAAAATAATAATATATACAGAAGAGGTGTATACAAGTTGTATGGATTATCTTGTATAAATTACAGTGTATTGGTATGTATAAAAGGGAGGAATCTCATACACGGGGATTTGGAAATGACGGATATACAAGTATATAGCATCTCTAATGGGTTGTATATATATATATATATTATATATATATATATATATATATATATATATATATATATATATATATATATATATATATATATATATATATATATATATATTAAGCTCACCTGCATTAAACAATGAGGTGACAAGTGTGACATGACCTGACAGGGGAGCCTTGTGACGTGACTTAGCTTGGCTTCGTGACGACCTAATCTCAAGTCATGTCTTCTACTCGTGACTCGACGTGATGTGGACCTCAAAGTCATCGTCACACCTCGTGAGCCATGAGTCTTAGCAATAACTCACAGTTGAGTCCCACTTTATATATATATATATATATATATATATATATATATATATATATATATATATATATATATATATATATATATGTTGAACAGACATGTTATGAAGGTTGAAACTGAGATGATGGACGTGCGTAGCATAACGCATTTTAGTACAAAATTGCATTATAATATTATAATACAATTTGATGCAGTGAACTACGCTTGTACTTAGCTGTAGGCGTTGGCTGTACTAATGTAATGACACTCAGACGTAGGAATGATCCACACTTGCTTGACGTCGAACGGACGGTCAGCAGCGGTACGGAAGCTTCTGTGATCTTCAAACAGATGGAAATTCAAGGTCACTCTGTCAACTGGATTGAAGTTACTGTTGGCACACAAGTGCCAACACAAACAGGGAGAAAATAAATGAATCGGTATTAATCGAGTCCCAAAAGAATGCCAGTCTGTCGAAGGGGCAATAACAACACAGTGTGGCACTACACGTACTAGATCATGTACGTAGCAGATAAGGAGTGATGGTGGATCAGGGCCTGATCAACCAGGCTGTTACGGCTGCCCTCACGTTAATCGACGAACGAACTACAGCGGCTGGTCAGGTACTGACTTTAGGTGTCTGTCCAGGGCCTTGAAGACAGAAAGACGGGTCAATTGGTAATCCCCCTAATGTATGCTGGGAGGCAGTTGAACAGTCTTGGGCCCCTGACTGGAACAATACACAAAAAAACCGTACATAGGAGACAGAAAATCTTACGACGACGTTTCGGTCCGACTTGGACCATTTATAAAGTACGAACAATGCATATACAGACCGGCCCATGCTAGGAACGTCTATCTCGGTTTTAACCTTCGTAGCATCATGCTTGTTCAACTAAGATTTATATCTAGCCAAATTTTTACCTGCATAAACTTTCCACTGTAGGTTATTCTTAGTGTCAGCTCCTAACCTGACTTGGCACCTATATATAAGGTGCCTTTCTTCATGATAAAATTGCTATGTTAGCCAAGAAAAGAACCCTGAATAAAAATGTAGAATATAACTCTGGTGAGTCTGTCTAACATTAGGAGAGAAGTAAATACTGAAACTGAGTGTTATAGGAATGCAGTTAGAAGCCTGAGTAGATCTATAACTCACTATAACATGAACGTAGATAAGTACGTTTATGGAGCAACTTGTAATGTGAACACTGACTGTTGTTGTAGTGGCCAGGCTTAGGCTTGGTTACAAGTACTTCTGGCAGTCTGGCAGACACACAGATGATGATCAAACCAAATACAATGTGGCCAACCCTGTGGTCATTATCATGAACATTATGTGCTTAATTGTCCAATTATTGAGGAATATGTAGAAACAGTATAATGACGTATTTGACATATTAAGATATCTTATTAATGAAAATAAAATACCAGATAAATGACCTGTACATATACGTAAATCCAAATGTACTCATGTAAACCCTTTCGGGGCCTACTTCCTAGGCCTTGTATCCATATGCTCTTGCGCTACCCTCCACAGGCTGGATATGGAGGTCACAGTAAACTAGCCACTTCGACAGCAAACGCTAATATGGTGTACATTATCCTGATGAGGACTCCATTTGGGAGACGAAATGCACGATTTCATTATAACTGTTTTCTTGTTTATGTTGGCCTGAATGGGTAAAACTTGCGATTTTGGCTTAAATAGCAACGCTCTTCTTGCCGAATAAGGCAAGCGAAAATTTATGTATGCAATAATTTCGCAAAAATCATTCTGAAACTAACGAAAAAAAAATCACTTGTTTGTTTATTATTAAATTATTGTAAACTTGTATAAAATATATTTCGTTGGATTACAGGAACAAAGGGAAGACCAGAACGAGCCCTTGGTTTACCCAAAGGTGTAGGGAGGCAAAAACTAAGTGCACTAGAGAATGGAAAAAGTACAGAAGGCAAAGGACCCAGGAAAATAAGGAGATCAGTCGAAGAGCTAGAAACGAGTATGCACAGATAAGGAGGGAGGCCCAGAGACAGTACGAAAACATAGCATCGAAAGTCAAGTCTGACCCGAAACTGCTGTATAGCCACATTAGGAGGAAGACAACAGACCAGGTAATCAGGCTGAGGAAAGAAGATGGGGAGCTCATAAGAAACGATCAAGAGGTATGTGAGGAGCTCAACACGAGATTTAAAGAAGTATTTACAGTGGAGACAGGAAGGACGCTGGGAAGACAGAACAGAGGGGGACACCAACAAGGAATATACCAACAAGTGTTGGATGAAATACACATAAATGAGGAGTCATCAGCGAGTCATGGTACGTGGCGAGGTGTGTGAGTTTGCGCCTGTAACGAGCGGGGTTCCACAGGGGTCAGTCCTAGGACCGGTGTTGTTTCTGATATTTGTGAATGACATGACGGAAGGAATATACTCAGTCCCTGTTGATGAGAAGAATTCAATTGGTCGAGGACCAGGCAGAACTATAAAGGGATCTGGACAGGCTGCAGGTCTGGCCAAGAAACTGGCTCCTGGAGTTCAACCTCACCAAGTGCAAAGTCATGAAGATTGGAGAAGGTCAAAGAAGACCGCATACGGATTGCAGTCTAGGGGGCCAGAGACTACAAACCTCACTCAAGAAAAAGGATCTTGGAGTGAGTATAACACCGGGCACATCTCCTGAGGCGCACATCAACCAAATAACTGCTGCAACATACGGGCGCCTAGCAAACCTAGGAACAGCATTCCTACATCTTAAGGAATCGTTCAGGACCCTGTACACTGTGTACGTTAGGCCCATATTGGAGTATGCAGCGCCAATTTGTAACCCACACCTAGCTAAGCACGTAAGGAAACTAGAGAAAGTGTAAACCATACCACGGGTGGAGTTCGAACCCGCGGTCAGAGCGTCTCAAAACTCCAGACCGTCGCGTAAGCCACTGGGCCAGTTAGCTTCAATAAGATTCATCCAACTAGGTATATTTCTACACCATAGGAAGGTTAGCATAGACACCACTGTGTCCACAAATGCAAGTTTTTACAGACGATTCTAACGCTAGCATCTCCGTGACGAACTCTAGCTCAAGTCCCCTTCAAAGCCGTCAACATGACTCACGAAATCGTAATGACACGATTGCAAACAAACCATACCACGGGTGGGGTTCGAACCCGCGGTTCGAAGACTCAGATGAATCACAGGGATGTTAGGAAGTATTTCTTCAGTCACAGAGTTGTCAGGAAGTGGAATAGTCTGGGAAGTTATGTATTGGAGACAGGATAAATACATAGCTTTAAGGAGAGGTATGATAAAGTTCATGGAGCAGGAAGAGTGACCGAGTAGCAACCAGTGAAGAGGCGGGGCCAGGAGCTATGACTGGACCTCTGCAACCTCAACTAGGTGAGTTCAACTGAGTACACACACACACACAAAGAAAAAAAAACAGTGAAATTCGTTCAGGAATATTAAAAATATCCGGATCTTAATGTGTTGTGCAGTACTTTTCCTTAAAGGGAGGTGTGTGTGTGTGTCAGAGAGATAGATAGATAGAGACAGAGAGAGAGAGAAGAGAGAGAGAGAGAGAGAGAGAGAGAGAGAGAGAGAGAGAGAGAGAAGGGGAATTCATAACTCATAATAATACCCACAAAGATTTGTTGCGAAAGTTCAGGAAGAATGAACGAAATCTGTGATGGGAAGAATCTGTGGTGATGGGAAGAATCTGTGGTGATGGGAAGAATCTGTGGTGATGGGAAGAATCTGTGGTGATGGGAAGTGTGTGTGCGACCACATCTGCTCTGTTATCGATCTAAGATATAAAAACGGAGTTCTGAAACAAGTATTGGGAAACGGAAGTCGAGGACTAGAGATAGTGGAGAGATTCTGGGAGAGATTGATTAGAGACACTGTGAGCGAGACACCCAGAGATTGCGAGAGAATCTGGGAGACACTGTGGAGACTGTGAGAGACACTGTGGAGACTGTGAGAGACACTGTGGAGACTGTGAGAGACACTGTGGAGACTGAGTGACACTATAAGGGAGATAATGTGAGAGACTCTGGGGAGACAATGTGGAGAGACTCTGGGGAGACAATGTGGAGAGAAACTATGACACTGTCAGGGAGACACTAGGGAGAGACAGGGAAAGAGACACTGGGAGACACTGGAAGACAGTAGGAGACACTGGGAGACAAGTAGTGGAATAAGAAAACTGAAAATTCCATTATACATAAGAGTAACTAAATTATTTCTGCATCAACATACATACATACATACATACATACATACATACATACATACATACATACATATACATACATATACATACATACACACAGATTTCAAAATCCATTTAATATAGAAAATAGCTTGTGGGGGAAAAAGAAAAGCTGGCAGGGAAATTCCTGCACGTGAAGTGGGGAAAAATATGATGACGCAGACCCGTAAACAAAATGAAAACTGATGATAAAATACGAAAGAAGGGAGTGAAAAGGACGATAAAGATGGGCAGAAGTAATGAGTATAATAGGGAGGAAGTTGGGAGAAGAAATTGGAATTCGGCGGGGGAAGAAATAGGGAGATAACTGAGAAAATAAATCTGTGTTCAGGGAGGAAATGAAGAGGCTGGGGAAAAGCTTATTCTCATTACTCTCCCTCCCATTTCTCTCTCTTCCTCTCTCTCTCTCTCTCTCTCTCTCTCTCTCTCTCTCTCTCTCTCTCTCTCTCTCTCTCTCTCTCCCCTCTCTCTCTCTCTCTCTCTCTCTCTCTCTCTCTCTCTTTCAACCTACGTGGGCTAACTCATTAAAAATATCCCAGGATAGGCTAGGAGTGTCCTAGCAGCTGCCATCTCTTTATAAAGCTAGGAGTGTCCTAGCAGCTGCCATCACTTTATAAAGCTAGGAGTGTCCTAGCAGCTGCCATCAGTTTATAAAGCTAGGAATGCCTTAGCTGCTGCCATCACTTTATAAAGCTAGGAGTGTCCTAGCAGCTGCCATCACTTTATAAAGCTAGGAATGCCTTAGCTGCTGCCATCACTTTATAAACCTAGGAACGTCTTAGCTGCTGCCATCACTTTATAAAGCTAGGAGTGTCTTAGCTGCTGCCATCACTTTATAAAGCTAGGAATGCCTTAGCTGCTGCCATCACTTTATAAACCTAGGAATGTCTTAGCTGCTGCCATCACTTTATAAAGCTAGGAGTGTCTTAGCTGCTGCCATCACTTTATGAAGCTAAGAGTGTCCTAGCTGCTGCCATCACTTTATAAAGCTAGGAGTGTCTTAGCTGCTGCAATCACTTTATAAAGCTAGGAGTGTCCTAGCAGCTGCCATCACTTTTTGAAGCTAGGAGTGTCTTAGCTGCTGCCATCACTTTATAAAGCTAGGAGTGTCCTAGCAGCTGCAATCACTTTATAAAGCTAGGAGTGTCCTAGCAGCTGCCATCACTTTATAAAGCTAGGAGTGTCCTAGCAGCTGCCACCACTTTATAAAGCTAGGAGTGTTTTAGCTGCTGCCATCACTTTATGAAGCTAGGAGTGTCCTAGCAGCTGCCACCACTTTATGAAGCTAGGAGTGTCCTAGCAGCTGCCACCACTTTATAAAGCTAGGAATGCCTTAGCTGCTGCCATCACTTTATAAAGCTAGGAATGCCTTAGCTGCTGCCATCACTTTATAAAGCTAGGAATGTCTTAGCTGCCCAAATACTGCACAAGTGTCATTTATCAACCTGTCAATTTTCTATACCATTTATACCACAACATTAACAACCCTGTCGTATTAAACTCCTTAGAGTAGTTTAACGTTAATGTTAGTTAACGTTGTTAACGTTACGTGGGTACGGGAGTAAATTCTTGGGTGTCTTTAGGGAGGGATGGTTTTGAGAAGGACCTGCCTTGTATGGGCCAGTAGACCTTCTGCAGTGTTCCTCCGCTCTTATGTTTTAACCAGCCAGGCGAATCATATGACCGAGTTGACACAGAGGCACCAGTAGACTGGAAACTAGCAAATGGTACCACTGTAATGAAACAGGTGGACAAAACTGGAGCCATCAACTAACGTCCCATCAATTACACATCAATTACACGTCAATTACACGTCAATTACACGTCAATTTCACGTCAAGAAATGGAAAAAGTTGTTAAGGATAAGATTATAAATTTTCTAGAAGGCAGCAAAAATTTACGTTTGACTAACCTGCTCAAATTTTGTATTTATGTATACAGAAACTGGGAAGAAAAAGGTCCAACATATATTGTATATGTAGATTTTGAAAAAAATATAAATATTTGACAGTCACTGACGACTGTTGGCCATAATAAAGGCGGATGGAACAGTAGACTTCATGACTGGGTTAGTGACTGACTGAGTGACTGTACTCTGAGTGACTGTACTCTGAGTGACTGTACTCTGAGTGACTGTACTCTGAGTGACTGTACTCTGAGTGACTGTACTCTGAGTGACTGTACTCTGAGTGACTGTACTCTGTGAGTCAAGTTCCTCAGTGTCGGGAAACTTTTCATGTTGGAAGGCCGCAATAAAGTTAGCATTAATCTAATAAGGTCGCATTAAAGTTAGCTTTAATCTAATAAGGCCGCATTAAAGTTACCTCTAATCTAATAAGGCCGCAATAAAGTTAACTGTCATGTAATAAAGCCACATTCAAGAAATTTTGATTAGATATACTGCAAAATGTCGATTATTTTGCAAAAAAAGTTAATTATTATATAATAACAAAGAAAAATAACATTCTGAAGACCTCACTTAACGGCCTAGAAGACCGCAGGTTCACCCTCCTTCATCTAGTTCTCTACATGACGTACATAAATGGTCTTGAAATAGGCCTAAGATCTAATACAGCAAAATTAGAGACTGAGACAAAATTTGTAAGATGCGTGAAGCAGACTGAGTGATGATTGATGTGGTCAGGTTGATGATGTGGTCAGGTTGATGATGTGGTCAGGTTGATGATGTGGTCAGGTTGATGATGTGGACGGTGACCTGCAACATGGGTTTCAATGTTGACAAGTGTAAAGTGACGCATATTGGATATAACGATGTTATTTGTTTTATCTCGGTGGTTGTCTACCATCGAGGACGGTGAGTTGAGGAACAAGGAATCACATTCACCATCATTCACTCAATGGCTGTCTTACTAGAAGTGCGCGGACATTACCTTTCAAAAGGCCCTCTGAACTGCAACATCCTCACTCATCCTTCAGAGTGCAGCCACTGTACTTCCCCTGAAAACCTCCATGAATTTCACCCAACAGTCTCAAACAGGAATACAAAATACTTCATCAACAAAGTAATCGAGTCAGGAGAAGATAATAATTTTGTTGTAATTTAAAACAAAGAGTTCAGAAGTACCAAACAATATCCATCTGAGAATCAAAACAGCGTTTGCAACCAAAGATTATCTCTGCAAATGAAGAATTAGACATGTGCAACATCTGGGTATCTTCATTGCAGACGTTTCGCCACCCAGTGGCTTTAGCAATACAGTCACTGGACAGCGAAACGTCTGCAGTAAAGATACATAGATGTTGCATGTTGCATGTATGTCTGATTATTCATATTGCCGGTATTGATTACCATTCATGTTCATTATTTCTATTGCAAATTAATGTTCTTTTTGTTCCGTGATTGTGTTCCCTCATTCTTGTGTTGCGTCTTCACAGATGTCTTACAGTCTCAGAATCCTTCCCCAGTAACTTCCCCAGATATCTTACAATTTCAGATTCCTTCCCCAGTAACTTCCCCAGATATCTTACAGTCTCAGAATCCTTCTCCAGTAACTTTCCCAGATATCTTACAATTTCAGATTCCTTCCCCAGTAACTTCCACAGATATCTTCCAGTCTCAGATTCCTTTCCCAGTAACTTCCCCAGATGTCTTACAGTCTCAGAATCCTTCCCCAGTAACTTCCCCAGATATCTTACAGTCTCAGAATCCTTCCCCAGTAACTTCCCCAGATATCTTACAGTCTCAGATTCCTTCCCCAGTAACTTCCCCAGATATTTCACAGTGTCGGCTTCCTTCCCCAGTAACTCAGAATTATACTCCCTATTCCACTGTAAGAAGTGATCAGGTGCCACCAAAGTGTAATAGTGTGGAAAATTGGTTAACTATTCCCCAATTTCGTTTTTCTGAATGCCCGAGTATCACTGAAGTGGTGAATACTTAATTAGGTGAGCACTTACCCAAGTAGTGAGCACTTACCCAAGTGGTGAGCACTTACCCAAGTGGTGAGCACTTACCCAAGTGAACATTTACCCAAGTAGTGAGCACTTACCCAAGTGAACACTTACCCAAGTAGTGAGCACTTACCCAAGTGAACACTTACCCAAGTGTGAGCACTTACCCAAGTGAACATTTACCCAAGTGGTGAGCACTTACTCAAGTGAACACTTACCCAAGTGGTGAGCACTTACACATATAAAGTTTTCATCTCCAGTGTTTACGCTTAGAGGGACCTGGGAAAGACTTCAAGTATCTCAGTAGACACAAGTAGACAGTTCTGGGTAGACATAAGTACAGTTCTTCTGGGCAGACAGTTCTCGTTAGATAAGTAGACAGTTCTCGGTAGACAGAAATATACAGTCCTCAGCAGAGTCTCTGCAGTCTCTCATTCCCAGTTACTCCCATGTACTCTTGCATACTCCCATGTACTCCCTCAGCTCTCTCCCACACTTCCCCACTCACTCCATTTCTTTCCCCTCCCTCCCCTCCCTCACTCCCTCTCATTTTTTTTCTGGTATTGAGAATATAAACCCCTGAGTCTACTGCTGGCCGTAGTGATGGAGGCTGAGTTTACATGGACCACTGTCAGTGTACACGTACCATTGTGTGCTTACATGTGCACCATTGTGTGCTTACATGTAGACCATTGTGGGCTTACATGTAGACTATTGTGGGCTTACATGTAGACCATTGTGGGCTTACATGTAGACCATTGTGGGCTTACATGTAGACTATTGTGGGCTTACATGTAGACCATTGTGGGCTTACATGTAGACTATTGTGGGCTTACATGTAGACCATTGTGGGCTTACATGTAGACTATTGTGGGCTTACATGTAGACCATTGTGGGCTTACATGTAGACCATTGTGGGCTTACATGTAGACCATTGTGGGCTTACATGTAGACTATTGTGGGCTTACATGGACCATATGGGTTCACTACTGATTCGACCTTCACACAAAAACACAGTGTCAGAAGACTCTCTCTCTCTCTCTCTCTCTCTCTCTCTCTCTCTCTCTCTCAACAGAGACGTCAGCTTTATTTTATCTGTTGGAGACAGTTCCACTAATGGAAGGAAGCTTGACTCGTTAATAGGTTGCAATGCTTTATGTAACAGCTGTGAGTGTGGGTGTGTGTGTAGTGTACTCACCTAGTTGTGGTTGCAGGGGTCGATTCAATGCTCCTGGCCCCGCCTCTTCACTGGCCGCTACTAGGTCACTCATCCTGCTCCATGAGCTTTATCATACCTTTTCTTAAAGCTATGTATGCATCCTGCCTCCACTACATCACTTCCCATACTATTCCACTTCCTGACAACTCTGAAGAAATGCTTCCTAACATCCCTGTGACTCATCTGAGTCTTCAACTTCTAATTGTGACCCCTTGTTGCTGTGTCCCATTTTTGGAACATCCTGTCTCTGTCCACCTTGCCGATTCCTCTCAGTATTTTATATGTCGTTATCATGTCATCCCTGTCCTCCAGTGTCGTCAGGTCGAGTCCCCTTAACTTCTTCTCGTAGGGAATGTCGTAGGGAATGCCCCTTAGCTCCGGGACTAGTCTAGTTGCAAACCTTTGCACTTCCTCTAGTTTCCTGACGTGCTTGGCCAGTTGTGGGTTCCAAACTGGAACCCACGGTATACAGGACACAAATAACCCGGGTTATTTGTGTATTGTTCCAGTGACGATATTGTGCCTTTTTTTGTTATTTACGGTATACAGGGTTCGGAACGACTCCTCAATGAGATGTCGGAATGCTGTTCTTAGGTTTGCTAGGCGCCCGTATGCTGCAGCAGTTATTTGGTTGATGTGCGCCTCAGGAGATGTGCCTGGTATTATACACACACAGAAATCCTTTTTCCTTGAGTGAGGTTTGTAGTCTCTGGCCCCCTAGACTGTACTCCGTCTGCGGCCTACTTTGCCCTTCCCCGATCTCCTTGACTTTGCACTTGGAGGGTTGAACTCCAGGAGCCAGTTGCTGGACCAGGCCTGCAGCCTGTCCAGATCCCTCTGTAGTCCTGCCTTGTCCTCCTCTGACTGAGTTCTCCTCATTAACCTCACATCATCTGCAAACAGGGACACTTCCGAGTCTATTCCTTCCGTTATGTCATTCACATTTACCAGAAAGAGCACTGGTCCTTGGACTGACCCTTGTGGAACCCCGCTCGTTACAGGCGCCCACTCTGACATCTCATCACGTACCATGACTCGCTGATGCCTTCCCGTGAATTATTACCTGATCCATTGCAGTGCCTTCCCTGTTATACTTGTCTGGTCCTCCAGTTTTTGCACTAATTTATTGTGTGGAACTGTGTCAAAAGCCTTCTTGCAGTCCAAGAAAATGCAATCTACCTACCGCTCTCTCTCTTGTCTTACTGCTGTCACCTTGTCATAGAACTCTAGTAGGTTCGTGACACAGGATTTCCCGTCTCTGATGTGTTGAAGATTGTTGTTAGTGATACACAGAGCGCCTCTGCTCCCTCTTTCTGGACCCATCGCCTTTGAGATATCTAGTTCGCTAGCAGCCTCTTTACCTCCTCCTCGGTTGAATGTATCGTATCCAGTACTTGTTGGTGTTCCCCACCTCTAAATCTTGACGGTTTTCTTCTTCCTGATGTGACTGTACAACAGCTTTGTGTCAGACTTGGCTTTCGCTGCTATGCAATTTTCGTATTGTTGCTGGGCCTCTCTACTTACCTGTGCATATTCATTTCTTGCTCTTCGACTACTCTCCTTGTTCTCCTGGGTCATTTACCTTCTATACTTCTTCCATTCTCTAGCGTACTTGGTAGCCTCTCTACACCTGGCCTTCTCATTATGTCTTTACCCTTGGGTACAAACCTCTCCTCCGCTTCTTTGCATATTGTTGTCACATATTCCATCATCTCATTTACTGTTTTTCCTGCCAGTTCCCTGTCCCACTGGACCTCGCACAGGAAATTCCTCAAGCCTTTATAGGCCCCTCTCTTGTAGTTTGGCTTCATTCTTCTTGCCCTTCCTGCTTCCCTCTCCAATTGTAACTCTACTATGTATGAGAAGCTTAGAACCACGTGAGCAGTGCAATATTTGCACTGCTCAATGTGAATACTAGGTCCAGTCTTGCTGGTTCACCCTCTCCCCTCTCTCTGGTAGTGTCCCTAACGTGCTGATGCATGAGGTTTTCCAGTATAACCTCCAGGTTTTCCCAGTCGATTTCTTTGTGATTGAAGTCATCCACGACCAGCAGCTTTGTCCCCCTGATCACATGGGCCCTTCTAGCCACTTCAGCCAGTGTCAACCATCTCTCTGTTACTCTCATCATATTCTTGTCTTCGCCTCCTGCTGTTCTGTGGTGGGTCATACACCACTGCACTCACCACCTTGGGATCTCCAGACTGAAGTGTTCCTATTATGTAGCCTCTCCAAATCCTCAAAATCCCATTGTTTTTTTGATGATGAGTGCCACTCCTCTTCCCCCCCACTGTTCCCTCTGTCCTTCATGATCTGATTTACAGTTGTAAAGATGACAATAGTATTCCTGAGAACTTGGTTTCTGTGTGTGTGTGTGTGTGTGTGTGTGTGTGTGTGTGTATACTCACCTAATTGTAATCACCTAATTGTGGTTGCAGGGGTCGAGACTCAGCTCCTGGCCTGTGTGCTTGCTTGCTTGCTTGCTTGCTCTATCCTCCAGCTTTTAATACCATCCCTTATCAGTGATCAGCCAGGCTGTTAGTGCAGGCGGTAGCAGAGAAAACTGAGCTCAACACCCTCTGTCTTAGCGGAAAAATTAGAATAGGCAATTAATTTTTTTCAGGGAGTTCTGAGTATCGAACTGGGTGCTGGGAATTGCTCCCCCGAATTCGATCCTCTGCAAGACTTTAAAATTATCTTCGTGGAACGAGGACAAGACAGTGAGGAAGAGAGGAGGGGGAGATAGTGAAATGGGTGACAAATGAGGATTCAATTTGAGAATGAGAAGCCAGGATAATGACTGAGAGACAAATGAGAATAAAGATAGTGAGGGAGAGAGACAAATAAGATTAAAGATAGTTGAAAGGGATAAATGAGAATAAAGATAGTGAGGGAAAGTGACAAATGAGAATAAAGATAGTGAAAGTGATGAGAAAAATAGTGAGAAAAAGTGACAATTGACGATAAAGATGGGAGAAAGTGAGAAATGACAAAGACAGAGAAAGTGACAGAGAGAGAGAGAGAGAGAGAGAGAGAGAGAGAGAGAGAGAGAGAGAATAGAGAAACTTTGGAAGTTAGCCACAAGTGACCCACTGTTACCACACACCAAAAAACTACAGTATTACCAAACCATAAAAAAATATATAAACAAACACACGAAGGACTGTATTAGAGTTAAGAAAAAAAACATTGGAACGTCGTAAAGTGTACGAAGGAAGACCAGGAGGCGACTTTCTTAAGGTAAACAAAGGTGAAAAATTGATTTGTTGCCAGAATAGAGTGGACAAGGAAAGTCCATTAACCTGTGTGTGTGTGTGCGTGTGAGAGAGAGAGAGAGAGAGAGAGAGAGAGAGAGAGAGAGAGAGAGAGAGAGAGAGAGAGAGAGAGGCTATATTTAATTCATTCACTTTCTTCCTAATGGTTGTGTTCTCAGTGACTGCCACTGCTCCCTCCCTCCCTTCCTTCCTTCTTCCCTCCCTCCCTCCCTCCCTCCCTCCCTCCCTCCCTTCTTCCCTCCCTCCCTCCCTACCTTTTTTTCCTCCCTCCCTTCAACTCTTACTACCTACTCTGTCTCTCTGCCTCAAAGCTCTCCTTCCCTCCTTCCTTCCCTCCCTATATTCCTTCCTAACCTCCCTCCTACCCCTTACACATCTACAAACAATAACCTGTATTAAACAAGAACACCTGACCTGATAAAAGTGGAAACCGAGTGGAACCGGGTTCGATATACGGTCAAGTCGTGACACACGCACACTTCTCACTTGCTGGCCCAACAGCTACCATCTTTATCATAGCTGCACCAGTCTTTCAAGTTTGAAACCGAGCGGAAGAGCCATCCTCGAGCTATTTGAGGGGGAAAACACCAATGTAGGATACACTGGAGGTGAAAGTTTGAAGCCGACCTGAAGTCGCATTCTATAGTTATTTAATGGAAACCAATTTAATAAAATTAGTAAAACAAAAAATTACATATCCCAAAATCTAGGAGAGACTTAAAAAAAAATACTTCGGTACTAAAAGTTTGAAGCTGCAAAGAATCCAACAATTACAGTAGGATACACCAGTGTTGGAAGTTTGAATCCTACCAGAAGATGCATTCTTTGAAGTAGGCAACAATGTATACCCAGTTGGGTTCATATATCGTGCCATGTTGGTGCTGCCACCTATAGGCCTACTCAGCTCAGCTCGCACCACGCTTACCCTGCCTCACTCTCGCAGCCGATGTCACTCAGACAACAAGCCTTACTCCATCACTCTCTCGTGGGTGTGGCCCTCCGGGACTGGGCCGCGATAACACACTGCCTGTGTAGAAGAACCCAATTAAAGTAAGCCTCTGAAGCCTTATTATTCACCGCTACCATACATACACACAAAATACCCATTCTCGCCTACCTCTACCCTATCTGGAAAGTTACTGGGCCAACTCAAAAGACAGTTAAAACAGTGGTGGCAGCGGTGGGATATACGAAGTGTGCCGAAGTCAGTCCGCGGAGGGGGGGAGGGGCTGTTACCAGGTAGACTACCGGTCGTCGAATGGGTGAAAGACATGGCTGTGTATGTCTAACTTGAGGCAGTGCCCACCAGTGTCTAACTGGTGGCCACTAAGGGGAAACTAGGCCCACAACAACTCGCTCCAAGGGGGGACTATGAAAAATAGCAGTAGGCTTACTATCTACATCTCCGGTTATCGTGTGGAAAGCAAAATGTGGGGATGATGTATATAACAGTAGCCAGAAGGCACCTGCACCAGCTGAGAGTGACGTGTACCTTGTCCTGGTTACACTGCACCAGAGTTATAAGTTTCAAGTCGAACGCATGATGCGTTTTCAGGTTATAAACGAAAATATTGGAAGAGAAAAATCTGGCAACTAATTAAAGGGATACCATCAGGAATACCTGAAGATAGAAGATGGAAGGGATGGAGGAGATAAAAGATAGGGAGGTGAAAAGGGAGAGAAGTAGGAAAGGGACAGATATAAGATAGGGAGAATTGGAGAGGGAGAGATGGAGGAGAGGGAGTGATGGAGAATAAGACGAAGAACAGGAAGAACAGGGAAATTGAGAAGAGAGAAGAAAGGGAGACAAAAAATAGGGAGATGGAGGAGGGAGATACGGATGAGAGAAGAAGAAAGATAGAAGAGACAGAGGAGATACGGGAGAGAGAGAGAGAGAGAGAGAGAGAGAGAGAGAGAGAGAGAGGATGAGGAGAGGGAAATAGAGGAGGCTGTGACGTGGAAGATAACACAGCAAGTATTGAAGACTAACTGTAGTAGTAGATGATGTGAATGGAGGTGGGAAACATGTTATATATTATGATTAACTGGGAAGCTCTAAACCCGTAAGGGTTAACTTGTGTGCAAAAAAAAAATCTAAGGCAGAGTTAAATTCTATATCACACGTGCTGTCTCCCACTGTCTTCCATTCTCCTCTTCCTCCATCTCCTCCTCCTCCTCCGTCACCTCCACCTCCGCCACCTGACACACCTAACTTACTGTGAGGGAATGTATCAAGACTGGTCCAGTACACCAAGTGACTGATTACTCCATTTCAAACTATCTGGAGAGACTTTACAGAACTCTCCTGGAAGACTATGACTGGATACTCCCTGGAAGACTATTGGATGATTGACTTTACTGGAACACTCCTGGAAGACTATTGATGACTGACTTACTGAACTCCTGGAAGACTATTGGATGACTGACCTTTACTGGAACCTCCTGGAAGACTATTGGATGACTGACCTTTACTGGAACTCTCCTGGAAGACTATTGGATGACTGACCTTTACTGGAACTCTCCTGGAAGACTATTGGATGACTGACCTTTACTGGAACTCTCCTGGAAGACTATTGGATGACTGACCTTTACTGGAACTCTCCTGGAAGACTATTGGATGACTGACCTCTGTCTGAAGACTATTGATGACACCTTCTGAACTCTGGAAGACTATTGGATGACTGACCTTTACTGGAACTCTCCTGGAAGACTATTGGATGACTGACCTTTACTGGAACTCTCCTGGAAGACTATTGGATGACTGACCTTTACTGGAACTCTCCTGGAAGACTATTGGATGACTGACCTTTACTGGAACTCTCCTGGAAGACTATTGGAATACTGACCTTTACTGGAACTCTCCTGGAAGACTATTGGAATACTGACCTTTAC
>WNWK01001212.1:7500-20000 GCA_009830355.1 Cherax destructor | reverse complement strand
GGGAAGACAGAACAGAGGGGGACACCAACAAGGAATATACCAACAAGTGTTGGATGAAATACACACAACTGAGGAAGAGGTGAAGAAGCTGCTAAGTGATCTTGATACCTCAAAGGCGGTGGGACACAACAACTCTCCGTGGATCCTTAGATCCACGATCCGTGGATCCTGTGTGTGCCACTAACCACAATCTTCAACACATCCCTTGAAACTGGGCGACTACCTGAGGTATAGAAGACGGCAAATGTAGTTCCCATTTTTAAGAAAGGAGACAGAAGCGAGCCACTAAACTACAGACCTGTGTCACTGACGTGTATAGTATGCAAAGTCATGGAGAAGATAATCAGGAGGAGAGTGGTAGAGCACCTGGAACTGAACAAGATTATAAACAACAACCAGCACGGATTCAGGGAAGGCAAATCCTGTGTCACAAACCTTCTGGAGTTTTATGACAAGGTAACAGAAGACACGAGAGAGAGGGGTGGGTTGATTGCATTTTCTTGGACTGCAGGAAGGCCTTCGACACAGTTCCTCACAAGAGATTAGTGCAAATGCTAGAGGATCAGGCAAGTATAACAGGAAGGGCACTGCAATGGATTAAAAATACCTGACAGGGAGGCAACAACGAGTCATGGTACGTGACGAGGTGTCAGAATGGGCGCCTGTGACTAGCGGGGTTCCACAGGGGTCAGTCCTAGGACCAGTGCTATTTTTGGTATATGTGAATGACATGACGGAAGGAAGAGACTCAGAATTTAACTCTCGAATTTAACCCCACCAAATGCAAAGTCATGAAGATCGGCGAAGGGCAAAGAAAACCGCAGACAGAGTATAGGCTAGGTGGCCAAAGACTGCAAACCTCACTCAGGGAAAAGGATATTGGGATGAGTATAATACTGAGCACATCTCCTGAGACGCACATCAACCAGATAACTGATGCAGAATATGGGCGCCTGGCAAACCTGAGAATAGCGTTCCGATACCTCAGTAAGGAATCGTTCAAGACTCTGTACACCGTGTACGTTAGGCCCATACTGGAGAATGCAGCACCAGTTTGGAACCCACACCTGGTCAATTAAGTCAAGAAATTAGAGAAAGGGCAAAGTTTAGCAACAAGGCAAGTTCCAGAGTTAAGGGAAATGTCCTACGAAGAAAGGTTAAGGGAAATCGGCCTGACGACACTGGAGGACAGGATGGTTAGGGGAGACATGATAACGACATACAAAATACTGCGAGGAATTGACAAGGTGGACAGAGACAAGATGTTCCAGAGATGGGACACAGAAACAAGGGGTCACAATTGGAAGTTGAAGACTCATCTGAGTCAAAGAGATGTTAGGAAGTATTTCTTCAGTCAGAGTTGTCAGGAAGTGGAATAGTCTAGCAAGTGACGTAGTGGAGGCAGGAACCTTTCATATTTTCAGGCCGAGGTACAATAAAGCTCATGGAGCAGGGAGAGAGAGGACTAAGTAGCGATCAGTGAAGAGGCGGGGCCAGGAGCTGAGTCTCGACCCCTGCAACCACAAATAGGTGAGTACAAATAGGCGAGTACACACACTGCTATGAATCGACCTCTGCAACCACAATTAGGTGTGTACACACACACACACACACACACACACATAGTCGCCAGAAATCTGGAAGACAGTGAATGTGGTTCCTGTTTTTTAAGGAGACAGACAGGATGCTCTGAACTACATCCCAGTATCACTGACATGAATACCATGCTACGTAATGTACAGTGTAATCAGATTGGGAGTGGCAGAGCGCTTGAAGATGTGCTTTTATAAACACTAACAAACACACGTTCAGAGATGGTAAATCTCGTCTTGTTAACCCTTGGAATTTTATGACAAAGTAACAGAAGCAAGACAGGAGAGAGTGGGATTGGTGGATTGCATTTTCTTAGTCTGCCAGAATGCATTTGATGCTGTACCTCACAAGAGACCAGGGCACAAAGTCGAGGTGCAGGCTGGAATAACAGAGAACATACTCCCCTGGACCAGAGAGTATCTTAGGGGAAGGAATCAAACAGTGAATGTCCAGAACAAATGTCAGTCTGGGGAGGAGTAACTTGCGGGGTACCACAAGGATCAGTATTAGGACCAGTACTGTTTCTGGTTTATGTGAATGACATTGCAGATGTGATTGAGTCGGATGAATCCTTGAGGTCAAACTGACCTGGAAAATAAAACCCAATGAGGACAAGACTGCAAACAGTGTAGGACAAACTACATCACTAGTCAGACAAACTACATCACTGGTCAGACAAACTACATCACTGGTCAGACAAACTACATCACTGGTCAGACAAATGCTACTGGAATTGAAATCTAGTATATGCAAGGTTATGACAACTAGGCAAGGGGCAAGAAAACAGGACATTGAGTGTAGACTCAAGGGACAAAAGCTGCAAATCTTAGTGAAGCAGGACCCAGGGGTGAGCAAAGTGACTAGTGTATCACCAGAGGCTCTCATCAACCTCTGCAGTCAATGCTCGTCTGGCAAATACAAGAGCTGCCTTTAGGAAACCGAAAAGTCATTCTGGGCACTATTCGTGATATATGTGAGGCCCATCTTGGAGTACACAGCACCAGCTTGGAACCTCACACCTTATAAAACGTGTTAAGAAACTGGAGAAAGTACAGAAGTATGCAATAAGATTGGTCCCAGAGCTAAGGAGTTTGAGCAATGAGAGACTAAAAGAACTGAACCTGACGACATTAGATAGAGGAATCAGAAGAGACTTGATAACAATATAGAAAATACTTAGAGTACATGACAGAGTGGACACGTGACAGGAATGCACTGAGAGGCGAAAAACGGGTACACAAGGGCAAAATTAGTAAAAAGGCTGTCAGGAAGTATTTCTTCAGTCTGAGGTTGGTGGCAGATTCCATACATGATTTTAGGTATAGGTATAACAGAGGGTTCGAGGGAATGAATCTGGCAAGTTTAGAGGCAGAGCCAGGAGCTGAGACTCGACCCCTGTAACAACACAAAGATGAGCACAGACACTCTCTCTCCCTTCCTCCCTCCCACCTTTCCTTCTACAATCCCTCCCACCCTACCCTCCCTCCCACCTACTCACCACGCAACACTGCAGTATATCTATCACTCCCATTTCTCCCTCTTTCACAGCCTCGTCTCCCTTCCTCCCTTGTCACACTCACCATCACTCTCTCCCTGCTTCCCACCCTCTCCCCAACTCTCCCTCCCTCCCTTCTTGTCTCACCCACCATCGTTCCTTCAGACACCAATTAATGGCTTCCTAATGGTGGTTAACGTCAGGTAATTAATGGCAGACTTATCACGTCCAAACAGAGATTAGTCATTTTGTGAGACTAGTTTCAATGTGAATCTTTAGTTTCCCTCCAGTCACTGAATATATATTTACCCAAGCTAAATCCCCACGGAGGTGGTGTGTACACACCTACATGTGCTTACAGGGGTCGAGTCACACCTCCTGACCCAGTATCTCGACTAGCAACGTGATGCTATCGCAACTGCTTTTGAAATTTGTGTGTGTGTGTGTGTGTGTGTGTGTGTGTGTAAAACACCACAAGTCAACAAGAATAAGAAGTCATCTTTGAGGGGAAATAAATCTTTCTCAATTTATTCAAGATGGGAAGTATTCAAAATCCCCATCTTAATACTAGTCCAGCAGTAACTGGAGGAAGATGGAGGAAGGGATGTAGATGGAGATAGGAAGGGGGGAGAGAAAAAGAAGGGATTGAAGGAGAGAGAGGAAGAGAACGCGGGAAAATAAAGAGGGAATAATGAGGAAGATTTAATAATAAATAGAATTGGATATATCAGCAGTGTGCTGCTACACTATTCTATATTATAGTTACACAGTGGGAACACCCACAGTGTGCTGCTACACTATCCTGTATGATAGTTACACAGTGGGAACACCCACAGTGTGCTGCTACACTATTCTATATTATAGTTACACAGTGGGAACACCCACAGTGTGCTGCTACACTATTCTGTATGATAGTTACACAGTGGGAACACCCACAGTGTGCTGTTACACTATTCTGTATGACAGTTACACAGTGGGAACACCCAGTGTGCTGCTACACTATTCTGTATGACAGTTACACAGTGGCAACACCCACAGTGTGCTGCTACACTATTCTATATTATAGTTACACAGTGGGAACACCCACAGTGTGCTGTTACACTATTCTGTATGACAGTTACACAGTGGGAACACCCACAGTGTGCTGCTACACTATTCTGTATGACAGTTACACAGTGGCAACACCCACAGTGTGCTGCTACACTATTCTGTATGACAGTTACACAGTGGGAACACCCACAGTGTGCTGCTACACTATTCTGTATGATAGTTACACAGTGGAAACACCCACAGTGTGCTGTTACACTATTCTGTATGAGAGTTACACAGTGGGAACACCCACAGTGTGCTGTTACACTATTCTGTATGATAGTTACACAGTGGGAACACCCACAGTGTGCTGTTACACTATTCTGTATGACAGTTACACAGTGTGAACACCCACAGTGTGCTACTACACTATTTTGTATGACAGTTACACAGTGGGAACACCCACAGTGTGCTGTTACACTATTCTGTATGATAGTTACACAGTGGGAACACCCACAGTGTGCTGTTACACTATTTTGTACGACAGTTACACAGTGGGAACACCCACAGTGTGCTGTTACACTATTATGTATGACAGTTACACAGTGGGAACACCCACAGTGTGCTGCTACACTATTCTGTATGCTAGTTACACAGTGGGAACACCCACAGTGTGCTGCTACACTATTCTGTATGATAGTTACACAGTGGGAACACCCACAGTGTGCTGCTACACTATTCTGTATGATCAGTTACACAGTGGGAACACCCACAGTGTGCTGTTACACTATTCTGTATGACAGTTACACAGTGGCAACACCCACAGTGTGCGGTTACACTATTCTGTATGATAGTTACACAGTGGGAACACCCACAGTGTGCTGTTACACTATTCTGTATGACAGTTACACAGTGGAACACCCACAGTGTGCTGTTACACTATTCTGTATGACAGTTACACAGTGGGAACACCCGCAGTGTGCTGTTACACTATTCTGTATGACAGTTACACAGTGGGAACATCCACAGTGTGCTGCTACACTATTCTATATGATAGTTACACAGTGGACACGACCTATTTCCACTAGTGGGGTGTCTCCACTGGTTACACTTCCTACAGCTGCTGCACCTCATCTGTCAGCAGTATATAAGCCCCATCGACTCCAATCTGAGGGACTGACTACCTCAAACTCTCATCTACCGCCGTTCTCCGCACAGGACTGAAGAATCGTCTCATGTATAAAGACACCCAAATACTGCACAACTTAGGAAATAATGTGAAATCTGATGATGATTAGGTAGTTGAAATAGACTAATTAGGAAAGACAATAATTACCCTACTGGGTCAACAAAAGGAGGATTTTTTCTTCTGGACAATTTTTTTTTTAAATTTTGGGAAGAGTCCCCAGCTAATGATTTGAAAAATTCCTTACTGAGTGGGCGAAACGTCGCTACTGACGGGAGACTACTCTGAGGGGAGACTACTCTGAGGAGACTACTCTGAGGGGAGACTACTCTGAGGGGAGACTACTCTGAGGGGAGACTACTCTGAGGGGAGACTACTCTGAGGGAGACTTTCAAAAATATTGAGCCCAGGTTTTAAAATATTGAGCTAGGTGCCAGTAGGTACTACCAGGCTCACCTGCTTGTCTCACCTGCTTTTCTCACCTGCTAAGCTCACCTGTCTCAACTGCTAAGCTCACCTGTCTCAACTGCTAAGCTCACCTGCTTGCCTCAACTGCTAAGCTCACCTGCTTGTCTCACCTAAGCTCACCTGCTTGTCTCACCTAAGCTCACCTGCTTGTCTCACCTAAGCTCACCTGCTTGTCTCAACTGCTAAGCTCACCTGCTTGCCTCAACTGCTAAGCTCACCTGCTTGCCTCAACTGCTAAGCCCACCTGCTTCGCTCACCTACACACATTGATTTAAAATACCTGCGTGTAATCGTAATTTTTAAATGGCATCTTTGTGTTGTTTCGAAAGAGAGAGAGAGAGAGAGAGAGAGAGAGAGAGAGAGAGAGAGAAAGCAGTAATAGCAACAACTTTAGTTGCAACAAAAGTAGCAGTAGCCAGCAGCAGCAGTAGCAGTAACAGCAAGCAGTAGCAGTAACAGCAGCAGCAGTAGCCAGCAGGAGCAGTAGCCAGCGGTAGCAGCAGCAGCGGTAGCAGCAGCAGCGGTAGCAGCAGCAGCGGTAGCAGCAGCAGCGGTAGCCGCAGCAGCAGCAGAAATAACAGCACTAGCAGCACCACCACCACCAACCATAAGATTCACTAACAATTAGAAACAATGTCACTGGAACAGATGATGGTGATGGTAGGAAGGGAAAAGGAGGAGAGGTAGGAAGAAGGGAGGGAAGGGGAGAGAGGGAAGGGAAGGGGAGAGTGGGAAGGAGAGGGGAGAGGAGGAAGAGGGAGAGGAGAAGAGGAGACAAGGAAGGAGAGATGAGAGAGAGAGAGGAGAGAGAGAGAGAGAGAGAGAGAGAGAGAGAGAGAGAGAGAGAGAGAGAGAGAGAGAGAGAGAAAAAAAATAGAGGTTTGGTTCTAAGTAATACGCATTTTAAGAAAAGTCAAATAAGTACACCAGAGACAACGCAGGGAGTAATACTAACAGTCGAGTAGATCATGTAGGAGTAGATGTAACGTAGATAGGTAGACTGGTAGACCATGTATTAGTCGATAGAAGGTAGATGGGTAGACATCTGGATGTGCATGATTGTAGAGGATTGTAAAGGAGATAGATGGGTTAAAGAGAGCAGGTCACGGGTTAAAGAGAGCAGGTCACGGGTTAAAGAGAGCAGATCATGGGTTAGAGAGAGCAGGTCATGGGTTAGAGAGAGCAGGTCATGGGTTAGAGAGAGCAGGTCATGGGTTAGAGAGAGCAGGTCATGGGTTAAAGAGAGCAGGTCATGGGTTAAAGAGAGCAGGTCATGAGTTAGAGAGAGCAGGTCATGGGTTAAAGAAAGGAGGTCATGGGTTAAAGAGAGCAGGTCATGGGTTAGAGAGAGCAGGTTATGGGTTAGAGAGAGCAGGTCATGGGTTAGAGAGAGCAGGTCATGGGTTAAAGAGAGCAGGTCATGGGTTAAAGAGAGCAGGTCATGAGTTAGAGAGAGCAGGTCATGGGTTAAAGAAAGCAGGTCATGGGTTAAAGAGAGCAGGTCATGGGTTAGAGAGAGCAGGTCAGGGGTTAGAGAGAGCAGGTCATGGGTTAAAGATAGCAGGTCATGGGTTAGAGAGAGCAAGTCATGGGTTAGAGAGAGCAAGTCATGGGTTAGAGAGAGCAGGACATCGATTAAAAAGAGCAGGTCATGGGGAGAGAAGGTTCGAGGAGGCATAGGGTAGATTTAAGAATGAAGTGTCAGACTAGCAGGGTGTTCTTAACTAGGGGAATCCAATACCCCTTGGGAGTATCCATACCCCCAAGGGGTATGGGAAACCAAATGGGGGTATGGGACTATCTTTAAACTATTTAAAAAATAAAACTTATTGTTAGAACCATCAGCTGTTTTGTTGATAGTGATCCATATGTAAAATAAAACCAAGCTAATGACATCTTTTGAAGTCATGCTGATACCTAATAGGACTGGTGAAGTCATGCTGATACCAATAGATCTGAAGTCATGCTGGTACCTAATAGATCTGAAGTCATGCTGGTACCTAACAGAACTGGTGAAGTCATGCTGATACCTAATAGATCTGAAGTCATACTGGTACCTAATAGATCTGAAGTCATGCTGGTATCTAATGGATCTGAAGTCATGCTGGTACCTGACAGAATTGGTGATAATTTGGCAATCCATTAGGGTCTGAAATCGTAAAAATATTAAACATCTCTGTTAGAGTGTACAGCGTAAGTTTGTGGGTGTGAGAGGATGGGTGCAAGATGGAAGAGGAGCAACTGGTGGAATGATGAAGTAAAGAGACAAGGGAGGAAGAAACTGCATACGAGTCTTTTACAACACAGAATTAATATAGAGAAAGCAGAGTATAGGGAGAGTAAGAGGGGTTAAAAGAGTGGTGAGAGAGTGCAAAGGGAGAGGTAATGAGAGAGGGTAAGGTTTTATCAATACATTTTGCTGAGAATAAGAAAAAGCTTTATGAAGTAAAGAGACAAGGGAGGAAAAAACTGCATACAAGTCTTTTACAACACAGAATTAATATAGAGAAAGCAGAGTATAGGGAGAGTAAGAGGGGTTAAAAGAGTGTTGAGAGAGTGCAAAGGGAGAGGTAATGAGAGAGGGTGAGGTTTTATCAATACATTTTGCTGAGAATAAGAAAAAGCTTTATTGCAAAGTTAACAACTTGAGAAAGCCTAGGGAACAAATATATTAATAGTTAAAAATGAAAAAGAGGAGTTATTAGATGGGGAGGTGGAGGTACTGGGAAGATAAATGGGGTGGAGGTACTGGGAGGATAGATGGGGAGGTGAAGGTACTGGGAAGATAAATGGAGAGGTGGAGGTACTGGGAAGATGGAGGGAAAACCCTGAAGTGTTGTTGAATGTTGACGAAAAGAGGGAGGCAGTGACTTCTTGCATTGAGCAGGGAGGTATAACACTTTATAGGAGTGAGGAAGAGCCAGATGTGGAGAAAGGGAGATTATTTACCAGTAAAAGTAGGCCTTAGACAAGGATGTGTGAAGTCACTATGGTTATTTAACATATTTATAAATGGGGTCGTGGGAGAAGTGAATGATCTATCTGCTTTTAGAGAGAAGTAGATATATTACAGCAGATAGCCTGGGTGTAGACTTCCAAATCCTCTGCTGTCTATCTTTTCCATGTACTCCCAGGTACTCCCTTGTACTCTCTTGTACTTCGATGAATTAGGTAAAGCCTTGGGAGAGGGCAAAACGTGTTGAATACAGTAATTTAAATCTTAAAACACTGTGAATATAATTTTGAAATATCCCACCAGGAAAGACACAGGAATATATGGTATATTCGTTTTGGAATATCTGCTCTTGGAATACTGGAATACGTGAAGCAGAAAGCCTGGAGCATTTGGTGTGGGAATCTTGAAATATTTTGGAATGAAAAAACTGGACTATTTTGAGCTGGAATTCTGGATGAGAGTGCCACTCACACAGTGAGCAGTGAGTGCCACTCACAGTGAGTAGTGAGTGCCAGGAGTAGAGTGCCACAGTGAGCAGTGAGTGCCAGGAGTGCTACTCACAGTGCCAGGAGTAGAGTGCCACACAGTAAGTGCCACTCACACAGTGATCATTGAGTGCCAGAAATGCTACCCACAGTGAGCAGTGAGTACCAGGAGTAGAGTGCCACAGTGAGCAGTGAGTGCCAGGAGTGCTACTCACAGTGAGCAGTGAGTACCAGGAGTAGAGTGCCACTCACAGTGAGCAGTGCGTGCCAGGAGTAGAGTGCCACTATCATATACTCTGTAGTGCCACTCACACTGTCAGCAGCAGAGTGCCACTATCATATACTCTGTAGTGCCACTCACACTGTCAGCAGCAGAGTGCCACTATCATATACTCTGTAGTGCCACTATCACACACATTCAGCAGTGAGTGCCAGGAGCAGAGTGCCACTCTTCAGCACTTACCACGAGGCCATCCATTGCTGTTACTTAATGGCACTGCCAGAAATATGGGAGGAAGCAGGAAGGATGCATTATCTTTCTCATTCCTCCACTCTTATCTCACTCTCTCTCTCACTCTCTCTCTCTCTCTCTCTCTCTCTACATAAACATTAATGTCAAACATTACCTCCTCATAACCAATTAAAAATTAAAAAAAAATGCCTCGAAATTCTATTTTTTAAAAAAAGGAAAAAAAATCAGGCATTTGGAAAATAAATTCTAAGTTATTTGTATCAAAATAAATTTTATTTTAAGTGTTTTAAATGTTAAAATATATTTTTTAAAGTTTCAAAATGAATTCTAAGCAATTTAAGCATAAATAATATAATTCTTATGATAATTTCAAAATAAATTCAAAGTTATTTAAATAACTTAGAATTTATTTTGATATTAAAATATCTTTAATAAATATAGTAAGTCACTAGTTTTTTTCTTCTGGCTTTATTCCTCTTTCTTTTCCTGTTCCCTTCTTTTATTCTTCTCTCCTCCTCCTCTTATTCTTCCTTTCTAGTATTCCTCCTTCGTCTTATCTTGTTCCTCCCTTGTTCCTCCTCTTGTCAGGTGGTCACTACGCCTTGAGTTTAAGCTTTCAATGTTGCAAGGAAGGTTGATATTATAATATGTTGCATGATTACTAGGGTCCTAATCATTCAGCCAGGTAAATATGCAAGCTAGGACGACCTAACTAGCAGCCACCAGCAGCAAAAATATGGTTGACCATGCAAGCACCAGACGAGTCTGGCCCATGGCCGGGCATATAATAATAATTATTATTATTATAATAATAATAATATAATAATATCTTTATTTACTACAAGTACATGTACAAAGTATACAGGCCTACCTGATATCAATGACATATTACTATATAGAAAGCCGCTTGTTATGCTGAGCATTTCTGGTAAATTAGGTCAGGTTTGTCCCAGGATGCGACCCACACTAGTCCACTAACACCCTGGTATCCATTATTACTGATGGGCGAACATGGACAACCGGTGTAAGGAAACACTTCCATTTTTTCTACCCTCGCCGGGAATCGAACCCGGACACTCACCGTGTGAAGGGAGAGCTTTTGCCACCAGGCAACTCATCAAAGGTATATCAAAGGTAAAGGTAGTTTACTAAGGTGGCAAAGGTACACACGAACGTTCGTATGTGTGTTTTGTTTACTAGTGAATTGAGAGGAAAATTACAGCCAGTTTCACACCCGTGTTGCATTCTCTCTCTCTCTCTCTCTCTCTCTCTCTCTCTCACCTCTAGTTTCTTCCTCTCTCTCCTTCCTGTTTTCTTCTCCCTCCTTCACCCTCCCTCTTGCCACTTCTACATTATCTTTCCACACTTCCCCTCACTCTCCATTCTTTGTTTCCACTTATTTCTTTCCTCACTCTTATTCTGCTTCAATTCCTCCTCTCCTCCTCTCCTCCCTCCCTCCCTCCCTCCCTCCCTCCCTCCCTCACACAAATCAACAAGGTCTTAATCGAAATAAAAACGAAACAAAGTTACCTCGTAAGTCTTGGAGTTAAGTTAGTCTTATGAGTTAGTAGTTAAGTTGGTGTCATGAGTACTTAAGTTGGTTCGACTTAGATTCGTTGGTGTCAAGTAGTCAAGTTGGTGTCAAAGTAGTCAAGTTGGTGTCAGTAGCAAGTTGGTGTCAGTAGCAAGTTGGTGTCAGAGTAGTCCAAGTTGGTGTCAAAGTAGTCAAGTTGGTGTCAAAGGTAGTCAAGTTGGTGTCAAAGTAGCAAGTTGGTGTCAGTAGAGTCAAGTTTGGTGTCAGAGTAGTCAAGTTGGTGTCAAGGTAGTCAAGTTGGTGTCAAAGGTAGTCAAGTTGGTGTCAGTAACAAAGTTGGTGTCAGGAGTAGTCAAGTTGGTGTCAGAAGTAGTCAAGTTGGTGTCAGAAGTAGTCAAGTTGGTGTCAAGTAGTCAAGTTGGTGTCAGTAGCAAAGTTGGTGTCAGGAGTAGTCAAGTTGGTGTCGAAGTAGTCAAGTTGGTGTCAGAAGTAGTCAAGTTGGTGTCAAAGTAGTCAAGTTGGTGTCAGTAGCAAAGTTGGTGTCAGGAGTAGTCAAGTTTGGTGTCAGAAGTAGTCAATTTGGTGTCAGAGTAGTCAAGTTGGTGTCAAAGGTAGTCAAGTTGGTGTCAGTAGCAAAGTTGGTGTCAGGAGTAGTCAAGTTTGGTGTCAGAAGTAGTCAAGTTGGTGTCAGAAGTAGTCAAGTTGGTGTCAAAGGTAGTCAAGTTGGTGTCAGTAGCAAAGTTGGTGTCAGGAGTAGTCAAGTTTGGTGTCAGAAGTAGTCAAGTTGGTGTCAGAAGTAGTCAAGTTGGTGTCAAAGGTAGTCAAGTTGGTGTCAGTAGCAAAGTTGGTGTCAGGAGTAGCAAGTTTGGTGTCAGAAGTAGTAAGTTGGTGTCAAAGGTAGTCAAGTTGGTGTCAAGGTAGTCAAGTTGGTGTCAGTAGCAAAGTTGGTGTCAGGAGTAAAGTTGGTGTCAGAAGTAGTCAAGTTGGTGTCAGTAGTAGTCAAGTTGGTGTCAAAGGTAGTCAAGTTGGTGTCAGTAGCAAAGTTGGTGTCAGGAGTAGTCAAGTTGGTGTCAGGAGTAGTCAAGTTGGTGTCAGAAGTAGTCAAGTTGGTGCCTTTCAACACATGATGCCCCAAGCTGAGGTAATACCCATATTAATACCCTAACTTCTTTAACAATCTTTTAGTGTATATATATATATATATATATATATATATATATATATATATATATATATAATATATATATACTAGCAATATTTTCCCCTGAAGATAAATATATAT
>WNWK01001212.1:0-2500 GCA_009830355.1 Cherax destructor | reverse complement strand
AGATATGATAGTATCTCCTACCAGTTCTTGTATTATCTCTCAGATATGATAGTATCTCCTACCAGTTCTTGTATTATCTCTCAGATATGATAGCTGGTAAAATTTTTATATTTAGGATATATGTAAGTTGATGTGATTTGTGAGGGAGGGAGGAGGGAGGGAGGGAGGGAGTGAGGGATTTCAGGATGAGCACGTTTTGTTAGGTTAGACGAAAGGAACAGTTTGATAAGGTAGGAGGAGTATTACAGTTTTGAGCAAGTGGAAGGAGAGTTCTTGTATTATCTCTCAGACATGATAGTATCTCCTACCAGTTCTTGTATTATCTCTCAGATATGATAGTATCTCCTACCAGTTCTTGTATTATCTCTCAGATATGATAGTATCTCCTACCAGTTCTTGTATTATCTCTCAGATATGATAGCTGGTAAAAATTTCTATATGTTAGGTATATGTAAGTTGATGGTGATTTGTGAGGGAGGGAGGGAGGGAGGGAGGGAGGGAGGGGGAGGGAGGGAGGGAGGGATTTTGGTAGGTAGACGAAAGGAAGAGTAGGGGATAGAGGTAGGGAGGAGGGAATTAAAGGGGAGGCAAGTGGAAGGGAGAGAGGGAGGAAAGAACGAGAGGGAGTATTTTCCCTCCACACACATAAATCTCTAGGCGTAAATCCCTCTCTGGCAACAACAGTCTGATTAATCTCCCTCATTTGCATATCTCTCTCTTTCTCTCTCTCGCTCTCTCTCTTTTTCTGGCTCTCTCTTTCTGTCTTCCTGTCTGTCTCTCAATCTCTATTTGTCTTTCTTTGTCTGTCTGTCTGTGTGTCTGTCCCTGTCTATGTCTGTCTGTCTGTGTCTGTCTCTGTCTCTCTCTCTCGCTCTCTCTTTCTTTTTCTGGCTCTCTCTTTCTGTCTTCCTGTCTGTCTCTCAATCTCTATTTGTCTTTCTCTGTCTGTGTGTCTGTGTGTCTGTACTCACCTATTTGTACTCGCCTATTTGTGGTTGCAGGGGTCGAGTCATAGCTCCTGGCCCCGCCTCTTCACTGATTGCTACTAGGTCCTCTCTCTCTTTGCTCCATGAGCTTTATCAAACCTAGTCTTAAAACTATGTATGGTTCCTGCCTCCACTATGTCGCTTTCTAAGCTATTCCACTTCCTGACAACTCTATGACTGAAGAAATACTTCCTAACATCCCTTTGACTCATAGGAGTCTTCAACTTCCAATTGTGAACCCTTGTTTCTGTATCCCCTCTCTGGAACATCTTGTCTCTGTCCACCTTATCTATTCCTCGCAGTATTTTATATGTCGTTATCATGTCTCCCCTAACCCTCCTGTCCTCTAGTGTCGTCAGGCCGATTTCCCTTAACCTTTCTTCGTAGGACAATCCCTTAGCTCTGGGACTAGTCTTGTTGCAAACCTTTGCACTTTCTCTAATTTCTTGACGTGCTTGACCAGGTGTGGGTTCCAAACTGGTGCTGCATACTCCAGTATGGGCCTGACGTATATGGTATACAGAGTCTTGAATGATTCCTTAGTGAGGTATTGGAACGCTATTCTTAGGTTTGCCAGCCGCCCGTATGCTGCAGCAGTTATCTGATTGATGTGTGCCTCAGGAGATGTGCTCGGTATTATACTCACCCCAAGATCTTTTTCTTTGAGTGAGGTTTGCAGTCTTTGGCCACCTAGACTATACTCTGTCTGCGGTCTTCTTTGCCCTTCCCGATATTCATGACTTTACATTTGGCAGGGTTAAATTCAAGGAGCCAGTTACTGGACCAGGCTTGCAGCCTGTCCAGGTCTCTTTGTAGTCCTGCCTGATCCTCGACTGATTTGATTCTTCTCATTAACTTCACATCATCTGCAAACAGGGACACTTCTGAGTCTATCCCTTCCGTTATGTCATTCACATATACCAAAAACAGTACAGGTCCTAGGACTGACCCTTGTGGAACTCCACTCGTCACAGGTGCCCACTCTGACATCTCGTCACGTACCATGACTCGTTGTTGCCTCCCTGTCAGATATTCTCTGATCCATTGCAGTGCTTTTCCTGTTACGTGTGCCTGATCCTCTAGCTTTTGCATTAACCTCTTGTGAGGAACTGTGTCGAACGCCTTCTTGCAGTCCAAAAAAATTCAGTCTATCCACCCTCTCTCTCGTGTCTTACTTGTTACCTTGTCAAAACTCCAGTAGGTTTGTGACACAGGATTTTCCTTCCCTGAAACCGTGCTGGTTGTCGTTTATAAGCTTGTGTCTTTCTAGGTGCTCCACCATTCTCCACCTGATGATCTTCTCCATGACTTTGCATACTATACACGTCAGTGACACAGGTCTGTAGTTTAATGCCTCGTGTCTGTCTCCTTTCTTAAAATTGGGACTACATTTGCCATCTTCCACGCCTCAGGTAGTTGCCCAGTTTCAATGGATGTGTTGAAGATTTGTGTTAGTGGCACACACACCATCTCTGCTCCTCTCTAAGGACCCACGGAGAAATGTTGTCCGGTCC
>WNWK01001211.1:0-309725 GCA_009830355.1 Cherax destructor | reverse complement strand
ATATATAAATATATATATAAAAATATATATATATATATATATATATATATATATATATATATAAAGATCACAGTAAACAGGTGATATCACAATATGCAGAACAATCACTGAAAAATACTTTCTAAGCATTTTTGGCCGTCACCCACCAAGGTGGGGTGACCAGAAAAAGAAGAAACTCCCCACCACCACCACCCCCCCCCTCCATCACTGTCTTGCCAGAGGCGTGCCTACACAATAAAAAAAATCAACATATCAACACCCCTCTTTCAGAGTGCAGGCACTGTACTTCCCACCTCCAGTACGCAAGTCCAGCTAATCGCTTCACAAATGTTACTTTGCTCACTCCAACAGCACAAGTCATAAAAGCCATTCGTCTCCACTCGCTCCTAATACGCTCACGCATGCTTGCTGGAGGTGTAAGCCCCTCGCACACAAAACCTTTACAACCCCTCCCTCCAACCTTACCTAGGACGACCCCTACACACTTTATACATACATATACACACACGTACATATCTCTCAAAGTTAAGCTACATTGAATAAAGAACTAAAAGGGGGGGCAAGACGTTTGGCAGCGCGGTCTCAGCGAACCCAAGCACTGCTAAAATCAGAATGTTTTTCACGCGTGCTGTAAGGCCCACCTGTCCTGACAAGGAAAGGTGGATAGAAAGCGATAGAAAAAGATGAATGGGGGTGAGGCAGATATATAATGACAGATGAGAGAGAGAAAACAAGGGTGCAGGTGACAGACATCACCATTCAGGCAGGGAAGGGAATGCTCTGGGTACACAGGGTAGTGCAGAGCTTCTAGTTGGTGTCAGAGAGCCTTATGTAACAAAGGAATAGGATCAATTTTGGCGTACACACCTGTGTTCTCGCAGTGTCTATACACCAACAGTTTGTACCTCAAGTGTAGTGTCATCCCTCTTAGTTACTAAATTATTTATTTTTATATTAGTTTACATGCGAATTGCAACCTTCATGACCCTAGTGTAGTCTATAGGATTTATATCTAAAGCTTTCTGGTGGCTTCCTAAAATCTGACGTCTGGAGAAGTTATTACAATAATGGTATACAATCTCGACAGAATGAGAAAAAAACATTCACCATCAGTAGAGAGAAGCGAAGATACCCAGAATTATAAAGCCAGTGTTTGGCGATAAGTCTTCAGGTGGTACACAGGACTAAGTCCTCATGAGAGTTGTGTTAATGTGGTGTGTGCACCCGCACTAGTGTGTGAGGCAACACCTGCTGCTCGCGTCCTCACCCATAGTGTTAAATGACGTTGTCACCTTGTTGGCCGGACTCCACATCTCTGCAACACTGCCACCTCTACCCTACACCTCTCGCTACATCTAGGGTCTGGTGGGTTACATTTAAAGGCTTTTGACTGCGTGAGAGTTCAGGCACTAGTACTAAATCAATCAAGAATGCCTTAATACCAAAAATAGTGATTAAGAAAACTCGTGTAAATACAATGAGACATAAAATGTATAAATACACAGTATATCCGATGTTCGTTCTCTCACACAAAAAACAAACAAAAACTCACTCATACACACTCATTCTCCCCACCTCGTTTGCATCGTTATTTCCATCCCCATTTTAAGGTTGAAACTCGTTAGCAGCCTTGTCGTGCCTCACGCTGTATTGACACTAGTTAACGACCTTGTTACCAACTCTTCCTTCCCTGCGAGGGGAGGGAGGGAGGTAGTTGTTCTACCCGCCGTCTTCCCTCTACACTGTTATCCATCTTATGCTTATGGAGATAAATGGGAATAAAATACCGACACGATGGAAAAGTAAGCCTCTCGTAGGTTCTATTCTCAAGTTAACAGCGGCGTTGAAGGTTTAAAGCCGATTGCACGAGGCATTCATAAATTATAAACATGAAAGACTAAATTTTCTCAATTTCTTTAATTGCCAAACTGGCAACTACACCATCCCAAAACCAATTTTCATCTTTCTCTAATCTTACACCAGCTCTCTAACCAGTCAAGAAGGGCAATATCCAGGTATTACACAAAAACGAAGTTGTTTAATAAAACTGGCAAATCAAAACTTTCGTTGATAAATTCACACCAACACAGTTTAAAGCTGACCAGAAGCATTCTATAGTTACAGCAACAATTCCAAGAAACAATACCAAGTTTATTACCTATTTTAATAAATTAGAAAATTTGCATCTACACAGCCCACACCCAGATGGTACCATCCTCAAAAAGTTGAATCGCCTTTTAAAGGCCGAGGTGCTTCAAAAGAGTTATATTCAAGAAATTTTTTTCGGAATCAAATACCACACCATTTTAAAATAAAATAGGCAGGTCTGAAGCCAATCAGAAGAGGCTTTCTCAAGTTACCGAACTTTAACCAAAATCAGGAATGAATTTAGAAAAGTTGAAAAGGTTAGTGGACGAGTTTGGGAGAGTGTGTAAAGGTAGAAAGTTGAAAGTGAACATAGATAAGAGTAAGGTGATGAGGGTATCAAACGATTTAAATAAAGAAAAATTGGATATCACATTGGAGAGGGGGATTATGGAAGAAGTAAATGTTTTCAGATATTTGGGAGTTGACGTGTCAGCGGATGGGTTTATGAAGGATGAGGTTAACCATAGAATTGATGAAGGAAAAAAGGTGAGTGGTGCGTTGAGGTATCTGTGGAGACAAAAAACGTTATCCATGGAGGCAAAGAAGGGAATGTACGAAAGTATAGTGGTACCAACACTTATATAGGTGTGAAGCATGGGTTGCAAATGCTGCAGCGAGGAGGAGGCTGGAGGCAGTGGAGATGTCCTGTCTAAGGGCAATGTGTGGTGTAAATATGCTGAAAATTCGGAATGTGGAAATTAGGAGAAGGTGTGGAGTTACTAAAAGTATTTGTTGAGGTGGTTTGGTCATTTAGAGAGAATGGATCAAAGTATAAATCTGTAGGGGAAGGAAGGCGGGGTAGGGGTCGTCCTAGAAAAGGTTGGAGGGAGGGGGTAGAGGTTTTGTGGGCGAGGGGCTTGGACTTTCAGCAAGCATGTGTGAGCGTGTTAGATAGGAGTGAATGGAGACGAATGGTTTTTGGGACATGACAATCTGTTGGAGTGTGAGCAGGGTAACATTTTGTGAAGGAATTCAGGGAAACCAGTTAATTTGTTAAGTAAAAAGGACACAAATGCAACTAATTTGACATTTTATTGTGGCAACGTTTCGCTCTCCAGGAGAGCGAAACGTTGCCACAATAAAATGTCCTACCCATCCTAAACGTTCCATGGCTCATCCTTTATTTATAGTTAACCAGCATTAAAATTTAGAAGCCTTCTGTATGATTCGTTCAAGTTATAAATAAAAAAATTGAAAGAAAACACTGAGCGGCTCTATAACAAAGCCATATAAAATTAACATTATTATAGAACATAGCATTTAAGGTTTGAAGCGGATCGGAAAAGGCATTCTCCAGGTATTGCTAGGCATCCGACAATTCAAAGTTTTTGAACCATGTTAGTGAGTAAATTATCATGTACACAGCCTAGACTTGCAGTCATTATAGACTGAAGCCGTTTAGACAAGTCAGACTTAAGTTTTTTTTTCTGTAAACTAAGAATGAAAATGACAAACTGGTCCCCCCCCCCACACTCCAACAACAATCTCAGTTTTCTTTCAAGTACGATACATCAATCAGAAGAGGGTTTCAAGCTATAAACAAAATCCCTAGAGGATAAAGAAAAAAATATGTAGGCGATTTAAAGGTATCCGTGCATAGACCTTCAATATCACTAACAATATTGAAGTGAATATATGTACAACAACAAAAAAAAAAAGTTAGAAAATATAACTATGTGGATACCATCGCAGAGGAGAGATGTTGAATTGGCAGAAATAGAAGCACATGAAAATATAGACTACAGGTTTTGGAGACGAGTGACAAATAATTGCAAGCAAAATTTAAATTAAGAATTTAGAGCACGAGTCCAATGAGTAGATAAATGGTTCAGAGAACCAACAAGTTGATAAATTAAGACACTTGAGCAAGTGTTGCACAAGTATAATTTATCAAGAGGAGTTAGTCCAATCAATAGTGCATTGCAATGAAGTTGGTGCAAGTGAACAGAATTACAATAAAGTGTACCTGTACAGAATTACAACAGTTGACTAAACGTCTTCAAGAGAGGAAAAACAGTGTAGTGTGTAGTGAGAATAAGATCAACACATCCAGGAACTCTCAAGAATTTAGAGTATTACAAAAGTAAAGAAACACTAGACTAAAACGAAGATCTATTGAAATGGCGCCCTCGCCAAGAGCAGTCGACTTTCAGACTCCCTCCCCCCCAAAAGCCAAGACAGTCGACTTTCGACTCCTCCCCCAGCCAGAGCAGTCGACTCAGACTCCTCCACCTCCAGCCAAGAGCAGTCGACTTTCAGACTCCCTCCACCTCCAGCCAAGAGCAGTCGACTTTCAGACTCCCTCCACCTCCAGCCAAGAGCAGTCGACTTTCAGACTACCTCCCTCCCCCCAGCCAAGAGCAGTCGACTTTCAGACCTCCCTCCCCCCAGCCAAGAGCAGTCGACTTTCAGACTCCTCCCAGCCAAGAGCAGTCGACTTTCAGACTCCCTCCCCCAGCCAAGAGCAGTCGACTTTCAGACTCCCTCCCCCAGCCAAGAGCAGTCGACTTTCAGACTCCCTCCCCCCAGCCAAGAGCAGTCGACTTTCAGACTCCCTCCCCCAAGCCAAGAGCAGTCGACTTTCAGACTCCTCCCCCAGCCACGAGCAGTCGACTTCCCGACTCCTTCCCCCAGCCACGAGCAGTCGACTTCCCGACTCCTTCCCCCAGCCACGAGCAGTCGTGTAGACAGCCTTGCTGTCTGCATAGACAGCCATATGCCGAGAATATGCTGTCTGCCAGCTGAGTTCTTATTTCGCGCCATGCTTGTGCTGCCACCTATAGGCCTATACCCACGTCACTCTGCTCCACCATGTTCCTTCTTCACTTCTCGTCCAGGCAGCCTAAAGTCAACAAGGTCTACTCTTCTCCCTCGCAAGGCATGGCCCACCCGGGCCATGGCCACTAACACAGCCTGTGTACCTCGCACGTTATACAAATAAAGTAGAAGCCTCCGAAGGCTTATTGCATTCCCACTACCAAGAAGACGCCAAATCAACAATTGTAAACAGTCGACTTCCCGACTCCCTCCCCCAAGCCACGAACGGTCGTCGTCCTCCCGACTCCCCCCCCTCAGCCACGAGCAGTCGATCTCCAACTCCCCCCAGCCGAGAGCAATAGACCTTGTCCAACCCCCTTTCCCATTTTACAAAAGCAGTCTACCTTCATAATGTTGACCTTTTTAACCTCTCCTTCAACTGCAGTCTAAAGTATTAACACCCATATCCTCCCTCCAATAGTAGTAGTATACCTTGAGGTAATTCCTTCTCCACCCCATCAACGGCAAACGACCTTGCGGTTGCAACCCTACCCTACCCCTCCCCACGTCAAGAGTGGTGAACCATGGGACAGATCATCCCGAGATAATTTCCAAGCAACTCCACATGTCCTGGAACGAAACCTTTAGAAGGCTCCTGTAGCTGCTGAACCTTTAATAAAATATATTCTCATTGTATTAATAAGTCTCCCAGCTCAGGGGAGAGATCAACATGTATGAAAAATCCCCCTGTGCGAGGCAACAAGATTTGATTGGGGGGGGGGGGTCCTTGGTTACCACGTGAACCTAACCACACTGATGTATCAAATTTTGCTAAATAAAAGAAAAGTACCCGTTTGTTACTGCCTTCACCCCCAACAACGGCAGATGACCTTGCAGCAGCCTCCTACCCCGCCCCCGTCACTGCTGTCAACAGCATTGTACCTGTATGTACCACCCTCCCTCTCCCCACAAATCCATAAACGACAGACGACCTTGTGGCAGCCCCTCCTCCCCACTCATCAATATTTACTTGTGATATATACCTAGGAATTGTAGCCCGGCCTGGACCCAGGCTTTTCTGATGACTGCCTGTTCAAGGCTGTTGTTGCTGGAGGCCCATTCGCCCGCATAGCCTGGTTCATCCGACATTCCCCAAAGGTAGTGATCCAGTTTCTTCCCGAAAACTTCTACACTTGTTCCGACAATATTTCTTATATCTTCTGGTACCAGGTTCGATACTCGTGGACCAAAGATGTTTATAGAGGTGTTTTCTTATTGTGCAGACGGCACCCCTTTTCACTGGGTCTATTATACACTTTCTACCATCTCTCACACCAGTATGTTATGATAATGTGTAGATTTACGACTAAGTCCTCAAGTATCTTCCATGTATATATTATAAAGCATCTGTCGCCTTCGCTCCTAAGTGTATATAAATCCCAAATACTTTGAAGTGTTCCCAGTAGTTTGAACGCTATTGGCCATGCAGGCACTAAACTATCCTTGTACTTTTCCTAAATAACATCTTTCCTGCCTTGAGTGCCATCAACGTCGAGAAACAGTACAGATGAAAGAGCACAGGTGATTTGAATTGACATTTACCTTGTTTTGAAAGTTCTCATTACTCATCTTGTCACTGTTTCTGACCTTTGCAGCATTTGCGTTACTGGGTTCTTTACATCATCTGCCATTATAGTATAGTACCAAAGTCTTTGAAATGTTCCTTTAGCTCTAAGATATGGTCCTTCAGTGTTATATTTTCAAGCTCTTCATTCTTCTATATCTGAGCAGATAGCATTTGTTACTATCGAACATACTGTTATTTTCCATTGTCAACAGGAAGGCTGATATCTGATTGGAATTTTTCCAAGTCTTCTACAGAGGCGTATTTATGCTCATTTTGACATCTTTCGCAAAAGCTAATATGAAACTGACTAGTGTTATGTCTGCTATGGTAAATTAGACACATATGCAACACTTGGGTATCTTTATTGAGGAAACGTTTCGCCACACAGTGGCTTCATCAGTCCATACAAAGGAGAATCGTGAAGAACAGGAGGAGTGTGAGGTTGTCAGGCCCTCAATCTTGAGACGATGTTGTCAGTCCATCAATCTTGAATAGAATAACAGCATATGAGCAGAGGGATCTTATATACTGTAGACAGGAGAGGTGCAGCAGTTGTAGGAGGTGTCACATTTGTTCAGTGTGGAAGTAGGTCGTGCCCAAGGAATAGGCAAGCGAAGAAATCCCTGTATTAAGATACCAAGATGTTGCAGTGTCAGACAGGATGTGAATGAATGGTTCAGAGAACCGACGAGTTGGTATTAGACACATATGCAACACTTGGGTATCTTATTGAGGAAATTCGCCACACAGTGGCTTCATCAGTCCATCAAGGAGAATCGTGAAGAACAGGAGGAGTGTGAGGGCCTGACAACCTCACACTCCTCCTGTTCTTCACGATTCTCCTTTGTATGGACTGATGAAGCCACTGTGTGGCGAAACGTTTCCTCAATAAAGATACCCAAGTGTTGCATATGTGTCTAATTTACCAACTCGTCGGTTCTCTGAACCATTCATTCACATGTCTGCTATGGGGTGAAACGTTAAGGTATCAGGACCGTGTCTGGTGGTGTGGAATTGTAATCCTTTGCCAAGGCTAGATTTTTGTTTACTGCAAACGAACCTGCGGCAGCCTCATCACTGTCAGGAGTACAATGTATTCCCACAACCCCCATCAACAGCAGACAACCTTGCGATAGCCCCGCCTTCCTCTAGTCAAAAGTTGAGTACCTCTTTCTGCACATCTGCGGTGCCAACAGAGTTACAAGTTCCACAGAGCCAACCAGCTGTCTACTATTTTACTGGCGGGCGACCTTGTGCTCCTCCCTCACCACCCTAACACGCTCCCGTAACCCCCATCTTTCTCACCCCCTATGTACTTGAGAACACTTTCCCTACAATCCCTAATCGTCTATTCCCCACCCTCCTTAGGACTCTACCTGGCCTTTCCACACTCCCAGATGACAACCCTTCTTCCCCACAACTACAGATTATAGGACCCCCACCACTTAATTAAAAACGCTGCCACCATCTTTCCCCACAGCTTAAAGATTATACAACCCCTCCTTCCTACCACTTCAGACCTATACACCCGTCCCCACCAAAGATCTATATAATTCCCTCTTTCCCCACTAGCTCATAATATTTAACTAATTTTTTCAATGGCTGAAAAAAAATGTTTGACAAATCTGGGGTGACGAAACTGAGAACATGTACCTAAATTTACGATAATTTTCTGAAAAGATTCACTCGACTGCCAGTGAGAATTCTAAGCAGATTTTTTATATTGGTATTTAACAAAATTATTATGGAGAAAGAACAAAATATCTACAACACTCTTAGAAGTCTGCTTAGGCAACTAGTAACATTTGATTTTTTTTTTTAGAAATAACATGTACAAGTAGTAATTCACAAGAGGAAAACGCTAATGAATCAGTGACAGAAATAAACCTTTATGTAAAAAAAAAAAAAAGTCTAGTTGTTTGGGCGCATTCATTGTTTTACTATTTCAGTCTCTTAAAATAATGAAATGAAAACATTAGAAATTCTGTTCAAAAAATTATTTTTGTCGTTTCTAAAAAGACAATGCAGAGCTTGTTGGCAGCAGCACGTGCCGCGTGCCAACAAAAAAATTTCGCGTCATCTTGGGCAAGAGTGCCATAGGTTCGCCACCCATGTCTAAGTTAATTAGCCTTTTGTTTATTTACCAGTTTGTAACTAGAGGAAGAGATCTTGCACTCGTAGAGCCCAGTCTTCCAGAAAATAAGATACATGGCAAATATATTAAGACATTTGACATAACATCTGTCAACCAATATTTGTAAATATTAATTTAAATATCTCTTCTGCACTATTGTCACTGATGTAGCTACTTAATTCAGCCTATGCCGGTAACATTAAGACTTCCTGAAAAATCTGTTCATAATGTCCTTGGATAAAAGCCGAATACCTCCCATTCCCAGAGTATTTGTGATGTCTTGTCATTTTAACGAGGATTCACTAAGTCATGTTTCAGTAACTGACTAACCGGAAATGTGGCATCGCCCCCCCCACACCTACCTCCCGCTACAATGTCAATAGAAAGATAAACAAACTCTTAGTTAGGTCATGCAAATTAACGTTTATTTATTACGTAAATTTGACTAATGCTAGGTTGGTATAAAAAAAATTTTGCTCCAAAAATCATAACCTGCATGCATTATATATACATACACAAACATGCATACATACACACAGTAAAGAGTCATTTGGGTGTTACGTTGATCCAGTTTCCTTTCATGTGGAAAGCAGCGAAGTCTAATATTTTTCTCTCAACGATTCATGCCACATTTGAGGTTAAAGCATTTAAGTTTTGGTAATATACATCTGACTTTAGTTTAGAGTTTGCGGTATTTATTTGTAGGATCATATTGGCACGCTCCATTTACGTCAAACTGTTCAGATCTGTACAAACCCAGAGTAGTACACGTACAGCTAACCTGAACGTTACTCACAGGGTGTGTGAAACAAAAAAAATGTGTACGGATGGTTGCAGGGGAGAAAACTAGAAAGCGAAGTAGAGAATAAGAGTGAAAGCAGACTAGAGTAAAAGTAGTGAAAAGTATAAACAAATGAAAGTAAAATTAAAGGAGTGAAAGTACAAGAGTACAAAACTGACTAAAAGAGTGAATAAAAGAGTAAATACGTGGCAGTGAGAGCTATATTACTGGCGTCAGTGTTTTAATATGGTTGATCATTATTCAGGTTGTCAGTGGTTGAATAATATACCACCACCTCTTTCATCCCATCTACACCTTAAAACACTTGTTCACATTAACAGCGCCTACAGTAAAGGTGTGTACACAATGCACACGCTGCAGTGTGTATCACTGCACAGTCAACTTCGGCTTTAACCAGCTCCATGTTGAACACAAACATTTCCAAGAGTTTTTACTTAAACAGGTAAGTTAAAGCAGTCATCAAAGGAGATACTACCCTCCTTTCACGAGTGTTGAAACTTTAGTCTTAAATATTTTGCACTCCGGCAGGACTGCCGAACACCTAAGACGACAGGTGGACTTTACATACTTCATGCATTAAGTATACGCCTTAATAGTTTGTATTCCTCTAATATTTCCTCTTCACTTCAGGCGACCTGGTCCAAGATCCAGTCCCTGGGGAGTTTATTGTCTTAGCCATTAAATAGATACAACTAATTTTAAACACTTAGAAATCCGTGACCCACAACACTTTACTTTAAAAATTGATTACTTTAAATGTCAGTGTCGGATAATGGCTGGCGAGCAAGAAAAGATTTCTGGAAAGCCAAGAAATACACCTGCTTCTACTATGCTTGCAACACAGCTTCCTTACAAGAGTCACGGTTGTCAGGTTAATAATCACGGCAATGTCCAAAGTTCATCTGATGGTAAAAACACTTGGGTAAACTAAGCAAGTGTTGGGGAGGGAGGGGGAGTATCGTGCACCTTATCTGGGATCACGAATTAAGTGTTCCGCGTAAAACAGAAGAGAAAAGTTGTGTTTAGAGTGTACATATTTTCCTGCGAATGTTGCCACGAGTACCTGCCTACCTACACCTGTGTCCGGGGAAACAACCTAATGTCTCCCCCCCCCCTTCATTACTTTCCAAACGCACACAACAAACTACCTGCCATAGCGGTTTTACACAACTATTTAAAAAATATATCATTTACTTGACGTGTGATATTCAGTATATAGGTTACAGACAGATGCTGACGAAAGTGATCAGAGCAGCACCACGTCCAGCAACTGCCGCTGCTGCCTTGGTACGATGCTTCCCACGCTGACTAATGCAAACAAAAATTACTCTAATGGAACTTTAGCGAGTTTAACGAGACGCTAAGTCCAGGAGAGGGGGAAGGAGGAGGGGGTTCCCAGAAGATGTATGTGAGTAAGGGGAGTGTGAGGGAGAAAATGAGGCAGGCAGCCAGGGAGGGAGGGAGGGAGGGAGGCCAGCGCGTCTAGCCGGCCCAACAGACACCAGACGGGGCGCTACCTACCATGCTAAAAAAGCCGACGTCGCACCGAAAATAACTTTGCCCGAGAAACACCCACTGCCGCAGACACTACCACCTTACCTCCCTCCCTCCAGCATTACTTCCTCCACCCACCTACTGTCCCTCCACCAACCCACCTACTGTCCCTCTAGTTATCCATCCACTTTCCCCATCTACAGTCCCTCCACCGCCAACCGACTGCTCCACCTCCCACCCGTACTGTTCCTTGACCCCCACACACACCTGCTGTCCCTCCACCATCCCACCCATCCGCACTCCCACCTACTATCCCTCCCACATTCTGTACCTACACCCATCCACCCTTCCACCTACTGTCCCTCTAACAACTCTTCTACCTATTGTTCCTCTACCCACCCATTGCTCCTCTCGCCTACTGTTCCTCCACCTGTTCCCTTCATCTACTATGCATCCATCCACCCGCCTACTGTCTCTCCACCCATCTACTGCAGTCCCTCCACGCACCAACCCATTTACAGTCTATTCACCTGGAGTATACCTAGAGAGTTCCGGGGGTCAACGCCCCCGCGGCCCGGTCTGTGACCAGGCCTCATGGTGATCAGGGCCTGATCAACCAGGCTGTTACTGTTGGCCGCACGCAACCCTACGTACGAACCACAGCCCGGCTGGTCAGGTACTGACTTTAGGTGCCTGTCCAGTGCCTTCTTGAAGACAGCCAGGGGTCTATTGATAATCCCAATTATGTATGCTGGGAGGCAATTGAACAGTCTTGGGCCCTTGTGCTGTCTCTTATCGTGCTAGTGGCACCCCTGATTTTTATTGGGGGGATGTTGCATCGTCTGCAGAGTCTTTTGCTTTCATAGGGATTGATTCGTGTGCAAGTTTGGTACTAATTCCTCTTAGGATTTTCCAAGTGTATATAATCATGTATCTCTCCTGCCTGCGTTCTAGGGAGTACCCACTACCATCACTGTTCCAATCCTTCCCAGCCAGACTGACTCCAATACTGTCATTCGCCTCTGAACACCAAAGTCAACACATTTAAATACTTTAAATGTAATAAAAACTTCGTATACTTCAGGAAAATAAGAAAATTGTGCCCAAATTGTAGACGTAGGAAAAAAACCCGTTTGAGAAAAAGGAAGGGGGTAAAAAAAAGTGGTTCCCATCTGCGAAAAAAAGCTAAATCGGCATCTAATGGTAAGCTAAAAATAGCGTCCAGTAATGGTGTAGGTGCCTGAGGCGAGCGTTAGACAGTCATGCACAAACTCAATACCACCAGCATTTCCTCACCTACTGCCGGGAAATGCCTAATGACTCGCCGATAAAAACCTGGCCCCCACCCCCGCTTGCTGACACTGTCTCCAGGACAATCTGAACAAAAAACAAAACACGATAAAAAGGTCTCGCTCTAAGTGGGAAAGTGCCATGAAGATAAAAGTAATTATCAGTAAAGAGGGCCAGGGATATATGATTACTGTGTAGGCATTTATAGGACAGGTAAGAGTGAAATAAGACTGAGGGGAAATAAACTTAAGACATGCACAATAAGCTGGATATAAAAGACAAGCCTCATAACTGGACCCAAGAACCTGGAATTAGTGATACCGGTAAACGCAGTTTTGAGAGGTCCCAAGCTATGACTCCATGTTCAGCATAAGGGAGCATTAATTTACTACTGTGGCCACCGCTGCGCCTACTTCCTGTGCGTCAGCAGTCTGCAACAAGGCATCACTTGACCCATTCCCAAGCATCACCTACTCTAGCAGACGTCCTTCGCCCACTCAGGTAGGAGAGACCTGGGAGAGGGAGGGAGAGGGCGGAGCAGACGTCTGACTGCTCCACCAGTGCTAGAGGTGGGGTAGGCTTGCACATGAAGGAGTCTTGTGTTGCTCAAATATGACAGATGCGTCCACCCCAAATTTGAGTTTCTTGGTAAGTAGTATACAACATGCCATTTTTTCTTCGTTTTACCTTCATGGTTTTATTATGGGCGTGTGGTAGGGCTCATGCATTTGACGAATTTGAATGAAAGAAAAAAAATGTCCGCTTGTCTGGAAAGAGGTCAGTCAACGCGACTGTTTGCAAAGTTAAAAGAATATTATTAGGTATCCGCGAAGAGTGACCCTTAAGTGATTGCCTGGTTTTTCTCATTTCGCTCAAAAAACACAGCCTCATCCGATCACCTAAAAAATTTCAAAAGGTGATAACTTTTATAAAGTAACTTGTAAGCGCCTTCAAACTTAATGTGGTGGTCTATTTTAGGGTATTGATCTCTCCGAGATAAGAAAATGTCTCTTCGGATTACCTACAAAAGTGGAGTTCCTTAGCGGAAAGACTAAATTAGCTTTGGGTTGTGTATATCCTAATGTGACAATTTTATTAAAGAAATTGCGAAATTAGCGTCTTGTGCGACGACTTATTGAATACCCCTTCTGATTACCTTCAAATCTACAACTGCATTACAAAGTTATGCCGAGCACTCTAGAATTCCTATAGCGTGTATTGAAGCATGGGAGGGCTGGGCTTATGTAATACGGGATGCCTTTCATGGTCAGTGCAACAATCCAAGAATTTACAGGCTAAGAGATGTTATCCTACCTCAGCTATTTCAAAACCCTGTCTAAGGTATACAAACATTCCCTGGGATGCGACCCATAACAGTCTGTTAGCACCCAGGTACCTACTTACTGCTAAGTGAATAGGGACAACAGATATAAGAAAACATGCCTAATGTTTCAGTCTGTGCCGGAGACCGAACTACAGTCCCTCAGTTATGTGGGTTGAGGACGCTACCAACTGAGGTACGGGACACCGTAGCATGTTACAATCTTCGTGATTAATTCATTAGTTTTAATTCTCCGAAAATCTCCTAGTAGACCATTTACTTATATCAGGAGTATTTAAAAGGACTGACACTTGTGGGACGACACTTATCCCAGGTTCATCGCCGGCACTGCTTATTTGCAAATCCTTTATTTACGTATTAGCTTCCACTTCATCCTTATTCAAGTTCGAAATCTAGTCTGAGGGAGAGATTGCATATTCCTCAATCAGAACATTTGAAAGAAGTGAGCTGTGTCAAACACTGAGCAGCACGGCACATTAGTAGCCTTGCATTTTGTCCCGTTGCCCAAACTTTTGAACTTTAAAGGGATATGGGATTTTTACGTTAAGCCCTTTCAGCCAAGATAAGAGACAGTTGGGAGGTGGTTTGAGTGGCCGTACATGAAGACCACGGAATTATATTCGCCAGGAAACCATTCGCTTGTCTCCTGAATAGCCAGACAGGAAATCGTGTCCTTATTAAGAATCCCACACATTCCCATTTTCGTGCCCAAGAAGCCAATTAAAATATTCTCCACAAACTCTCCCTTGGCCCATACAGCAATCATAGCTAGTTGATTTAATACTTGGCGGAAGTGATGGTAATATTTCTGATATCTACTGGTAGGGGGTTAAATAGTGTAGGGCCACGGATGTTGGTACAGTGTTCTCTTATTATGCCTATTGCGCCTCTTAACTTCTCAATGGATTTTTATGTGATGTATATAGCTTAACAAGTACTAGAATCTTTTGCTAATTCAGCGCTTTCAACTACAATGCGGAAATCATTATTGTTCTATCATTACTATTTGGCTCTTATTCCAATTACATACCATCATTACCAACTAGTGTTAATGACCAAGCTGCTGACACACATTACAGAAAACACGACAATGCGACCAAAATTATACAAAATTTCATTCGATGCATTACAAGATGCAAGAAGAAACAGCAAAATTCTGAGTAACGGGAAAATGTACCAAACATTTCCAAAAGATGTACTGAATTCTTTGTTTTGCAAGCAAGCAGCCGGGAAAAACGAGAGCCCTTCCATGAGACTGTCTTCGTTTTTCAGAACTCCATGGTTGTGCTAGCATTTCAGATATCCTCAAAGCGGCAGTTACCTTCCTCGGTGGCACTAACAATATCACCACCATACTGTAGAGCAAACTTCAGAACCTCGCATCTCAGGATCTGGTCATTCAGGCGATGGTGAAGTTCCTCACCACACTAAGAATAAAGAATGCATCTATCAGGTGACCCACATTGCAAAAATACACCGAATCATTTTCCCTTCCTTCTTGGCCGTCAACAAGGGAAAAAGGGTAAAAGGGGAAAAGGGAGAAAGGGGTCAGCTATCAAAAGAACAAAATTCAGAGGGGAAGAGAATTCTAGCTTGAACCTTGCTCCAGTCTAGACCTGTTAAAGAGTCGTTTCACAGAGAAATCAGGAGGAACTTCGAACCTTAAATGACATACAACACAAGGGGGTGGTGGGAGGAACAAGCAGACAGAAGGGTATCAGCACCACGGATGAAATAGCATCGGACCTGTGATCAGTTTCGAGGACTTTCCTACATTCGCAGCCCGGCATTTGGCTACGTTTACTTGCTGGACAAAGAAAAAGGAAGCAGCGGTAAATCAATATATCCCCTACCAACACCAGCTTTCCCAGAAACCAACACGTTATAAAAGATATTTTATGCTCAATACCTTTTTATGGGGCGAACTGGCAAGCCAGCACGAGCCTGGTCCGGTAGTAGAAAAACTCTCAAACTCAAAGGTATCAAAGGTAGCACAAGTCCTTTGTCCACTTACCCGTCAAATAACTTTAGTAGACCATACGACTAAACTACACTAAGATAAATTATCCTTTCTCCTGACAAACAAAATACCCATCTCATCCATTCCAGTGTACCCCACCAGGATGGTTTCCCCAGAATTAACGAAGCAAGAATGAAAAACTTATTTAAACGGAGAGCATCAAGGGCGCCAACATTGTTTTAAAAATATTAGGCAGCCAAACTCCCCACTCTTGGACCCGCAAAATTTTCATCTAATGCATTAATAAGATACAGGGTGCCCACAAAGTCCTTTCCCCGTCTCAAAAATTTACTTCAACAAAATGGTCATATATGAAAATGCAACTTCCTGCATATGAAAGCTGAAATAGGTTTTACATTTAGCTTCACTGCTGTCTAATTTATTCAACCTCAACAAAGGCGCGATTACAATGCTATCATTTATTCTACCATGGAGGGTTTTAATGTCAGCAACTCTTCTCTGGAAAACAATAACAAATCTCCACAAGAATAGAAGATAATTACGCACAATCACACTCCAGAGTGGACGTGCACCGTCTTGCTGGAAAATGTCTGGGTACAACTCTTAACTGGGGAAATTGCAAAATTATGTAGCATACCAAGGTGAACATTTCCGCTAACAGTTCTTTCATGAAAGAAAAAAATGGGTATTACCCTATCATGCACACGTCCCACCAGACAGCCTTGAACTATCATGCACAAGTTTACGTACTTCATGTGGGTTTTCAGACCCCCATATTTGCACACTGTACTATTTAATTCGTCCAGACACTTGAAATGTGGCTTCAGAAAATAGGTAGTTATTGCCCTCACCAATTGAGTCAAATATGGAACACGTACTCTTTAGTGCGCAGGTTTGTCAGAGGGTTGAAAGACCTGGAATAATTGCACTTTATATGGAAGAAATAATCTCTTGTGTACGACTTTGTGCACTGTTAGTCTCGGTAAATGAAAGGATTACGTTGGACAGCCTCCTGGATGCTAACAACAGTGTCCCCGGAAACACCTGACAGTTCACTACAAGGCCTGTCTGACACGCTTCCTGTGTCTAAGAACTAGTGGAACCACGACATAATGCTTGGTCCGAATAAAGGATCCCTTCCATACTGGCGCCGGTATGTCACAGATTTTTGAGTCTGAAAACCAAATGACACGTTGGGCATTCCCTCAAGACTTATCTAGACACTCCAATTACAACATGCAAGCGGCAACAATTTTTTTTCTTGGCTGTCATATGCAGGAAACTTTTCATGCATGTTACCATTATCCCCCGTTAAAAATTGTGAAACCAGAAAAAAAAGACTGGACACACTATTTTTAAATAAACATGGTATACTGTACAATTTTTATTATTTTTCGCACGAAGAGCTACTTGGCAACGATAAAAATAACGTAACAGCCACCGCAGAACTACAATCGACTGCAAGAACCGGGAGAGATCTGAACAATTAATCCTCTCCTCAGAATTTAGCTTCGCCAAAACAGCAAAAATATCTCGGCCATTAAAGGCAAAAGCTCTAAAGCCGTGGGTGGGGAGGGGGCCATTTAGCTCAATGGGTAGAGGAGGCTCTACCGCCGTCTGGTAATCACGGCCTGGTCACAGACCAGTCAGATTGTTAATGATCAGACTAGCATCCAGGAGAGGCGTGAGAACCCCTCTCAGACCACCCTCTCCACTCCGAGCTGAACTGTAAAAACCTCACCACCGGGCGAAGGTGACCCAATGACGGAGGTTAAAAGGGCCCCTTAACCCCTAGGCTTTAATGCCTTAGAGGTTACGGGGTTTAAAGGACTGGAGGTTATAGGGTGTTGTGACGATGCAGTGTGTAAGGAACACTGAAGTAAGGGTGATGAGTTGACGACTGCAGTTAGATAGGGAGAAAAGAAAGAAAGAGAGAGAGAGAGAGAGAAAGAGAAAAGAGAAAAAAGAGAGAGAGAGAGAGGGGGCTCCAGCAGCAGCAGCAGCAGCAGCAGCAGCCGCCGCCACAGCCGCTCTGGTGTTGCACAGGTGACTGAGGACGGAAGCCGTACAGACAGCGACGGATGCCCGACGGACACCCCGCGGGGGGTGCGCTGACGACAATAACAGTGTAACACGAGGAAATGAGAGCGAGGAAGGGAGGGGGTCAGGATGAAGGGAGGAACCTAGTTTTGTAACAGTCAGAGGTGGGGGGAGACAGGGAGGCGGAAGAGGGGGAAAAGCAAAGGCGGAAGGAGGGCAGACAGGGAGATATACACAAAAGAACAGAGAAAAGGAAAGGATGAGGGAGCAAGAAACTGGCACATGGAAAAAGTAAAGTGGGGAGCTATGTAGAAAAATCACGGAAACACTGGAAAAACCATGATATACCAGATTTGGAAATGAAAGCAAAAATCCACTGCAAAGAAAAATGAATGGGGCAAAAGGATAAAAATGGGAGAAAAAAAAGACGAAGGGAGGAGAGAAAGGGCACGAATAGTGCCGGGGTCTAAGGGAACACCTGAAGCCCTTCACACTATTTACGGTTATTGAATGCCTGGGCAAAATGAACCTTGGCCATAAACCGGCCGATAACGAGGCAACCAGAGGTGCAGGCCAGAAGACCCCATCCCCCACCCCATCACACTTCAGTAAAACATACCCATAAAACGCAGCTTCACCCCACCCACCCACAGCGCAGTTAAGGCATTAGAAAATATGTCTTCACTAGTAATGCACAGTGACCCTCTAGACAGCAAGTGCATCACTGGAGACTATCTTATAAAAATAAACGCTGATGGCTGGACACTAGCACAGGTCTGCTTCTGTAACTACAAATAGGTTATTACATGCGGGTAATTTCACACGCACCACGTGAAATCTTAAATTACTGGAGGCCTTTCAGCATTTCCCCCCCACCACTAGCCTTCATTACCAGCCTCCCACTTAAGAAGACACATTAAGGTAGTGATAAAAACAACCTCCCACAGGAAAGGCCGACCATCTGTCAAACTTATCATAATGCGTCCAGGTTTTTTTCTCATTTTATATTCTTAGCCAGTGATACTTTAAGTAACTTTACGGCATACACCATTAGTGCCGCGTAGTGTGGTGGTGTTGTGGTGTATGCCATTATAACACGACAACTAGGTTGTCGCGCTATGATGGTAGTCGTATGCTGGTGGTGTGATGGAGGATAGAGGTGGTAGTAGTGTGATGGTGAAGGTGGGAAGACGAGGGTCTTCGGAGGATGGATTATCTTGGGAGAGGTGTACGAGTGTAGAGGAGATTATGGAAGGGGAGAAGCGGGAGAATTTTTTTGTGGAACGAAGGAAAGCATGTGGAAGAGGGTAAAGTTTGGAAGGGAACATTGTGGAATAGTGTGTAGCAGTAGGCAAGTGTATGAAAGGGGAGTGTAGCCCTTTCTAGAAGAGGAGTGTTTAAAGGGTTAGATTTTTAGCATCAATGGAACCCATCAGCTATACAGGTCTCCTTGCGTATATGGATTAACACGCTGTCAGTCACCTAATACACCATTTAAAAAAGATCCCAATACTTATCCTTACACTTTACCACACAAAGTAAACAAGCATTCATATCAAATTAAAAAAAAATCCAAGTCCATTAAAAAATTACCACACTAAAATGTTTACCCTGAAGTTCACCGAGGTGCTGGCAGACTCCCGATAAGAGTCGTATCTAAACTTAAATCCATAGTTGTGGGGCCCAGGAAAGGGAGGTGAGGTAGAAGGAAAATGGGGGTGGAAAGTAGGTTGTGCTGAAAGGGAGGGGTATAGAGTGGATAGCAAAAGATTGTACAAGTCATAGTGATGGGCAACAGTACAACCTATACTTCCTTTCACAGGACATAGTAGAACCAAGCAAAAGACATGTCAATAAGTCCAGCAAGCACAGTCTCATGCAAGATCCATTTCCCCTTCCTTCCCCTCCAAGCACAGTCATGCAGGATCCAGCCTCCCTTCCTTTCTCTCCAAGCGCACATGTCTTCACTTCCCACTTAGCTATGCCGTCTGGCACTACCTCTGAATATTTTATAATTCATGAGTCATTTCTGCTTGTGTTCATCCTTCAATCCTTAGCAAAGTCTTAAGTTTTCCTTCCTAGTCTGTTAATTTCTTATATATTTTTTCCACACTTTCACCGTTTCATTCTCGATTCTGAAACTACCGACCCCCAACACTACACACATTTGCAGCGTTGGAGAAGAAAGTCACGAAAATTATGATAGCGCGTTTAAGGGAAAATTAAATTTCAACATTTATATAGCGCTCAAGTTTGTAATAGATTACACTCAAATTGGTAGAATATTTACCAAAAGGAAGTAAGACATGCTATTACAACTGAAAATTAAAATATATATAATATAGAATAAATGCCGAGTATGGTTAACTCCAAGCTAAGCTCTGTCACTGTAGCCATAAATAGGCATAATACATTTGCTACACACTGAAGCCGAAAAAAATCTCCATAGAAAATATTTATACATAAAAAGTGAAATAGTAAAGACTTTCACTATCGGAACTTTTTTTGACAATAGGTGTTGGCAACTTTTACAGAATGGGAGGATATAAACAGGAGAGCTTTCAGAAGAATAGTGTTATCATGGACCTGTAGGGCTACTGCAGTGATCTTTCTCTCCCCCCCCCCCCACTTCTTTCCTTACGTTCACTCTGACTATTATTTATGGGAAGGACCGAAATAAAGTCACAATAATAATTTCTATATGTACTAGGTATACAGGCCTAGCTGACATCAATGACATACTACTATATAGAAAGCCCCTTGTTATACAGAGCATTTCCGGTAAATTTGTTCAATTTTGTCCCAGGATGCGACTCACCAGTCGACTAACATCCAGGTTCCCGTTTTACTGATGGGTAACCAGGGACAACAGGTGTCTTATGGAAACTCGTACTAATGTTTTCCAGCCGTACCAAGGAATCGATACCCGGACCTCAGTGTGAGAGCCGAGTGTACTGGCGATCAAGCTACGGGACACCTATCAATCTTTTCACCACTCACTTTATATTGTTTACCTCAGACTAATATGGTGGGAAATTCTAATTTTATTGCTTTAAATAATTTTATTCAAATAATGCATAACATTTATTACAGATTTAGGCAAAACACAACTGTATGAAACTACCTTCGCCTGTGCTGCTACATGCCATGAATGTCGGACAATGTCAAGTCTTTAATGATTTCCTCTTCAGGTCCCTGCACAGAATAAAATACCACCACCACCTGAAGGAAATTCTTACTCTTGCCAGTCATGCATGTATACGCTGCTGATATACTGTTTGTTCTCGCCCTGAGGGGGCAGAAAAGGAGGGGGAGGTGGGAGAGAAGAGCTAGGGAGATCCCCTCGTGAGTTTATTTACATCGCATTGTTAGTATTAGCTCAAACTCTTGAGCCAGTCTTTATTAACCATCTTGTTTTATTTAATACAGTCTCCGACTATATTGTCCCATAATTATTCTACTTTACTACTTAGCGTTGTGACTATTTCCCGACATTTCAGCTTCAACATGTAATTGTTTCCACCCGAGTGATCACTTACCAACTGCTTTCCCTCCTTGTCGCCCTTTCCATGGTCAACATCCTTGTTCTCCTTGTCGAATGCCCAAATTATTTCTTTAATGAAAAGAGCGTTTCATGCATCTCACTTTCACCGTCATCAATGTATATTATGCAGTCTGTGTTTCATTCCTCAGTTTCGTTACAGTCTAATGTATACCATGTGTTTATTTCGTTTGTGCTTTTCACTAAACGTGAGCTTCATGCTACAGCTGTGTATTCGTAGAATTGTCTTACGTACATGACATAACACCTATTCTTTGTTTCTCTTCAACTGAATTTCTTACATTTGCCAGAGTGGTGTACGCTCTTCTGCAGACAGGATGGGAGTGACTGTACAGGTGGGCATCTCTTCGCCTTTACACAACACATGTAGGGAAAAAAAGGTGCTGGGTCGTACTAGTTTGTCTTTCTCCCACAACAGTGTTATTACCAAAGGTTTTTTTTCAGTGATTAATATACAAATTGGTTACAAGTACGTACACAGCTTTGATAACATTTCAAATTAGTAACTTTAAGACACCATTTACACATTTTCATTCATACCTTCTATTTACATATCACTTGAATGTTGTTAAAAATACAGAAAGCGAGGATGTCAATCACTTGCCTTCTTTATCCGCCGGAGCCGGTGCCGCAGGTCACTCAAGTGGCCCATCTTCACGTAGATCTTTTTCACCATCTTCCGTAAACTTAAGAAAACGTGCAAAATGTCTTTCCAGGCGCTTTTGTCCGCTCGAGTCGACTCTTGGTGTCTGGACCGCCTAGGTCTGTTAACCTGGTTTCCACCAGTAGACGGAGGCACGGCCGAGAGGAGGCAAGCACAGCAGCAGCAACAAGGGTTTACACCACTGCTGCGTACACAAGAAGAGTAAAGGTTGAGGGAAAAATATTTTGGCTGGCATTTTACACTCAAAAGGTACGAGAGGTCACGGTGGTACTTTAACAAGGTTTTGTAATAGCTGGGATGTAGCACAGTGCTAAGTGGTACAATGATATTTACAAATAATTGACTCGTATAATTAAGTTCCTTAGGTGAGCTTTAGGAGTTTCCAAGTGAAGTGCTATTTGAGGCTTTATTACAGCAGATTGTTGTTTATCCAGTATTTAAGCCCTTAAATATCTATGCAAATAAAGCCAAATTTAATTTCATACCCAACTTCAAAGAGTATGGTAATGCTAAAAACTCCCATACCTCCCGCTTTCCAGACACTAGCCCCTTTCCCTCTTTCCAGATACCACTCCTTTCAAAAACTCTTTTTCCAGACCCACCCTACCTCCTACACACCCTCACTTCTGATCCTCTCCCTCCCAGACATTCCTTCTTCCCCAAGACACCCCTCCCCTCCCCAGCCAAAACGAAAAGCCAGAATACACTAAACGAGAATAAAACCCATCCATACATTTGTCCTGAACGAGTGTATATCCATAAAAGGAAAAAAAATGGTGAACTCTGACCAGTGCAAATACACTGGTAGAAAGGAAACCTTTTATAACTACGTTCAACCAAGGTTGAGCTTCAAGGTTTCCTAAGACCAGCCTTGGATGGAACGTTATAATAAAAGGTTTCCCCGCTATAAGTAGATTTTCTATCCGTGTATCCATGGAGTCGAGCAGATACTTTCACAATTTTTCCCCACAGTCCTCAATTCATCGGTGGACTCTCTGCAGTGCTCTATTCTTACGAGGATGAAGTGTGGGCTCACGTCACGCTAAATTAATCGCTGGGCTGAGTCCCTCGTCTACACACTACATAGTGTAACGTTGAAGAATGAGACTTGTGCAACATTTGGGAATCTTTACTGAGGAAAAGTTTCGCCAGACAGTGGCTTTTTCAGTCCAATACAAGAACAGTGGAAAGGAGTAGTTTGAGGTAATCAGTCCATCAGCCTAAAATCTGTGTTCAGTCCATCAATCTTCAAGTTCTCATTCTTTAACTTGTCGATTTTTCTTAACCATTTATCACATAGCTTAATGTGAGGTTGTCTACTCTGAAGTAGATTATCTCCCTGTAATAGTTTCATAACACACGAAGAACTAGTACCGTTTGATAAATAAGCGTTTTTATCCGCATTAATTCGAAGTCATCACTAGTGTCGCATAACCTCACAACTAAGCTTAATTGAATGAAAAAGCAGTCACCGATTTAATATTGGCAGAAGGATGTTTTTATTATCCCAAAGTTTAAAGAATTTAATTAACCAAATTCATGATGTAGGGTTCACTGATGTTGTTAGTGATGAGGTCAGTGTTGGTAGTGATTCCTGATCAGACAAGCCTCGGCCTCAGCCGAGTTTTATCTAACAAAACAACATGAAACAAGCCGTGACGGAGTAAGTACTGCAGTATTTGAGAAGTGATGAGAAAAAAATTAAGTGCAGGTGACAATTCATACCGTGATCGTAGTAAAGAATAAATTTTAAGGAGCTTCGCCTACCACCAATGACAGGAAAATTGAGATGGAAACGACCGATTATTTTGAAAGGTAACTAATATTTATGTTTAATTTTGCGTTCGACACAAGAAGCTTTTTCAAATGATTACAATAATTAATTTTTAAAGGGGTAGACCGGTAAGCCAGCGGAAGGCCTTTGTCAGATGATCAAAAGCACGTGTTTTCCTGACTCGTGTCAGGAAACACTTGTCCTATTTCCTGACAAACCTTACCTACCTACCTACCTTCGTTTTCAAGCCACGAGTTCTCATAGTGGACCACAAGGCACGCACTGACCCTGCCTCCACCCCCACCTTCCCTGACGTATTCAGTTTACAATATGTCCCAGATTAGAATCCTAGGCAGTGAAATGCACAAACAAATTTCATTACACTCTTGCTGTCCCAATCTGACTAGCAGTAAACACTAATGAGTAGCATCCAGGGAACTATTAATGTGTAAATACATTACAATCTCCTGTCTTGAAGTCATACTCTGAGCAAAAATGTCAATATCAAAGAAAAGTCAAGATCTTTGGAAGTATTCAAATGCTGGATAAAATATCAACATAGTACGTTATACCAAATGTTAGAAAAAATATTAAAGAGCATTCATGCTAATCCCTGTAAACCGAGCAGTAAATACTACCTGCTGTCAGCAGACTGTTGTGGGTCATAGTCAAGACAAAAAAAAAATGCTTCAGTAGTGACTGAGGTCACAGCCTGTGTCAGGAAACTCAGTGGCAGTGTTCATGGGTTGGGTGAAAGCTATTCACGCACTGTTATATGATCGTATATTTAATAATTTAATAATGTTAATAAAACACACCGCCAGCCTTCATCCATCACCATCCACACCTCCCGCCACCCTTCAACCCCCCCATCACCAACGTCACCTCCCGCCACCCATCATCCCCCCATCACCAACGACACCTCCGCCACCCATCATCCCCCATTACCAACGACACCTCCGCTACCCATCATCCCCCATCACCAACGACACCTCCCGCCACCCATCACCCCCATCACCAACCACACCTCCCGCCACCCATCACCCCCCCATCACCAACCACACCTCCCGCCACCCATCACCCCCCATCACCAACCACACCTCCGCCACCCATCACCCCATCACCAACCACACCTCCGCCACCCATCATCCCCATCACCAACCACACCTCCCGCCACCCATCATCCCCATCACCAACCACACCTCCCGCCACCCATCACCCCCCATCACCAACCACACCTCCCGCCACCCATCATCCCCCATCACCAACCACACCTCCCGCCACCCTTTACCACAAAAGGTAAATTATAATTACGTATAAAGTAGTGTGTTTTAATAAAGAAGACAATGCCAGTGTTTCAGATGTGAGTGAGGCAACAGATCACAGGTGGAAGCAAAGATGAGCCACTAAGATGACAGGGAATATTTCCTCCAGTCTCAAGGTGAGATACCGAAATACATTACATAAACTACGATGGAATATACAAGGGGGTGTAGCTCAGTGGCAGAGCATTCGACTGCAGATCGACAGGTCCCTAGTTCAATCTCCTGCGCCCCCTAACTATATATTAATATTTAACAAACTAGTCACACAAGACCACATTCATAAACAAATTCACACACCACCGCACACAGGGACAAGCTCACTCTTGTACACACGCACGCACGCACATACACAGACAAAGTCATGTATGCACAGTGTGCACAGTGGTAGACATGACTCTGCATACACTATGCTAACAGTTACACACGAGATCTTAAAGTAAGAACGCGAGCAAGCACCTGCATTCTCCCGACTTCTAGCCATCTAATGCATTAGCACCATACCAATTCCACATCTAGCCAGCCACACCAACCCAGGACCCAGCCAGCCACACCAACCCAGGACCCAGCCAGCTGCCTAGCCAAACTAACCCTATACCTAGCCAACAACGATGAGAACCATATCAATTTTCCAGAGGCAGGAGCTATCCTCAAAAGTAAGCAGCGACCTACAGAACAGGTTATGTTTACAGTCACCTATGACAGCCGCTGTTAATGGTATTCCTCAAAACTCTGGATCATTCACAATCTCTGAAGTCTTGGTGAGGTTTATTCTCATAAAACAGACTGCTTTCACCTAACCTCACCTACTCTGCCAGCTACTCACATAAAACTTGCCTTACCTGTTGTTTCTTTCATGCCAGCACCTCCCAATAATATATTACATACAACGCTCGTTCTCTATTTGGACGAAACTTGATCAATAAAATGACATAACCCGTACATTATGTCTTGTATACACAAAGCCAGCAAGCCGCAACAAACCCACGCCCAGCCCGCGAGCAAGCCACACCACACTCACCTAGCCAGCATCCCCAAAGGGTTTGTTACGTAAACCGCACAACCTCGCTAACACGCTGTCTACAACGTTCCAGTCATAACAGGCAAACAACCGCCACGGATTAAAGGACATCGGTGCATATACTTTAGAATACCTTAACAAAACAAAGTTCCAATATATCTCGAATTCCAGCTCGATTAATCTTAAGATACCAAGATAAGACTATTAAACTACAGCACTAACTGCCCACGTTAAGGTGGACACTAATACTACTAGTTTCAAGACGAGGGGAACCAGAACGAGGGGGAGAAAGAACGTCAAGTTAAGCCAAATATTAAGTAACTAAGCAGTGATAGCGTTGATGTAATGTTACAGGGAGCAATATAGGAAAGGTTAAGTCGTAAATTAAACCAAAATATGAGATTTATCACTCTTAACAAAAGAATTGACTCAACACCCTAAGCTTTGCAAGGTAATAACAGGCGCATATGGTCTAGCGCACACGCTCACGCAGCTGCAACCCAAGTGTCCACCAGCAGTCGAAACATTTTTCGTCTAAGCCTCGTGTACTGAACTATGCGCCTGTCCGTGCTACAAACGCACGCAGTGTGCGTGCGTTTGTAGCACGGGCTCATGTGTTGACATCACCTCGACATTACCTCTCGCTCTCCTCCCCCCCCCACCCCACCAATCACTCCCAACGTGGTATCAGATATTCAGCAAAAATTTCTCAGACGCAACTCAAGTGCTGTGTGTCAAATCTTGAGTTTAGGTGTTAGGTAATTAAGGTCGCTCAGCACAACGTCTAGACCAGAGCTACTTGGTTCCCCCTCCTGCTCCCTCTCACCCCCCTCCCTTTCCCTCTCGCTAGCTCCCCCTCCTCTTTCCCCCTCTGCTAGCTCCCCTCCCTTTCCCTCTCCTGCTCCCCTCCCTTTCCCTCTCGCTAGCTCCCCCTCCCTTTCCCTCTCGCTAGCTCCCCCTCCCTTTCCCTCTCGCTAGCTCCCCCTCCCTTTCCCCTCTCGTTAGCTTCACTTTTACAATCGCAGGACCCCCACTAGAGCAACATGGCGGTGTTGTTTACAAGACTCAACAATACTACCCGACTGTCCTGACTGCGGGGAAAAACTACTTTCCACACGACTGAAGGGATGTGGGGGGTTAGATAATTAAGAACATGCTATAGAAACCCCCGGTCTTACCCAGGGGTTTAAATAAGAAACCTCCAGGCTGTTTAGAAGTGTAAACAAGAAGTTAAGGGTAACTTGTGATGACTTGAGTATTAATTATATCCATATATTTATAGTATTTAAATAACATTTAACAGCATAAATTCAGGGGGTTAGCCGAGTGCTAATGTGACAGTATCTTCATTTCAAGAAGTACCAAGTTGTGAATTCAATGCCCGAGGGCAGTTCGAAGCTTCCTGAGAGCCAGTTCACCAAAGATACTCGTTCAAGACTGTACCCCGACATGTGTAGTACCCACTATGCATGAAATGTCTTAATTAAGTGCCCAGTTAATAGGGTACCGTGTTATCTGTGGAAGTTAATTTACCACGGCGTAACATTTAAGGAATCTAAGAAATGATCGAGATTTGAAACCAAATATACAGCGACACAAACAACATACATCAGGGATATTCGGACAATTACAGAGCTGTAAATGACAGTGATCTGACAAACTGATAATCCCACAAGTGTAGTGTAGCGTCGCATAAACCCACACATCACAAAATAAGAGTACCGAGTTAGTGTGATTAACTTCATGGTCAATGAACAATAGCAAAGCAATGGATAGTTTTGTTTCCTTTTACTGGACACATGAAAACCACAGCATTTGTGTTAGATCGGGTTAGAGGTGCTTAGACCAGCACTTTTGAAGCAGTTAAGGGTTGATTTAGCCCAAGACGCAAGGTATGAATCTCAAAAACACCCAGAGATTCATATTTGCGTAGTGAAACCCGAGTGTTCAAATACTGGACAAGTTAGGGGACAAAGCTCCTTAAGTAATTTTCCATCAGCCTCAGGACCTATGGTCGGCGATCGTATATCCAAGCTCTCTAAAGAGGATTGCGATCATGGGGAGCGCTAAAGACGTAGGAGTCATACAGCGCCTGGGGAAATGGGGGGAGCAATCAGATTCAATCCAAGGAAGGAGACGTCAGGTCGAATTCCTTGGATAGAGCCCTTCGCCGTAGTCTAGGAACCTACCTCGAGATGCATCTTAGCAGTAGCACAGGTAAGGTTGAATGCTCCATACCAAATCATATCACCACACCAAATTATATACAAGTTCTATATATCAAGGAACGTAGGTTAAAAATTCCCAGGGGTAATGCCATATATGATCATGTTATCAAAAACTGTCTCGATGCAGACTCGTTCACAGCATCTATGTATAGGCGCAGGTATGTCAGCGTGTGCACAAAATAACCTAAAGAGCCAAGGTGCGATCCCAGGGCAAATAGAGATTTCCTAAAAGTCTCATCGCCTACTCTTTGAGCCTAATGGTTCTAGCAGCATATGGTCCAAAGTAAGCACTTCAGCCTGGCTGATCAGGGGCCCACCAACTGGAGACCCGATACCATGGGTTAAGAATAAACACTCGCCAGCCTCGTACATCTTAGCAAATTTTTTTCCTTCAAGAATCTCAGGGAAAAGCTCTCCTGGAGGAAAGCTGTGTGTCTTTTAGTGTCAAATTTGCTTGTAGCCAATAAAAATGTGCCTCTATACAGATCTACTATTTACCTTTTTCGGACTTATAGTTCCTAGTGGTGGCTACCAGCAATTAATGCAAGATGAACGGAATTTCTGGCTGGGATGGGGAGGAGGGCGATTTAAATTGAAGTCAACTGGAGCTGTGTCCTGTGTCCTGGTTCAGAAGTGTGTTTAGCATGGCTAGGCGGCGCCGTGGTGGCCTACCTCTTAGCTAGCTTACCTGAATAATATACCGAGGAAGAACAAAAAAAGGAATGTGTGCAAATAAAGTGTGATTTAGTTGTATTAAGTTGTATGGTGTTGCTAGACGAGATGGCCTAGTTTTCCTGTACTGTCTAGACTAGGGCTGGAGAACCTAGGGCGCGCCTGCTGAAGGTGTCACGAAAGAACATTTTCTTGGCACGCAGCATTCACTACGAACAGCACCACCACCCTCACCCTCACCACCAGCCCATCATTCAGACTCCTCCCGCCAGTCATTAACACCCCCAGCGACCTACTCTGCGTGGCGCCACAACAAGCACATTTCACCCCTCGTGAAGACCCTGTAACACATACAGGAATTTCCTGGCCATTACGACAGATGGCAGCACAGCGCATCCAAGGCTAAACTTTCCACTTTTATCACCCTTGACGCTGCTGAATGGCTCTTGACGCAAGGAATTAAGACACCCACCTTACCATTCCTTGGATTAAACCTGATTACCTCTCATTCCCCAGGCGCTGCTGACCCCCCAAGGTTCAGCACTCCCCCATTAATAAAATAATCCACTCTTGTACAAGAGCAGGTTCAAAGGGTACATACGATGACTCTCCCTCGGTGTATATACACAGATTACGTTAATCAGTGTATTAGAGATTAAGTATTCTGTACAGGTGATGTGCAGCCTTAATGGTAGAATTACCGACACAGATGCAACTAATGTGACATTTTATTGTGGCTAAGTTTCACTCTCCAGGAGCTTTGTTAAGTCTTAAGTTAAGAAATTTGCTATCTTGTATTGAATACTGAATGCAGTGTTTAGCAAGTTAGAGTAATAATGCTGAATTCAGCGAATCCTTTGTAAGGAGGGTGAAGAGAGGTCTGAGGGCGCTACGCAGGGCAGATTGGCTTCAGGAGACGACTGGGAAACTTTTCGTGAGCATTGCCCTAAACAAAGGAATAGTGCATTTGACTTTTACAATCTCAACTTGCGGTAGAACTATTACATATAAGTGTAACTATCTTCCTGTTGTGAAATTACCACGAAAAAATAATCTTGATCCTGGTGTAGTGTAACGTGTGTTGTGAACAATCTTGAGAGAGAGGGCAACCGTGAGACACTACCACTTCAGTCAAGACAACGGATACCTGGGGTGACAATTTCCCTACCACAAGAAGGAAAAAACCTTACGGGTCAGATACAAATACCCAGGTAAGTCTAGTAGTCAGTAACGCACCTAGTTAGGTGGGCTGCAGCAGATGGGTAGAGCGTTTCGTGTCTAGATTTACCAATGCCCGGTGATCCGCTGGCCATTGAGCCCAAACAAGTTATACAGCATTAAGTTAGTGAAATGCTTTAATATACGCTCTTCTGGGGCAATTATGTACTTATGCTTACTTGAATTCCCCCACCCCAAGGCTGGAGCATTGACGGTTCCTCAAAGAAAAGACCCGGGGGCGGCTGCGGGAACGTTGAGCCGTCATTTAAGATAAGCATCTTTCTACAATGTCCACATGCTTGCTTAGCACGCTCCAGAGCCTTTACAACCCTGGCTACTACAATATACAACCCACAAATTGAAATGTAAACTTAAACGAGCTTCGGTCTTGTTCATGGTCGATGCCACCCTAACAGTCAAGTTTTCAATTTCATGGGATAACTTAACTGTGCGATGCTTAAAGAAAAATAAAGGACAAACATTAATGTTTCACAAGTAGGCCTCTTGACATTATCATTAATAATAAACCCTACACTAAAGGTAGGAAGGTTGTGTAATAGATAGTATTTTTTTTTTAAACTACCATCGTGATAACTTTTACTTAATACTAATACTTCCAGCAGGTAGTGGAGTGTTCTAACTTGTTTTTCCTGAATGCGACCACAACATTCGGCTAACACAGATGTTAGCATATTTAATGCAAGGTGGGCAAGGGCAGCAAGGGTGCAAGGAACTTTACCAGAAATTTTCCCGTGTCAGGAAATCGAACCCGGGACCTTGTGATTGTGTTGAATGCTCTCACCGGTGAGCTGGGAGGGGGAGGTCAAGATAGCGCAATGGCCACGTAACTAAATCTCCCTCCCTCCCACCATTACACAACTAGCCTGGCACTATCAACGCAACCACACCACTAACTAACTAGCTACTACTACCACCACCACCACCACATCAACAGCTGGTTACCAGCATTCTCACGACCAGATGGCCGGTACCACCATAACACCGGCTGGATACCATCATCAAACCACCAGCTGGTTATCACCACAACACTCCCGGCTGGGTGCTACCACTATCACCACACCAGCAGACTGCTACCATCACTACCACCACCAATACACTACCGATAGTTACCACCACAATTAATATATAAGCAAATGCTATTTAAACTTGACAGCCTCGTCATCTATCGCCTCCTCCTCCCAAACTGTGTTCCCTTCAGGTGAGACAAATGCTCGACCAGCTGGGTGGTGATGGCTATGCAGGCCTGCACACCACTAGCACCAACCAACAGGGGAGTCTGACTTCAGGTCGAGCTGCGAGAGGGAAAAAGAGCCCTCGAAACGGATCAAAGATATGCCAATATGGCCAGGACGCTAGGCTCACAACAGAAAGGACCCGCATGAAAAACGAAATTCATGAGAATATTTCCCTTACAAGCTGACAAGTCTAGAAGTCCTCAAGAGGAAACTGGACGAGTATATCAGGTGGAAAAATAAACAAATGCAGTATAATGCGATCCTTTACTGACTACGTATCGCCCACACATTGGACGAAACGTAGTCAATAAAGGATCGCATTATACTACATTGGTGCTTATTTTTCCATCGTGTCGGTATTTTATACCATTTATGTCCATCTTTTCTTGGTGACAGATCAACCAGGCAATGATGAATATGAGGGCTGGCGAATCGCCAGCAGCAACAGTCTGGTTTGCCAAGCAAGCACCAGACAAACATGACCCAAGGCCGGGTTCCCGGAGGAGAAAAAACTCCGAACTTATCAAAGGTAAGGTATACCCATCATACTCTGCTAACCTAGCAACAGGTACTCGAGTTACACTGTTGTGGCTGGCGTTTACGAAAAAAAAATAATAGTGCAAAATTTTCTTTGAAAACTGGTCTTGCTGAAGTCATGTCCGGGGCAAAATGTCATCAAGTACGAAAGTTCCAGATGTGTGAAAGTGGTAGTGAGGGGTAAAAAGTAGCCCTGCAATGTTATCTAACAGTGTTGGTTAAGAAATTACGTGTATTAATATTGGTAGAATTACCGACAATATGTTAAGTAAAAGGACACAAATGCAACTAATGAGATATTTTATTGTGGCAACGTTTCGCCGTTGGCTTGAAAAAGCTCCTGGAGAGCGAAACGTTGCCACAATAAAATGTCACATTAGTTGCATTTGTGTCCTTTTACTTAACAAAAAATTACATGGCTAGTAAGAGTACCTTCATTGAGTCTTTGAACGAAGAGTCCAGAATTATCTTGTTTAAAAAGTCGAAGACATTTCTCTTTAGTAAATATTTCAGCCACAGAACTGTAGACGAGCGAACAAACACCCAGGCTGGATCACTGAAGCGAGCGATTTGGGTATCTTCAAATATAGATTGGACATGCATAAGAGTGGGTGTGATTAGGTGTGAATTGGACCTGCCTAGCATGAGCCAATAAGCATAGTGTTCATTCATTCTTATGTTCTTGTATACTATGTTGGAGGGATTGACAAGACTTGTTAGGTGAGTGGAACAAGCTGCCGAGAAGGGTTAGTGTAGCGGGAACTTTGCGAAGTTTTAAATATTGGTTGGATGGGTATACAAGTGGGTGTGGTTGGGTGTGAGCTGGACCTGCCTTGCATAGGCCAATAGGCCTACTGCTCCTGTTATGTAGATGAATGGTTCAGAGAACCGACAAGTTGATAAATTAGACATATGCAACACTTGGGTATCTTTAAAGATGCTCCTGTTATGTTCTTACGCGCGAGCGGTGTTTAGGAATACAATGAAATTTCTCTCGTGTCCATCATTCATTCTCCCACTAAATTCCATGGCAAGCACGTCTGTTAAGCTTCAGCGACCTGAGTATAGAACCACCACTCGTTCCGCTAAATGACTCATACGGGTTTAGCGCTACAAAATATTAACTATATCCACCGCAAAGTGAGCCATATATGCTTTGTTTCAAAGTTTGAAACATTACTAATATGAAGGTTAGAAGTCAAAACCCTGGCTGAAGCAATCCGCAACCCACAAAACCCTGGCTGAAGCAATCCGCAACCCACAAAACCCTGGCTGAAGCAATCCGCAACCCACAAAACCCTGGCTGAAGCAATCCGCAACCCACAAAACCCTGGCTGAAGCAATCCGCAACCCACAAAACCCTGGCTGAAGCAATCCGCAACCCACAAAACCCTGGCTGAAGCAATCCGCAACCCACAAAACCCTGGCTGAAGCAATCCGCAACCCACAAAACCCTGGCTGAAGCAATCCGCAACCCACAAAACCCTGGCTGAAGCAATCCGCAACCCACAAAACCCTGGCTGAAGCAATCCGCAACCCACAAAACCCTGGCTGAAGCAATCCGCAACCCACAATTTGGAGAGGATAGTTTAGACAAGGTTTCGGTCGGTCCTGGACCATTTTCAAGTCGCGAGTGAAACGGTTGTCCGAAGTTCCTCTGTAAACTGTGGGTTGGTTAAGTTATGGGAAGGAATACAGCGGTCAGATGGGATGGTTCAGTTAATTTAGCAATATTGCTAATCATTGCGGTATACTCTACTATGTAAACCCCAGCGTAGGTCGAAGCCAGGTGGGGAGAGGCAGGTTTCTGTAGAGCGGGAAGGAAGGTGATAATTAAGGGACATGAGGGGGAAGAGAGGATACCTACTGAGGGAGGGAGAGGGGAAGAACAAGAAAGATAACGATTGATGGGGGAAAGGTAGGGAAAGATAGTGACTAAGAGGGAGGGAAAGAGGGAGGGAAAGAGAGGGAGGGAAAGAGAGGGAGGGAAAGAGAGGGAGGGAAAGAGAGGGAGGGAAAGAGAGGGAGGGAAAGAGAGGGAGGGAAAGAGAGGGAGGGAAAGAGAGGGAGGGAAAGAGAGGGAGGGAAAGAGAGGGAGGGAAAGAGAGGGAGGGAAAGAGAGGGAGGGAAAGAGAGGGAGGGAAAGAGAGGGAGGGAAAGAGAGGGAGGGAAAGAGAGGGAGGGAAAGAGAGGGAGGGAAAGAGAGGGAGGGAAAGAGAGGGAGGGAAAGAGAGGGAGGGAAAGAGAGGGAGGGAAAGAGAGGAGGGAAAGAGAGGAGGAAAGAGAGGAGGAAAGAGAGGGAGGGAAAGAGAGGGAGGGAAAGAGAGGGGGAAAGGAGGAAAGAGAGGAGGGAAAGAGAGGGAGGGAAAGAGAGGGAGGGAAAGAGAGGGAGGGAAAGAGAGGGAGGGAAAGAGAGGAGGGAAAGAGAGGGAGGGAAAGAGAGGGAGGGAAAGAGAGGGAGGGAAAGAGAGGGAGGGAAAGAGAGGGAGGGAAAGAGAGGGAGGGAAAGAGAGGGAGGGAAAGAGAGGAGGAAAGAGAGGGGGAAAGAGAGGGAGGGAAAGAGAGGGAGGGAAAGAGAGAGGAGGGAAAAGAGAGGAGGGAAAAGAGGAGGGAAAGAGAGGGGGAAAGAGAGGGAGGGAAAGAGAGGAGGAAAGAGAGAAAGGAGGGAAAGAGGGAGGAAAGAGAGGGAGGAAAGAGAGGGAGGGAAAGAGAGGGAGGGAAAGAGAGGGAGGGAAAGAGAGGGAGGGAAAGAGAGGGAGGGAAAGAGAGGAGAAAGAGGAGAAGAGAGGGAGGGAAAGAGAGGGAGGGAAAGAGAGGGAGGGAAAGAGAGGGAGGGAAAGAGAGGGAGGAAAGAGAGGGAGGGAAAGAGAGGGAGGGAAAGAGAGGGAGGGAAAGAGAGGGAGGAAAGGAGGAAAGAGAGGGAGGGAAAGAGAGGGAGGGAAAGAGAGGGAGGGAAAGAGAGGGAGGGAAAGAGAGGGAGGGAAAGAGAGGGAGGAAAGAGAGGGAGGGAAAGAGAGGGAGGAAAGAGAGGGAGGGAAAGAGAGGAGGGAAAGAGGGAGGAAGAGAGGGAGGGAAAAGAGAGGGAGGGAAAGAGAGGGAGGGAAAGAGAGGGAGGGAAAGAGAGGAGGGAAGAGGAGGGAAAGAGAGGGAGGGAAAGAGAGGGAGGGAAAGAGAGGGAGGAAAGAGAGGAGGGAAAAGAGAGGGAGGGAAAGAGGAGGAAAGGAGGGAAAGAGAGGGAGGGAAAGAGAGGAGGGAAAGAGAGGGAGGGAAAGAGAGGGAGGGAAAGAGAGGGAGGGGAGAAGAGAGGGAGGGAAAGAGAGGGAGGGAAAGAGAGGGAGGGAAAGAGAGGGAGGGAAAGAGAGGGAGGGAAAGAGTGGGAGGGAAAGAGTGGGAGGGAAAGAGTGGGAGGGAAAGAGTGGGAGGGAAAGAGTGGGAGGGAAAGAGGGAGGGAAAGAGTGGGAGGGAGAAGGAGGGAAAGAGTGGGAGGGAGGGAAAGAGGGAGGGAGGGAGAGGGAGGGAAAGAGAGGGAGGGAGGGAGAGGGAGGGAGAGAGAGAGACAGACAGACAGACAGAGACAGAGAAAGAGAGAGAGAAAGAAATATCGACTAGGGGAAAAGGAGCACATGGGTAAGAGTTAGCAGAGGTCTGAAGTCCACACTGAGGTTACCTACTGAGAACACCTATCTTCTACCACCTAGATTTAGGACAACCACATTGTCTAGGTTTAAGAGTCAAGGATATAAAAATGGAAGGCTGGTTAGGGAAGGAGAGGAAGCGTAAAAAAGAAGGGGTGGGGGAAGGAAGGATGGAGGGGGTTGAGGGGAAAGGGGTGACTAACAGCTCCTGTCTACAAGGAAATACGTAACAGTCGTCTGGTTGCGTCATATTGTTAGTCCAGCCAGACACCACCTGCTGCATGACAGCTCAAAACATCCCAGTCTAGTCCCCCGCCACTTCCCCACAGTCTAGTATCCCGCCAACTTCTCTCCCGCCCCCCCTCCAGCCTAATCCCCATCACCCCAGTCTAGCCACATGTCATCAATCCCTCGTATACCAGGTACTCCACTACTCCCGTCTAATTCATCAGGACTTGAGTGAAAAAATCCTTGCATATCAAGCTTATACTAGGACAACTTTTAGCTGTGCAGAGCTTCACAGAGTTATGAATCTCAAAAGCTCTACACAAAGACTGTCCCAGCAAAAGCTTGTTGGGTAGCCTGTGCTTTGTTTCACTGTTGTAACATAACAGCCTAGTCTAAAGAACAGCATTTGCAAGTTTACAGGAAGCGTTAAGAAACCGACTTTGGGTTCATTTTCGTGACTTGCATTTACAGCTCACTAAATAGTGTATCCGCTTCTAACATTATCAAACATACACTATCATAGTAGATCTGTTACTGATTACGTGACAGATTCACTCTTATTACAAAAATTATAATCAAAGAAAGTTAAAGTATCCCACGTCAATTTTTCACATTCCACAATCTATATCCAAAACTTGTTCGGTGTCATGAGGCACAAGTGTCGACGAATTTACACACAAAAGGAAAATATCCCTACAGTTTATGCCGAAAGGTAGTCGGACAAGCACCCTGTATGTAAAGAGTGCCTCAGAAGTACAGTATATTAATGAAGTAAAACATAAGATTGGCTACTCACAATGTTAATGTAACAAGCGCTACTCGTTAACTAAAACGAAAGACATTCTCAAGTTTTATTTTTTTTAGTAAGCGCATCCCAGGGTTTACGAGCCCAAACCTGTGCGACTGATTTTATGTTATGGCAAGCGAGAGCCCTCCCTTCAAGTATAAGGGGAATAATCAACCCACGCCTAGATTATCATTATTCACAGGGAAGCGATAAACACGCAAGAATCATAAAAAATTATAAATTCCTCGAGTCGGTTCCTTATCAACAGGGCTATTTTTCCCTAAGCTGGACTGTGCTGCTAGCACCAACAACCTAACTGATCCAGCCATCAACAAAATGTCCTGGTCATCGCCCTTGCGCTGGGGCAGCAGGGGTGATGACCCCTGGAATCAACAACAGGTAAATAGTCGAGTCAACTGGCCAAAATCTGAAGTGCAGACATACACAGCTCGGCATCAGGTCTCCAGTAGGATCACTTATCCTACCGGAGGTACATTTAGCTATCACTACAACACACATTAAAAACCCATGGAAAAACCCAATCTAACAATAGAAAATGTCTAACAATAAGCTAGGATACCATGCGCCTCCTTTAACAATCCCATCCACGTTGCTACAATAAAGGGCTCTTGAAAGTTCAGAGGCCAACAAGTAATTATAAAAACTATGACGAATCCTGCAGTTGCTGCACACCACAAACTGCACAGCACTGGAGCACCCTCAAATGCTAATGGAAATCGCGAACCTGAAGGAACTCAGAGTCAAAAACCTTCAGACGCCGTTGCTGGAGCCACATATAATAATAAAACTTCCACCGACACTGATCCAGTCCTCACTGGGTGCCAAAGCCACCACACTACTGCAATTGGTCTCCTTCACAAGCAATTCTGATCTATATTTAAATTATCCCCAACGTTTACTGTAACGGAATTTGGAGAGTTCTTAGCCATGTAAACACCCGGGAGAAGAGCGACATCTCCCCATGGATGCCTTCCTTCCAAGCACAGGCTGCTCACAGCCAATCACCGTCATCAGATGACTCATGACGAAGGAACAGACTGGAGAACAGGCAATACACTCTTAAGAGGTGAGATGCTAAAAGTATAGGAATTGGGGGGTTAACATCACACCAAATACATTGCCGGAGGTGCATACAAATATTTATAACTTTACAATTTTGCATAGCACACCTTGAAAAATTATTCTGAATGGTTCACAAATTTTATACATTATGTATATTAAGCACCAGCTATAGTTGCCAGTCGATAAAGGAAGAGGAAGAGAGAAGAGAAGAGGAAGAGAAAAGAGAAGAGGAAGAGGAAGAGAGAAGAGAAAGAGAAGATAAGAGAAAGAGAAGAGAAAGAATTACTGTGTACACATTTTAGGAGCTATTTTTAGGACGGGTATGGAAAACTATTTGAACTGCGATAACTATGGACAATAAGAAACAGTAGAACCTGGAGACACGAGCTAAAGGGATGTTAGGATGAACTTTTAGCTTCAGTTATTCAAATAATGATCACAAGTTTAAGGCAGGGTCAGCTGAGACAACATATGCAAACAAATTGAGTGTGTACACACGAAGCTTACACATAAGGATCGTGCTTAGAGCTCACTTCCTGCAAGTCTCTACACTGCTTACTACATCCTACCATCCTGTCTGGGACCATCACAAACTACCATGTCAAGTGCATCTCTAGTATTATAATTCAATTCGTGAGAAGGTCTGGTCTGGGACCAGGCTGCAGCGACGGTAGTCTCCGAAATTTATACACGACTACTAAAGAACGGAACGCTTAACCCGTAATGGTCAAAGTCTAGGGGAATGGGGTGGAATTAAGTTTGATCCAATGAAATTTGAGGTAATTACAAATCCTTGGATCAAGAGTTCGTCAATGTACATCCCTCCCCTTGAAGGGTGCAACTGGCTGTGTTGGTTACTGGTCCATCACTGGAGTGGAACTACACGACTATTAATAATCTCAACCACACATTATTTGCTCAGTGTCACCAGACTGTTAGCCACCCACAGTGTTTTTTCACCTACACACGTTACTTTCGTACCCTTGCTCTTCCAGTGTCTCCAGTAGATTCTTTCGTTGAAAGATTTTCTACCAGGTGTCACGTAAATTCTACTTTTGTCAAGTCTGGCAACAACAGCAGCAGCAACAACAGCAGCAGCAGCAGCAGCAGCAGCAACAAGCAACAACATCACGAAGCCACCCACCCTCTGGTGCGTCTCCGGAAGGGAACCCAAACATGGAGACAACGTACACCAGAACCCAGACGACCTTCACACAACCCCTCTCCATTCCACAACACTGCACCCCACCCCTATCCCTCCCTTCCTCCCCACAGTAGAGATTTCCAGACAGCACACTCCCACCCCGACATTCACTCGCCCCTACTTCCCTCCCGCTCTCCCCAACCCCCACTAACCGATTCAATCATACATTCTCTCTGCTTCTTTAGTGTGTCATGCAGTGTGCATGTTGAGCCATGGCTGCACCGAGCAGGCCAGACATACAAGGCCACATTCACCCTGGTGGTGACCATTCTCCACTAACATTCACAAAGCACAACCTTCATTATCAGGTCCATACGGGTCATACCAGCACTTGAAAAATGAAAGAGGTGAGTGACAAGGCTTGATCCAAGGGAAAGGTGGCTCCATTTACCAGATTCAACTCTCAAACTTTAAACACCAACCTTAAACATTTCTTCAATTTAACACCATCCCTAAATATTGTTGAATTTAACACCAGTCCTCCCACACATTCATACATACAGACGGAAAGAATCCACAAAAGGTGAACACTGTATATATCAGCTGGTTGACTCAAGGTGAAACACTCAACGTTCCTGGGCTTGATGAATTAGAGACTTGCAACAACACTTGGGCATCTTTATTTGAAGACTCGTCGCCAACAGTGGCTTGATTAATTCAACACAGATATACGAAGACAGAATATGAGGCAATCAGTCCCTCAGCCCATTTTTATCCAAATTTTAAAGCTAATATTTAACCACATATAAAGTAGAAAAATATACCATGGTACGCCTGGCAATGTAGTGGCACAGGTCATACAGGAAACGTGGCATGGTTGCCGCGTGTCACCCAGAGTGATTGACGTTTGACACTCGTGGTGCCAGAATGATCGACGGGGGGATGGGTAGGGGAATTTGACAGGAACTTTCCTATAATTAAAAAGGGCATACTAAAGGATCCACGAGCCTCACCAGGGTCAAGATGACATCCTGGACAATGTTTTGATGGGTAAACAAATTAAGAGTAATCATATGTAATAACTCTGAGGCCTTTAATTTAATGATATGTTATGTTAATCGACATCTTATATTAATGGTATATTTAGTCGTTAATCACGGGTTCTAACGCTACATGTTGGTACGCGGACAATGAAAATGTTGCTAGGTTAACACATTATCAAGATATGCAAGACTGTCAGCACGCTCAGCAAGTGCCCTGCCTTTTTTTTTTACGCTCTTCTAGAAATATCTGCCTTACAATACTCTGAGGCTGGGTTTAGCCCCGAATCTTTCTCTACGACTCGAGACATCTCTCCAGAGCTATTCTTCGTCTGTCCCCACTTTCCCGCTCACCCCTTGTGGGTCTTACCTGTGAGTCATTCATGCATTCAGGTTAGCAAACTGTGATGTAGAGGTCTGAGCACAGCTCAGACCTCTACAACACAATTGTCATCAAAGACTTAAGTTATACCATGAACTAAAGAAAGATCCTAGATTTCACCTTACGAAACAAAGCAAATGCGATAGTAATTATGGACAAGGTAGATTACAGTGGAAAAAATATTATGTTATTAGAAGACAGGGGAACTTACGTGCCTCTTAAAACCAACAGATAAAGTAGCCAACGACGCTGATGATAATCAGAGAAAGGGACAAGAGTATCTGGTATGATCACATGATCCCCTCGTGCAATTCTGTCTTCTGAATAATTACAACGAACACCCTGTTCGAGTGAATATCACTTCGTGAACAATGACTTTTGTTAGGTAAGGTCATAGATTATCAGACAAGCACTACTGCAACTGTACCGACCTGATACGTCTTAAACAGGTAAGCTTACATTTAGTCAGTGAAAACGTGAAATACTGAATGTAGCAATTAAAACTTAAAACAATATTATTCCTAACCAGCCATGGGGACAACTATCATTGATCGCGTCGAGGCGGGCGTATGTGAAGGATACTACCAAGCCAAAGTGCAAGTACGGAGTTGTACCGTGTTTCTACGAACGTGGCGTGGGATAATATCCAGTCTTTTCGAACCGGACATTCAAGAACTAATGGTTCTCGCCAACCAAACGGATCCAAATTCCCGACAACCTGCATAACACTTGCGTCAGGTCAATGTGTTAACATAACTAGAAACTTTTAAAGAAATTATTAGTGTGCGGGGGCTTATAAATTCATTTACCTATGATGCAATAAGAGCACAGTAAACATGTGATATCACAATGTGAAAAACAGTGAACTTCCAAGGAATTGATAATGTGAAAAATCAATAAAGCGCTTGGAAATTCACTATTTTTTCAGTGGTTCAGTTACCTATGATCAGGTTTAAATCACCACAGGGATGATGCCTATCTGTTAAATGTAATGTTCGGCACTCACAATTAACCAAGAAATTGGAAATAAAATTTTGCTACAATACTTTTCTCATCTAACTGGTGGTTGATCTTCACGTCCTGTATTGTCTCATCACTACCCTGTATCCAGCCTCAGTAAAGAATATTTTCACTGTCAATTAAATGTATTATTTACAACATGTGCACGAGTCCTGGAAAAAAAAAATTAACCCTACAAGACTCTTGGGTTGCCAAATTCGATTCTGTAGTACCTTTAATCAGTTACATAATACCAAAAGGTTGATTAATAAGACATGATTAACACCTGCGTATCTTTATTAAAAAAATTTTAGCCCACGAGGGTCTATCAGTTTAATATAGTGGAACAGAATTCTTCCTCCGTAAGCCATGCGTGTCGTAAGAGGCGACTAAAATGCCGGGAACAAGGGGCTAGTGTCACTGTAGGATCAGTGATGGTATAGTTCATAGTTTACAACCTGTTCACGTGACCAACCGTTACTGTACCATACACTGCTCACGTGATCAACCGTTAGCCCCATATCAAAGGTCACCCCTTTTGAACGCCTTGAGCCCTTCTCAGGGCAGTGCCAGTTCCATCCCAGCAGGCCAAGTAGACGGCTTACGGCTCTGAGTGCCATCCCACTTATATCAACTTCAATACAGCAACTAAACACCCAATCTCGTCTGTTCATTACCCAATCCACGAAAGAAACCCCTCAACACTAGTAACCCCTTCTCCTGAATATATTACTAAATGTAAAACGAGAAACTTTCGTTTTTTCTTTTGGGCCACCATGCCTCGGTGGGAAACTGCCGACGTGTTGAAAGAAGTTGAAAGAAATACGATAAAGCTTTTTATAGTTGAGCCAGTGGAACGATGCTGTAGCTGTAGACGTGGTTACGTGCTGGTAGGGATCACTACTGGAAGGCCATGACCTGAAGGTGGGCCAGAAATTTAGCAATCAAACTGTGGTATCTTGTATTGACCACTAGGTTCCTCTTAGCTAGTATGTGTCTATACACTATTGCTAAATCTCTCACTCCCATCCATCTTTGCGTGATGGAGTTACATTAATGACCTCCGACCATACGTGACCAGATCAACAACTACTGCATCAGTCCTCGCCTACTGATAAGAGTGTCCCTGATGGGCGATAAGTCTATCAAAAGATCCACAGGTGTTGCACATATGTTATTCATCGATTTTGAAGTGGAGGTTATGACGTCATGGTCTACAACAGTGGTGGTGGCCATGATATATTGTCATGTTAGACAAACTACAACAGCGGTGCCTCTACTACGTCATGTCCGACGCCATGAAAGAGCGGCAGCGGCACCTCTATGACGTCACCTTCGACGCTCCACAACAAACAGCACAGTAGCGGGGTCTGGCGATGACGTAAACACTATTAATGAGAACGGGACCCTAGTCTAGCCTCGACCGTAAACGCCCCTCCTCCCCCCATGGAGGCGGCATCCCAGACACGGATCTACTGAGCTCTGCTGGCAAGGGGCACGGAGGACTGCATATCCAGACTGTGTGCGTGTCTGTCTGTCGAGTGTGTACACTCACCTATATGTGGTTGAAGGGGTCGATTCATAGCTCCTGGCCCCGCTTCTTCGCTAGTGAGTGTACTCTCCTATTTCTGGTTCCAAGGGTTGAGCCACAGCTCTTGGGGTGTGGGTGGGTGCGCGCGCGCGCGAGAGAGAGAGAACGCCCTATCCTCACTTTGTACCGTTCGTTTTCTGTATGCGATTCTCAGTGTTAATATCTAAGTTCTCTGAAATTAAAGTTTGTTTATTTCAGGTTAAGTTACACGGACCCATAATATAATGTATATATAATATATATATATATACTCTGCCACAAAAAAAAAAGTCTGGCCACTGCATGACCGCCCCCGGGCAGAATAAATACTTTTTTGGACACCCATGTGGCTCATTTGTCTCCAAGCTCCATTTGTGGCTCCGTAGCTAGGGCCCCTTTCTCAAAGCATTTTTTACGTTGTGATCATGTCTCCCCTGGTCTTTCTAAATATCATCTGGATCAATTGTGTTAATTCGTCCGCTCCTTCCAAAGAGCTCACCGGTTCCAGACTATTTACTGTTGCTTATGCTTTACACAGCCTTCCCACGCCCACCCCTGCCAGCCTAGTAGCCACCCGCACCTCGGGCTCAACCCACGCCCACCCCTGCCAGCCTAGTAGCCACCCGCACCTCGGGCTCAACACTACCAGGTGTATGCGAGAGGGGGGGGGGGCGCATCACTGCTACAGGACGAAGTACAATTATTTCTTACTTCCTATGGGTGTTGTCAGTATAATAAAGTAGTCAAACTTTAATCACTACGTGGGTGTGACCACACGGAAGTATGGCCACAGCTGCTGTCCACAGTCATCACAGTCTGATGGATCCATGATCACCAGCTTGCAGCAAATCAGCCTAGATCGAGAACGATGATTATCCCCGGCTACCAGACAGCGTGCCAGCCAGCCAGCCATCCAGCCACCTATGACATTTCCGGTAGCGGGAGACTAAGCTGTGATGGAAATGATTACGAGCGACGTGAGGGAATTTGACAAAATTCGAAAAAAAAAAAAAACACCAATAAAAGAATATTCCCACATGTTATCCAGAAAAGTTCAGCTCCATGGAGCTGAACTTTTCTCCAGGCTGAGGGACTGACTATCTCAAATACTGTTTTAAGATTGATGGACTGATTACATCATCTTTACTTCGCTACTATACTTACTGCCTCTGACTGAAGAAGCCTACTGTGTAGGCAAAACATTTCAAGAAAGATACCCAACTGTTGCACACACACGTCTTGCTCATCAACTTGTCGGTACTTTATACCATTTTTCAACACGAAGAGGGTTTTTTTTTCACAGTTCGTCGATGTCACAATACTCTACAATCCTATTCCAACAAATATATTTGTTCTCCCATTTTTTATATAAAATAGCATGGCCTTCCCTATTATTACGTACGTACATACACGTTCATATGGGATAGATTCCTACAAGAAAATGTTAGTGATGTTGCGTAGATGTGTGGAAATAACCAGAGACACTACAGGACACTTCACATGATCTATAAACTAGTGGTGAAAGACAGGTTGTTAGACTTCAACTGACAGATGTAAAGAATTGAGGGGGGGGGGGAGGGATTAGTGGGTAATGGGAAGTGGGATAGGGAGGGATAAGTGGGTAAGGGGGGGGGGAGAGGGGAAGCCAAAAGCAGTATACAATCCGGCAGAAGAAATAATGAAAAATGTGTTACAGTAAACATCACAGCTGACCTGTTTACCAAAATGCGTGCACACACGCGCACACCCGTGCATGCATGCACATTTCTGATCACATCAAAATTCACCACCCCATCGCTTCCCCTAAAGGTGAAAAATAATTACGTAAATTTCTGAACACTTTTGCTCCAAAACATAGAAACTTAACATTGCTCAAGTTTAAATTACATAAAATCTTTTACATAAATATTTTAGTACTTGCATAATTATACATTTCGTTTTATTGTGGGAATATCTTTGTAAAACTTAAATTCTTAACATGGCTGACGTAATCTTAAAAAAAAAAAAAAACTCCGAGAGTAGAAAAACAAAGACTTGATGCTAATCTGACAGGCAGGCGTGAAGTGGGAGACGAGGATGAGGCTGAAATAATATCCTGCAACCAGACCTCACACAGTGCGATAAGCCACGGCAGAGACCAACAGCCTGATGGATCAAGCTAGTAACCAGAAGGCCTGATCAGGAATCTGGCCGTGTAGGCGATGTACTCCGGAAGCTACTGCTGGTATATTCGCATTACTGCAGCAAATAATAATGGCCACTGGATCCATGTTCTGTTACAGGTAAGCAGGGGGTTGTAAAATAAACTGACAATTAAAATTTACAACCCCATTCTGCTCCATTTCCCCAACATTCGAAAAAGCAAACCCAAGGGAAAACTATGCGCAGAAAAAAAAAAATACAAATTTGAATTCTAAGTACAGACAACCAGCACGAGGCAAGTTTGGTAGAAAAAGTCCATGATGCGCTGCCAACTTTTAGATTTTGTTGGCAATTTTATAAGTCAATATTTAATTTTCAGACGTGAAAGTAGAGGAGGCCATCAAAGTTGGAAAACTTTCTAGATAACTATGAATATATTACGCTAATATACAGTACCGTTAGCAAGTGCTACCTGCAATGTCTTCCACGAGTCATACAATGAGAAAAATAACATTTAATCTTTCAAAGCAATAAGTTCATATTTAATTATAACCTCGAGTCTCTGTATCACAACCACTCACTTTTCAAGCAGTAAGTTCATATTTAAGTGCAGCCTCGCACTGTATCACAAAATATCACTCACTTTCGCAAGTGCGCGACGCAACCTTCAGGAAAATAATATAATTGCAGGTGTAACACTATACTGGGAAGAAGTGTGAAGGGGGTGGGGGGGGGGGGAAGTTTGCGAGGCGAGTCATGTAGCAGAGGCTGAGTAGACAGGCAGCAGACAGACTCTCCACCCACTCTCACACTGTTGCTGGGGCCTCAACCTTCCAGACACTACTACTACAGCAACACTCCCGACACCACCCCTGAATATATTTCTACACCCCTACTGAAACCTCCCGTGTTAACGTCACTACTGCAACACCCCTCCCTGCGTTACCACTAGTGCAACCCCTGCGTTACCACTAGTGCAATCCTGCGTTACCACTAGTGCAACCCCTGCGTTACCACTAGTGCAACCCCTGCGTTACCACTAGTGCAACCCCTGCGTTACAACTAGTGCAACCCCTGCGTTACAACTAGTGCAACCCCTGCGTTACAACTAGTGCAACCCCTGCGTTACAACTAGTGCAACCCCTGCGTTACAACTAGTGCAACCCCTGCGTTACAACTAGTGCAACCCTGCGTTACAACAGTGCAACCGCGTTACAACTAGTGCAACCCCTGCGTTACAACTAGTGCAGCCTCAACCTTCCGACAACTAGTGCAACCCCTGCGTTACAACTAGTGCAACCCCTGCGTTACAACTAGTGTCACACCCCTGCGTTACAACTAGTGCAACCCTGCGTTACACTAGTGCAACCCCTGCGTTACAACTAGTGCAACTCCACTGGCCTGTTACAACTAGTGCAACCCCTGCGTTACACTAGTGCAACCCCTGCGTTACAACTAGTGCAACCCCTGCGTTACAACTAGTGCAACCCCTGCGTTACAACTAGTGCAACCCCTGCGTTACAACTAGTGCAACCCCTGCGTTACAACTAGTGCAACCCTGCGTTACAACTAGTGCAACCCCTGCGTTACAACTAGTGAACCCTGTTACAACTGTGAACCCCTGCGTTACAACTAGTGCAACCCCTGCGTTACAACTAGTGCAACCCCTGCGTTACAACTAGTGCAACCCCTGCGTTACAACTAGTGCAACCCCTGCGTTACAACTAGTGCAACCCCTGCGTTACAACTAGTGCAACCCTGCGTTAAACTAGTGCAACCCCTGCGTTACAACTAGTGCAACCCCTGCGTTACAACTAGTGCAACCCCTGCGTTACAACTAGTGCAACCCCTGCGTTACAACTAGTGCAACCCTGCGTTACAACGTCCTGCGTTACAACTAGTGCAACCCCTGCGTTACAACTAGTGCAACCCCTGCGTTACAACTAGTGCAACCCCTGCGTTACAACTAGTGCAACCCCTGCGTTACAACTAGTGCAACCCCTGCGTTACAACTAGTGCAACCCCTGCGTTACAACTAGTGCAACCCCTGCGTTACAACTAGTGCAACCCCTGCGTTACAACTAGTGCAACCCTGCGTTACAACTAGTGCAACCCCTGCGTTACAACTAGTGCAACCCCTGCGTTACAACTAGTGCAACCCCTGCGTTACAACTAGTGCAACCCCTGCGTTACAACTAGTGCAACCCGCGTTACAACTAGTGCAACCCTGCGTTACAACTAGTGCAACCCCTGCGTTACAACTAGTGCAACCCCTGCGTTACAACTACTGCAACCCCTGCGTTACAACTACTGCAACCCTGCGTTACAACTACTGCAACCCCTGCGTTACAACTAGTGCAACCCCTGCGTTACAACTAGTGCAACCCTGCGTTACAACTAGTGCAACCCCTGCGTTACAACTAGTGCAACCCCTGCGTTACAACTAGTGCAACCTGCGTTACACTAGTGCAACCCCTGCGTTACTACTATGCAACCCCTGCGTTACTAACTTACTGCAACCCCTGCGTTACTACTACTGCAACCCCTGCGTTACTACTACTGCAACCCCTGCGTTACTACTACTGCAACCCCTGCGTTACTACTACTGCAACCCCTGCGTTACTACTACTGCAACCCCTGCGTTACTACTACTGCAACCCTGCGTTACTACTGCAACCCTCCCTGCGTTACTACTACTGCAACCCCTCCCTGCGTTACTACTACTGCAACCCCTCCCTGCGTTACTACTACTGCAACCCCCCCTGCGTTACTACTACTGCAACCCCTCCCCTGCGTTACTACTACTGCAACCCCTCCCCTGCGTTACTACTACTGCAACCCTCCCCTGCGTTACACTACTGCAACCCTTGCAACTACACCCCTGCGTTACCACTACTGCAACACACCACCCCCCGCGTTACCATATTGCAACACCCACCTTCTTGTGTGAACACCACTACTGCAACACCCACCTTCCTGTGTGAACACCACTACTGCAACATTAACATACCACACTGATGAATTACTCTGGATGAACGAATTTTGATAATTTTTAGGCCGGGTCACCATTTGGAGAAGACCCGGGCCGGACGTACCGAAGAACCTACAAGAAGATAATTTTTGAAATGAGCAGAACTTTCCGTCGTTTCCATGTTCCTTAAAAGTTCACCATGAATTATCCCATTTTTCTTACTGTTCACAGAAAGTGTGAGGGTTAGAACCCTTGAGGCGCGAGGCCTGAAACTCGCAGGCCAGCGAGTTTTAGGACTTCTACTATGGGTTCGAGTCTCACCCGTTCCGTGGTTTGTTTACAATCGTGTTATTTACGTTTTCGCAAGTCATTTCTTTCTGTTCACAGCACTCAAAAGCCTCTGCATGGAGTTTCTACCATCCACATCACAGACTATTAAATTTTCCCCCACTTTCAGGACTAAGGATTGACGCCCCCCCCCCCCCCCCCACAATATAGCAGTCTACACCGCATTTCACTTGGTTCTTATACAAGATGACAAATGGAGAACACGCCATATATAAATATGACTACAAAAGTGCTTTGTGTTCCAGACTCCCTCAATGCCACCGTAACCTCTCGACCCCTTTTTTTTCATTAGTTAAAAAGGTTACTTTTAAGAACTTTTGTAACGCACCTTTGGTCCACATCACAGAGCAATTTTTCAACTTCGTTGGATTCGCGAATCATGTGACTAAAACCGGGGATACAAATCACAAAACGGGTCCAGGAAGCAGACCAGTACAGTTCCGTGGTTCGACGCCCGACCGAACAGTGTCCAGTGGCTCGTGGTCCGAAAGAACAGTGCCCAGTGGTCCGTGACCCGACCGAACAGTGCCCAGTGGTCCGTGGCCCGACCGAACAGTGCCCAGTGGTCCGTGGCCAGACCGAACAGAGTCCAGTCGTCTGCACTCCGACCGAACAGGGTCCAATGGTCCGAATAGCGACAGAGCAAGACTCAGTCCCGAGTTCGGGGGATGATGGTCCAACTTCGGTCATGACCACTACGCACTCGTCAGCAGTCTACCAGTCTCTGCCTGCTGCACGCTACTCTCACCCCTCTTTATAGGCATCAGTTTAATAGCCTAAGTGGTCACCATGCCTCGCTGCTTGTTGACTCAGAATGCACACAACTGTCACCAATGCAGCATGAATTGGCTGCATAAATTGCTTGATTTAAGAATGCACTATCACCTTTCATCTCTTGTACCTGCAGTTTATTCATCACTAGTGAATAAACCATTGCATACATAAATGTATAAGCGACGTGCATGTGATGGCAACATCGAGTTACAGGAGAAATTATCCGCACTTCCTCGCAAAAACTTTTTTTTTTTTTTTTATCCTCTTATTACTGTTTTGTTATAGAGGTCGGAGTAGTTATTTCTAAGTTCTAGAGGACTCCCTGACCTGACAAAAGCCGTTTGGTATTAATTCTAGCAAGGCGGAGGGCAACTGCTAGCCCGGACCGAGACATCTCCCACTGACGCTGCTGGGTTCCTGTCTAGTCTGGCTGAGAGAAGTGAACCCGTAGTGTAACTATGCTGCTTGCTACCTTCTTGTACCTCGGCTCATGAGTAAGATAAGTCTCTTAAAAGTTCCCACACCATACCCCCCTCTCCTTCTGTCAAGCAACCACACCAAGACCCTCCCCTCTTCCTACCAAGCCTCTACGCCCCCGCCTTGCCCTTCCCCTCGTCCAAGCCAATACACAACCGCCTTGATTCCACCCCCCCACGTCTAAGCCACCATACACCTGCCCTGATACCCCCCACGTCTAGGCCAACACACCTGCCCTAATTCCCCCACGTCAAGGCCAACACACCTGCCCTGATACCCCTACGTCTACGCAATACACACCTGCCCTGATACCCCCCACGTCTAAGCCACCACACCTGCCCTGATATCTCACAACCAAGCCACCATACCCCCGCCCTGGTCCACCATATCAAAGCCACCATACCCCCGCTTTGATCCACCATACCCTAGCTCTGATCCACCACACATCCACGGTCCAAGCCACAGTCCCAGCTCCCTCTTCAGCGAGCAAGCGGCCGCACCACCGACACAGACGAGTACACAGATAAGAGGTACATATACAGGTTCTAATACACATGAGACGAGGGCAAGGCCGCGCACACTGACCAGGCTAAGTTGAGTCATGCTACCAGTGAACTTGGTGTGTATACCCGTGATTCAGGTGGCAACCTCACCGCCACTGCCCTACCACCCTCACCATCACACACTCAAGAGGTGCTCGTGGCTCAACTGGTAGCGGCCTCAGTTCGCTCACTGAGGAGTGTGTTCCATTCGAGAATAATTGGAAACGTTGGTTAGGCTTCCTTACACTTGTCCCCTATTTACCTGTCAATAAGTACGTTCTTGGGTGTTAGCCGATTGGGGTAGGTCCCCACTGAAAATAAATCAAGTCTCATAACAGCCTTATGGGAGTTATCCTGAGTTACTAACCTTTCAGGTTAATAATCTCAACAAAATCTCCTAGTCAAGGGTAAGGTTCTTGTCCCAGGAAAAGAAAATAACATAAGCTAAATAATTAAGATCTTACTCAAAGTAAATGCGAAAAAAAAAAAAGTTCTGGTTAGCAGAAGTTTAAACTTACATTCTCTGGAAACACTTAGAATTAGGGAGACATGACTGAGGTGCACAAATAGAAAAACCGGAATAAAGGAGTTAAAAAAACGCGTTGAAAACATCCAAGACAGGACTCTCAGCAATGGGTTCAAACTGGACAAATTTAGATTCAGAAAGGATCCAGTTAGTACCGGTTTAGCAACAGATTTGTAAACGAGTGGAACAAGCTCCCAGGTAGTGTCACTGGGGGGGAAGAGAATTTTGGGTAGCTTTAAATATAGGCTGGACGGCAGCAGGCCTGCTGCCGTGTTCTTTCATTATATTCCTCTGCTGCTGCTGCTTCATCTATCATCGCTACCGCCATAATTACCAAAAATGCCATCATAACCACCACCGCTATCATCCCCGTAACTATAACAACCAAAACTGCAACTATAATTACAATTATTTTAAAAATACCAAAACCATCAGCACCATAGCTATAATCAACTAACTGCTACCAATAGTATGTCTGAGCATACTTCCTACTTGCACCAATCACGAAAACAAAACTTAAGGTAAACAGTAGCCTCACTGCATAAATATACACCACTCTGTTTACATTTTACAGGCAGTGCACCCTTATAAACAACCCACTGATGACGTCTCTTACAGTGGTGCCACGCGTCACCGTCAAACACCTGGCATTTACCAGCGACTTGCGTCTGGTCTCAAATGTGACATTCTATTATACATGGAAAAATTTAAGGTCCTAATCCTGGGGAAAACGGGTGTTAAGAAAACACCGTTAAATATACAGAATCTCATCAAAACTGATCTAGAAAAAAAAGTGTTCTAGGTAGCCGAATTCTGCTTTATTAAATTAATTAATATTAAATGGAAAGCGCTAAATCTGTAGAAGTCTTACACCGCCGGGAAAATGAGGGGAGGGGAACAGGTTTGATTCAAGGAAGAGGGGCAACTCCAATTTCTTGGGGGAAACACCAAGGAGCACTGCAGCAGGCCTACTGGCTCATGCTAGGCAGGTCTAGGGAAGACTTGTGTACAGTTCAGGACATTTATTAGAATTAACGTTTCGCCACTAAAGACTTCTTATCAAAAGGATTAGAGAACCCGCAATAATGGATTCAAGTTAGATAAGTTTAGATTTAGAAAGGATATAGGAAAGTATTGGTTTGGAAATAGGGTAGTTGATGAGTGGAACAGTCTGCCTAGTAGGGTTATTGAAGCTAGGACCTTGGGTAGTTTCAAATTTAGGTTGGATAAATTCATGAGTGAGAGGGGTTGGATTTGAGTGGGACTCGCGCATGAGTGGGTAGAATTGTCAAATCTTATTTCTTGGGTAGCATTGAAAATTGGGTTGAGCAAATATTCTGTTAGTGGGACGGATTGTGAAAGACCTGCCTAGTATGGGCCAACAGGCCTGCTGCAGTGTTCCTCCTTTCTTATGTTCTTATGTGTAGGTGAAATGTATATTACTGAACTTTATATACTGAAATCATGCGCAAATAAAAGTTTATAAAAATAAAGCATTGAAAATTTATTAGAAATGGGTTTAAATTGTATATTAGGAGAAGATACTAGAGAACACTGGCTTTTAAAGGAAAGGATAGTAAAAGGGTGTGTAATTTTTTTTTTTTTTTTTTGGGGGGGGGGCTTTAATGCTGGAGTTACGCGAAAATGTTGAGAAACAATTTAGCCCCCAAACAATCTTTCATCAAAGTACTTGAGACAACAGCACATGCGAAATTAATAACATTAGCAAGACACCTTCGTGTGTTAGTGTGTCTAGTCAATGGTCCAAGTCGGACCGAAATGTCATCAGTTTCTTTCTTCTATAGGTACCTGGGTGTTAGTAGACTGGTGTTGGTCGCATCCTGGGAACAAAATTAACCTAATTTCCCCGAAATGCTCTGCATACCAAGGGATTTCTCTATAGTACGTTACTGATGTCAGTTAGATCTGTATACGTTTCATCATGTACTTTTAGAAATCATCAGCATGGTGAGGTTAAAGTCTTGAAAAAATGTTAGGCGTTAAATTAGTGAAATACATGATTCAATTAAGTTACACAAAATGTGGGTCACCTGAAGCTTCGCTCTGGTCCTTCTCCAGAATAACAGTTAAATACAGTTATGCAAATTCTTAAAGAAGTTAAAGTAAATTAAGCTATATTATTTTATGTAAAATTTAACCAGCTTAGGTTAAGTTGCCAAGTTTGGTTTCGTGAATTTTTTTTTTTATCGTAAATATATTTGCTTGTTTTACTTGGGATAAGATATGGAAGTCATGTGGTAATTGCACAATGTTTTGAGAATACAATCACCACCAAGCTAGGGATAACTAAACTGACACAACTAATGTGACATTTTATCGTGGCAACGTTTTGTTTTACAGAAATTTTGTAAAGCTTTGACAAAGTTCTTATTGAGCGAAACGTTGCCACAATAAAATGTCACATTAGGTGCATCAGTGTCCATTTACCTAACATTTTGTCGAGAATTCTACCATTATCACTAGGCATACTTAACAGTACCCGATAACGTCCCTATGACTTCCCATCACCTTCAGTACAACTATACCGATGGCTCAAGTCTACCATCTGAATGATAAGATAAACTACAGAATTAATATACGTGTTACACAATCTGACAATGTGGCAGGGTCATCGATTTTAAACTTAAGTAATTTTAATTAACGCCGATTCTTTATCTTCGTTACCAGCTGTAAATGGGTTTTGATCCGATTGCATCATGCTTGTTTCTAAGACAGACAAATGTACAAATCTCTGAAACAGTTTGATCTATAGTCATATTAAAGCACAGAACGGGCGAGTGAGCCGTGACACGCCAGGCCAGTGAGCAAGTCACTGTCAACTGGCTACAATGAAATTCATCCTACTAGGTACATTTCTATACACCACGGAGTTTAGCATGGGTCTCGCTGTGACAAACAATTCAAGTTTTTACAGATGAATCTCCCACCAGCGTGGCTGTGACGAACTCTAGCCTAAGTCCCCTTCAAAGCTGCCATCTTGACTCGCGAAATTTTAATAAGATTGCAAACAAACCGCTGGCCATGGGTTCAACCCCCACCTGTTCCGTGGTTTCTTGACAATCTTATTACGATTTCGTGAGTCCAGTCGCTATCCTCTGATACTGACCTTCAAGAAAATAATGAAAATTGAAACCTCTGCTGAACTTAATCCAAAATTGAAGATAATATATGATGAAAATGGTATACATCGCCGGCTAATTGAAGAGAAACATGTGCAACAGTTGAAGATAATCTTGAGTTTTCAAACAGTAGCCTGAAAACCTGCCATAACAGAACAGGTATATACATTTGTTGAGTTCAAAGAGTTTTTAGCAGATCCATTATCACAACTAAATTTCTTCAAATTATGCATGGAGAAAATATATATGAAATTTAAGTACTAAAAGAACCCGTCTGTTCAGCTTGTACGGCTATGTTAATCCTTCGTTGAGGACAAGCCTCGAACATCCACCTACATGAAAATTCTTCCCTCTACAGTTATTACATACCTCCTAACAAGCTTTTAAAAAAAACTTACCACACGAGTATTAAAAAGAACTTGTACCCACATTGTGCATCAACTACGTCAGCTAATAGGAAATCGTAATCTATGTAAGTATGTAGTATCCAAAGTGTGTGGCAAAAACCAGGACCTCTAAACTTTTTTTGCGTTACAGCTCGTAAGAGTGGGCATAGCATGAACAAAGTAGTCGCTCTTCTCGGCCATGAATATATTGAGTGGGAATGATTGGGTGTGAGTATGACCCGCCTCGCATAGAGTTGCTGTCTACAATAACAGACTGAAGAACAAAGGCCACTGAACAATTTATAACAGCCAACGTTTCGGCCCTCAACCCTTTCTTCCCTTCCCACATGGGCAAACTTGGAAACGGTAAACAGCATGGGGAGGAGGGGGAAGGGGAAAGGATTCGCTGAGGTTGGGAGCAAAAACCTGGAGGAGGAGCAGGGGGGAAAGGAAGGGGAGGGGAAACAGTATTGTGTGGACATCATTGTTACCAATTCTGGACCCCCCATCCATTGTCACCTGGTACTCCACCCTCAGCATGCGGTACCTTCACGCCTTTATATCAAGTACTCTAGCAACATCATCATCACTGCCTATGGTCTGGAAAACGTCGGTACTACTAGGGAATAGTGGGTCGTCGGATCAAGTAAAATTGTGTTCAACATAAAATACATGTGTTCGCCCTCTCAAGACCTGCAAGATGCTTAGTCTTGACTTAAAGTTCTTCAATGTCCCTCTTGATGATCTTAATTTTCTCAAAATGAAGGCCAATGAAGAGTTACTTCATCTTCCTATACCTACTGATGTCTTTCTTGATCTTATTCGCCTTTGTGTGGACTAACTCCTTTTCCTTTAAAGTAAATTTAATGGCAGGACTTTGATGTGTCCTGTGAAACTCGCAAGACAAGAGTTAATACGGGTGCCCTGCGAGTGACGTCTGAAGCAATAATAAAAGGATAGTGTAATACAAGTGTGGGAAAGGATACTTGTGCAATTCAGGACGTCAAAGGAAGACGTTTCGCCAACAGTGGTTTCATCACTTCTAAATTTCCTGAACTGTACATGAGTGTCCTTTTCCCATAGTTTGTGAGTATCAGAATAACTTTCACAACCAGTGGAAGGTAACCTCTGACGCTGCACATTTATAATCTCATACTAACTACCCGTCCAAATTCTACCTTTTCCTAGCTTACTATCCACCAAAAATTTACGAATTTATGACAAATGCAACATACGCCCACCTATGCAACACAGGATGATAATGTACTGTCATTTTACTAGAAGACCTGAAAGGCGTATATAATAGATGGTTACTTGCAGCCGCTTCCTGGAATCACCGCCGAAGCGGCCTGGTCCCAGACCATGCCTCCTGGTTGCTGGCTTTATCGACCAAAATGTTGGTGCGTAGCTGGCAGCTGGCACCAGCCCGGCTGGTCAGCAATTACCTGAACTGACGTTTTAAAGAGTTAAAAACAGGAATCTACGCATGTTCTTTAGTGATGTCTGGAGGAACACCATCCACCCTCCTCCCGCCCCCGTCCACTCAATCCGGGGATCACTGGAAAAACATTCCCCAATGGAAATTAGTCATCGATTTTTTAGGGTTATCCAGGGTAATTTACATACATGTTACTCTATGATAATTGTACTTTTTGTGTACCGGTACCTAAATAAACTTGCTAATCCTTCCAATCCAGGGATCTATACAACCATCTTCCCCTCCCTCCCTTCCTAGGCAGCTCTTCCCAACAGGAATTGCAGATACACGAGCATAACCCAGAGATCAGAGGTAGTGCTTCATACTGACCTACCCTGCTCCACACAGGCTTGTTAACACAAGTATTGTAATAGCAACTGTCTTGTCGTGTCATTAGGAATTACTTGTTCACTATAACCCATCTTTCATATGCTGCTGTTATGTATAACAGTCCCCATCACCTGTGTTATACGTGATTACAGTTATCTAAACCTGTGTATTTCGGGACATCTTTAAAAACCTGAATGTCTCCTGTCACTCGCGCCCTAGTTACGATAAGTTACTACGTCTAACTTGGGTTTTCCTCGGTAACTCACAATATGCTATGAAACTCTCTAGGATAACAGGAAAATCAGGCAGACTGACTTGTCGCTTCTGGGGTCCTAGTGAAACACTGCAACTGTCATTCATAACTACATGTGTGCGAGTTACCAAGGATAACCCAAAAGTACTTGCATCAAGTGGTCAAAACGTTTTTTTTATTAATAAAGTGTTGTAAGTACTGCTCAAATGTATTTATCCAGGTGAAGACAGTATCATTATGGCAGCTGCCACCAACATGGGAACAATGAGGTAGCAGCGGTGGCCAGTGTCACCCCCTCAGTGACCCACCGACCACTCACACGACACGACACACACGACACGACACACACGACACGACACACACGACGACACGACACGACACGACACACACGACACGACACACACGACACGACACACACGACACACGACACGACACGACACGACACACACGACACGACACACGACACGACACACACGACACACGACACACACGACACGACACACACGACACGACACACACGACACGACACACACGACACGACACACACGACACGACACACACGACACACTCACCAATCAAGTCTCCGGAAGCACACAACCAGATAACTGCTGCAGCATACGGGCGACTGGCAAACCTGAGAATAGCGTTCCGATACCTTAGCAAGTAATCGTTCAAAACACTGTACACTGTACGTCAGGCCCATACTAGAGTATGCAGCACCAGTTTGGAACCCATACCTGGTCAAGCACATCAAGAAATTAGAGAAAATGCCAAGGTTTGCGACAAGGTTAGTTCCAGAGCTAAGGGGAATGTCCAACGAAGGGAAATCGGCCTGACAACACTGGAGGACAGGAGGGTTAGGGGAGACATAACGACATACAAAATACTGCGTGGAATAGACAAGGTGGGTAGAGACGGGATGTTCCAGAGAGGGGACACAGAAACAAGGAGTCACAATTGGAAGTTGAAGACTGATGAGTCAAAGGGATGTTAGGAAGTATTTCTTCAGCCACAGTAGTCAGGAAGTGGAATAGTCTAGCAAGTGATGTAGTGGAGGCAGGAACCATACATAGCTTTAAGACGAGATATGATAAAGCTCATGGAGCAGGGAGAGGGGGGACCCAGTAGCGATCAGTGAAGAGGCGTGGCCAGGAGTTGTCTCGACCCCTGCAACCACAATTAAGAGTACACACTCCCTACCAACTGCTTACCAAGGTAATTTTCTCAGTCCGACTGACACTGGCTCCTAATAATTTTTTTTTTCAGAGGGGAAAACGGTTAACAGAAGTCATGCATACCCTCCATTTTTTTTTTGTGATCCACTCAATTTTTTCTGCCACGTGAATAAGACGCATTTTGCACATGTCTTGTTCATTTTTTTCTGACCTGGGCTTGTCTAGTGTCTACATTTTCGTATTTCTATTAGCCGTTAAAATCTTACATGGAAGAAAATTGTCTTTGTTAAAATCATCACCACGTGTGTCATGGTTTCCTGTACGCTTCAGTTTTTGTCATTGAGCAAGTTGAGGGCAGACATAAACCGCCGCAGGCATCACGGGTTCTTCCTGCCCAAGCAGCCCCAGCCTGTCACCAGATACCGCTGGCTTGATCATGATCATTCTCGCACCACAAGTGAAAATTATACAGATCTGAGCGCTATTTTCAGCCACCTCGTTGCTAGACTTCCTTTTACCTTTGATGAGCTTTTAGTTTTTCCACTCCCTGCTTGCCTGTTCAACCAGGTTGTTGCTGCTGGCGGTCCGCTGGCCCACATCCGTCACAACGTGGCTGATTTGGCACAGAGGTACATGTCCAGTTTGCTTTTGAAGACCTCTACAATTGTCCTAGCAGTGTTTCCGATACATTTGGTAAGATGTTGAAAAGTATGGGTCCACGGATGATGAAACTTTTCTCTTATGGTGTCCACGGCGTCCCTACTTTTCACTGGGGGTTATTTTACACTTCCCATATCTCTCACTCCACTATGTTGTCATGACAGTATGCAGATTTGAGATTAGGTTTTTTAAGTACTTTCCACGTATGTATCCTGCATTCTTTCTTCCGCTCCAACAAGTACATGTTTAGAAATGAGCCATGTCTAGTAATTTAAATGCTAAATTTATTGATTATGTGGGGTGTAAATCTGTTCGTTTTGATATCTTCCATGCTCTGAGCAATACCCTGCATGAAAGAGCACAAGCGATTTAAACAATGTCACAACGGGCACTATTTCCCTTGTTTTGAAAGTTTTCATTATCCCCCGTCATCTTCCTGGCTGTCATGACATTTGCCTTATTTTTTTTCTGAAAGGTCAGTCGACATAATTACTCCCAGGTCCTTCACGTGTTCCTTTCGTTCTACTTTATGATACTCTAGAGTTTTGCATACAGTGACCCTTTTGAGTTCATTCTTTCCATATGTAAACAGTTGGAACTTATCACCATTGAACACTGTCTTTCTCCACTGCCCAGTGGAAAACACTCGTCTCTTCCTGCAATTTTTCCGTGTATTCTACCGAGGTGACTTTCATGCTTATTTTGGCGTCATCCGCAAATGATACAAAGTTGAAGCGTGTATTTTTATCTGTCTCTTATGAGGATAAGAAACAGGTGGCTTGGCAATCTGCTTTAAACTGCTCTCTCGTCTACATATTTCATAAAAGACAGTGTCAATTAACGCAGGACACGAGTCATAATGTGTGTGTTAAAGTTTATGAAAAGTTTATACTCAGAATGGAATTAAACCTATACTGCTTTACAAAGACTGGAATTTTGTTTTTCTTTATAAATGGGGAAAATTTATCCTTTCAGTTTTAAAACTAGTACCGTTATTTAAAACACTAATTGACTAAGCTAGAATGTTGCTCCGTACTGAAGTTATCTTAAGCTAACTTAATATACAATGTGCATAACTCATACAAGATGAATCCAGATTGCAGGAAGAGTCAAGATGAACTCAGACTTTTCAGCTGGTAAACACGGGATCCATACACATGATAATGTTAAGAATTATTTCCAGATTTGCTTGCGTTCGGAGAAATTCCTAACCGTTGAAGAGAACAGAGGCAACCAGGGGCAGCAGAGGTCCCTCACAGCCAGGGGCAGCAGAGGTCCCTCACAGCCAGGCGCAGAGTCCTCACAGCCAGGGCAGCAGAGGTCCTCACGCCAGGGCAGCAGAGGTCCCTCACAGCCAGGGCAGCAGAGGTCCCTCACAGCCAGGGCAGCAGAGGTCCCTCACAGCCAGGGGCAGCAGAGGTCCCTCACAGCCAGGGGCAGCAGAGGTCCCTCACAGCCAGGGGCAGCAGAGGTCCCTCACAGCCAGGGGCAGCAGAGGTCCCTCACAGCCAGGGCAGCAGAGGTCCTCACAGCCAGGCAGCAGAGGTCCCTCACAGCCAGGGGCAGCAGAGGTCCTCACAGCCAGGGCAGCAGAGGTCCCTCACAGCCAGGGGCAGCAGAGGTCCTCACAGCCAGGGGCAGCAGAGGTCCTCACAGCCAGGGGCAGCAGAGGCCCCTCACAGCCAGGGGCAGCAGGGTCCCTCACAGCCAGGGGCAGCAGAGGTCCTCACAGCCAGGGGCAGCAGAGGTCCCTCACAGCCAGGGCAGCAGAGGTCCTCACAGCCAGGCAGCAGAGGTCCCTCACAGCCGGGGGCAGCAGAGGTCCTCACAGCCAGGGCAGCAGAGGTCCCTCACAGCCAGGGGCAGCAGAGGTCCCTCACAGCCAGGGGCAGCAGAGGTCCCTCACAGCCAGGGGCAGCAGAGGTCCCTCACAGCCAGGGGCAGCAGAGGTCCCTCACAGCCAGGGGCAGCAGAGGTCCCTCACAGCCAGGGGCAGCACGGAAGAAACTTATTGTATTTAAATAGCTCTGACTTAACACACATGAAAGTTTAAATACTGTAAATCCATACACTAAACACTCGCAGCCCAAAATTATAATACACTAATCAAAATAACCTAAATCAATTGAAAAAAGTATAAAAATGTTATCACCAGAGATTCTTAAACTTCACCAGACTCCTCAAGGCACCTGGATATCGTGGGTACACAGTTAAACTGTGCTCAGTCAGAAGTATGTTGCAGATCACACAGGGACAAGAACACTTGCTTGCAGCTGTCTCCATCCGTCTGTCCGTCTGCCTCTGGTTAGGGGGGTGTGTGTCTGTATGTACTCGCCTATATGTGGATGCAAAGGTCGATTCATAGCTCCTGGACCCGCCTCTTCACTGGTCGATACTAATTCACTCTCCCTGCTCCATGAGCTTTATCATACCTCTTCGTAAAGCTATGTATGGAACTTTCTTCCACTACTTCACTCTCCAGATTATTCCACTTCCTGACAACTCTAAGGCTAAATAAATACTTCCTAACATCCCTATGACTCGTCTGGGTTTTCAGCTTCCAATTTAGCCCCTTGTTGCCGTGTCCCACCTCTTAACATCCTGTCCCTATTCATCTTGTCAATTCCTGTCAATATTTTATATGTCGTTATCATGGCCCCCCTATCCCTCCTGTCCTCCAGTGTCTTTACCTCTCCTCGTAGGACATGCCTCAAAGCTCTGGGACTACTCTTGTTGCAAACCTTTGCACTTTCTAATTTCTTGACGTGTTTGACCAAGTGCGAGTTCCATGCTGGTGATGCATACTCCAGTATAGGCCTGACGTAAACGGTGTACAGAGTTTTGAACGATTCCTTACTGAGGTGTCGAAACTTATTCTTGTGTTTGCCAGGCTCCCATATGCTGCAGCAGTTATTTGGTTGATGTGCGCCTCAGGAGATGTGTTCTGTATTATACTCGCTCCAAGATCCTTCCATGACTGATGTTTGCAGTCTTTGGTCCCCTAGACGGTACTCTGTCTGCAGTCTTCTTTGACCTTCCCCAATCTTCATGACTTTGCACTTGGTCGAGTTAAAATCCAGGCGCCAGTTGCTGGACCAGTCTTGCAGCCTATACAGATCCCTTTGTAGTCATGCCTGATCCTCATCCGATTAAATTCTATTCATTAGCTTCGCATCATCTGCAAAGAGGGATGCTTCTCAATCAATCCCTTACGTCATGTCATTCACATGTACCCAAAACAGTACCAGCCCTAGGACTAACCCCTGTGGAACCCCACTCACCACCAGCCACCCACTGACACATCGTCACGTACCATGACTCGTTGTTTCCTTCCTGTCAGGCATTCTCTGATCCCTTGCAGTGCCTTTCCTGTTATACCTGCCTGATCCTCTAGCTTTTCCACTAATCTCTTGTGTGGAACTGTGTCGAAAGTCTTCTTACAGGCCAAGAAAATGCAATCTACCCACCCCTCTTGTCTCCAATAAGTTTGTGACAGGATTTTCCTTCCCTGAAACCGTGCTGGTTGTTGTATATAAGCTCATTCCTTTCTAGGTGCTCCACCACTCTTCTGATAATTTTTTCCAAGACTGTACTGTACATGTTAGTGATACTGGTCTGTAGTTTAATGCTGCGTCTGTTCCCTTTCTTAAAAATTGGGACTACATTTGCCGTTTTCCACACCTCAGGTAGTCCCTGTTTCGACAGATGTGTTGAAGATTGTTAGTGGCACACAGTGCCTCTGCTCCCTCTCTCAGAACCCACAGAGATGTCCTGTCTCACCGCCTTTGAGGTATTAATTCGCTTAGAAGCCTCTTCACCTCCTGCTCGGTTGTGTATTGTGTCCAGTACGTGATGTACCCCACCATTCCGGAGTCATTTCTGTCTCCACTAAAAATAGTTCCTTAAATCTCATGCTGAGCTCTTCACATATTTCTCAGTCGTTTCATGTTATCTCTCCTCCTCCCTTCCTCAGTCTGATTACCTTTGACTGTTGTTTTCCTCCTGATGTAGCTGTACAACAGCATTGAGTCAGACTTGGCTTTCGATGCTATGTCATTTTCGTATTGCTGGTGGGCCTCCTTCTTTACCAGGCTCTTCGACTAATCTTATTTTCCTGGGTCCTTCGTCTTCTATATTTTCCACTCTCTAGCGCACTTAGTTTTAGCCTCTTTACATCTCTGGGTAAACCAAGGGCTCGTTCTGGTCTCCATTATTTCTGTTGCCATTTAGTACGAACTTGTCCTCTGGCTCCTTGCATTTTGTCCTTACGTATTCCATCTTTTCACTTACTGATTTTCCCACCAGTTCTCTTTCCAACTGGACCTCGTTTAGGAAATTTCTCATACCTGTGCAGTCCCCTCTTTTGTAGCTTGGCTTCTCCCATCCTACTCTTCCTGCTTCCCTCTCCACTTTTAACTATGTATTCGAAGCTCAGGACCACGTGATCAGAGCTCTGAGCGGCCTTTCATGTGTGATGTCCTCAGTGTCTGAGCTACTCAAGGTGAATATGAGGTTCAGTCTTGCTGGTTCCTCTCCTCTCTGGTAGTGTCCCTAACATGTTGATGTACGAGGTTTTCCAGTGCTACATCCATCTTAGCCCTCCACGTTTCTGGTCCCTCATATGGACCCAGGTTTTCCCCATTCAATTTCCTTGTGATTGAAGTTGCCCACATCTAGTAACTTTGCCCTGCCTACGTGGGCCCTTATGGCCACCTCACCTAGTGTATCAACCATTGCTCTGTTCCTCTCATCATATTCTTGATAACCAGTTGGAAAGATTGCGTCTTATCATTCCTGTGAACTTGGTTTCCGTGAGTGCTATGATGTCTGGTGATGCCTCTTGATTTTTTCGTGAAACTCTTCACAATTTATTATTCCATCTGCGTTGGTGTACCACACCTTTAGCTTCCTTTCCAACACTATTCTGGGGGTTTTGTGAGGGCTGGGGAATGAGAGACCTGGCAGGATGCTATGGGAGTCTACTGTGTAGGGTAGGGTAGGGTGGAGGCTGTAAATGTGGTTTGTTTTGGGATATATTTGATTGCAAGGTTCTGCGAGTGGTTGCGCTTGCTGCTCCTCCCGACTCCGGTTGTTCCCTCCCGAGTCTAGCCTCGTCTCTTTCTTGTCCACTTTTGTCTTTTTATCCTCTCAGTTTCTGTCGTTCTGTTCTCATTTTGTCGTGATCTAGATACGCCCTCTGGTATTTTGCTGTTTCCTTTAGCTATGGTTGCTGCTGTCTTTAAAATCAACCTGACTGGCCGATTTCTTTCCCCTCGAGTATCATCTCAGTCATGTCCTCTCTCCTGTGATATTTTCAATCTCTCTTTCTGTTCCTATCATCTCCGTATATCCTCCCTTCGGTTTCCTGAAGCTCATGAATAAAAACTGACCTCTCCCTCTCCTCTTCCCATTACTTTTCCCTCTGCCAGGGCTGTCAAAATTTATTTTGTATTACCAAACTTTTTACGAAAAGTTACCAAAAAAACACAAACTTACCAAATTTTAATCAACATATAAACCCTATAAAACATCTTAAAAAAAACAATTAACTTGCATCTTACTAAAAACACTGAAATAGAGGAAATGCATTCAATTTACCTTATAGTTTGTTAACAGAAAACTTTTTCTTCATCTGATTATCACTACCATCTTATTTGTTAGTGTCACAAAGCTCTTTTGGTGGGTCTAACGCCTCAAGCAACTCCAATTTTGCACATTTGCTTTGTAAGGCAAACAAAACTTAAATTTTTACTCAAAATCTTGCAATTCTTTCAGGAGGAATTTTTTGATGAATTATCCAGGCAAATGTTTTCAACAGTGGCACCACAGTAAATGTCATTTATCCTGATATTTATTGAAAGATCATTAACATTGATTTTACTTATTAGGCTTCAAAATTCCTCACTAAGAAATTACCGAGGAATCCCTGGAACACTAGTATTAATAGAATTCCTTAACTTGTGTATTCTATAAGTTTCTGCTCGATACTCCAAATTGAGCTTATTGATAGGCAAAATGTAAGCTAAGAAAGCATAATACCTTTTTGTAATGGGATTTTGTAATTCTTGAAGCCATAGGAATGCCAGTTTCTAATGCAGCAGATATAAAGAACAATAAAAGTGAAGGCCATTGTTCTAAAATTCTTTTCACAACTTGCTCAAGGGAAAAGCCATCTTGTGCAGTTAATGTGGAGAACATTTTGAGGATTGGTATTTGTAAATGTTTGAAATTCTTTATATTCATTTAGGTGCTTAGGACTATTGCTCAAATTTTAAAAAAATATTTCTGGCTAACTCTTCCAAATAATGTGGCATTTCAGTGCATGCTTTAGAAGCAACCAAGTGCAATGAATGGCAAACACAAGGTTGTACGAAGATGCGAGGATTTTATGCCCCTTACGAGGATTAATGACCCTTAGCTCCGGGACTAGTCTTGTTGCAAACCTTTGCACTTTCTCTAGTTTCCTTACGTGCTTGGCTAAGTGTGGATTCCAGACTGGTGCTGCATACTCCAATATAGTACTAACGTACTGTGTACAGGGTCCTGAACTATTCTTTACTGAGATGTCTGAAGGCTGTTCTTAGGTTTGCTAGTCGCCCCTATGCTGCAGCAGATATTTGGTCGATGTACGCCTCAGGAGACGTGCCCGGTGTTATACTCGCCCCAAGATCCTTTTCCTTGAGTGAGATTTGTAGTCTCTGGCCCCCTAGTCTGTACTCAGTCTGAGGTCTTCTTTGCCCTTCCCAAATCTTCATGACTTTGCACTTGGTGGGGTTGAACTTCAGGAGCCAGTTGCTGGACCAAGCCTGCAGCCTGTCTAGATCCCTTTGTAGTTCTGCCTGGTCCTCGTCCGATTGAATTCATCAACTTCACATCATCTGCAAACAGGGACACTTCTGAGTCTATTCCTTCCGCCATGTCGTTCACAAATACCAGAAACACCGGTCCTAGGACTGGCCCCTGTGGAACCCCGCTCGTTACAGGCGCCCACTCTGACACCTCGCCACGTACCATGACTCGCTGTTGTCTTCCTGACAGGTATTCCCTGATCCATTGCAGTGCCTTCCATGTTATACCTGCCTGGTCCTCCAGCTTTGTGTGTGTGTGTGTGTGTGTGTGTGTGTGTGTGTGTGTGTGTGTGTGTGTGTGTGAGAGAGAGAGAGAAGAGAGAGAGAGAGAGAGAGAGAGAGAGACACACACACACTGAGTTACTTGCTTTCCCACGACAAACAGCCACGACGATGTTCTCGTACGAGAAACAGCCACCACGACTCCCGTAATCCACAACCAACTGCTAACTGAACCGAACATCAATGCCACATCAACCATCATTTCCCTACGACCGACCATGACCATCGCCTCTCCCCTCTACAATCTAAACTATTATTCCTGCCACCATTGCCCATTATATGACGCAACATTCAAGTCAAGCCCATAAAACTACCACCCCTGTTACCAGTGCACATTATGCTACCCAGGATTCAAGCTAAGCTCATAAAATTATTCATTGTGCTCTGGATATTATGAAGAAATAACATAACCTGGCAGGGCCTGGTCATAAGACCCTGGTAGATGCCCGCTACCTTTTACTCTAGTACACTAATATTAATAAAAAGCTTCGTGTCTATTGAAAAGGAATATTATCAAAGCCGCTTCAACGTTCGCAACACGAGAGGTCCCACGATGGGACTTGACACTTGCAATGGCTTCCGAAGGGGTCATTAATGTTGCCAGATCTAAAGATACTCTTACATTCAGAAACATTTTATGGCATCACAACTACACAAGCCCATACGGAGCGTGAGGGTATCAAAACGAAATAAATAAAAGCGCCCCCATACTAACACCTTCCAACAAAAGCTAGCTATTTTGATTATGAATGAGGTTGGCAGGACTTCTAGAAAGGTTGGAGGGAGAGTACGAGGTGGCTCACAGAGCGGGTGGCAAATATTGGCACCTTCACACCTGGCAAACTACTCTTCCAAACACGCCCGCAAAAACTAATCAATATGACGTGTCCTGGCAGTGGGCGTGTTTCTGGCGGAAGGTGGGCGGCCTTCCGAAAGTATCTAAGCCAACATCATATAGGAGAAGGGTGGGGATGGCCCCTTTTCCCCTAGATAGCTACAGAAGCAGGTGTACGACATTAGGTACGAACCCCTCTCTCCAAAGTAACATAAAACTTCAACCTTATTCACACTGTATTGTAACGTCATTAACAAGGTACAGCAGGCGTAGGTACAGGATCATACATCTTCGGAGACTTGATAATATGGATGGATTGCATAGGATAACCCATGTACTAAAACAACCATTGTTGAAGCGTTCCACAGTTTGCTTACAGTCTGACACTGAACATGCCAGCGTACAGAGATTAAGGAGACAAGTTATACCTGTAGTAAAGACAAGTTCTGGTAAATATACAGTAGTTTATGCCTTTCAGGAAACAATTACCGAGACCCTCGCTCATATCTATCTGAACCCTTATTATTGCATCAGGCACCTGGAAAATTTTACTATTACCTTCTTAACACTTAAATAGGTGACAAATGATATTTAGAACTGTTGAAACTGTCCATATTTGTTACCAGTTTCGAGGGCATTTTTACCCTAGACTTGTTGGGCACATTAATTATATACACTATATGTAAGACAAGCCACGGGGGTAATCTTTAGCTCGAGTACTTTCACACTTCTCAGTGCGTCACCAGGAGCTGTGTGTGTGTGTATATATATAAATATATACATATACACACACATATACACACACACATACATATACACACACATACATATACACACACATACATATACACACATACATATACACACACATACATATACACACATACATATACACACATACATATACACACACATACATATACACACACATATACACACACATACATATACACACACATACATATACACACACATACATATACACACACACACATATACACACACACACATACACACACACATACATATACACACATACATACATATACACACACATACATATACACACACATATACACACACATACATATACACACACATACATACATATACACACACACACACACATCACACATACATATACACACACATACATATACACACATACATATACACACACATACATATACACACATACATATACACACATACATATACACACATACATACATATACACACATACATACATATACACACATACATATACACACACATACATACACACACACATACATACATATACACACATACACACACACACACATATACACACATACATATACACACACATACATATACACACATACATATACACACACATACATATACACACACATACATATACACACACATACATATACACACACATACATATACACACATACATATACATACATACATATCACACATACACACATACATATACACACATACATATACACACATACATATACACACACATACATATACACACACATACATATACACACATACATATACACACACATACATATACACACATATCACACACATATACCACACATACATATACACACATACATATAACACACATACATATACACACACATACATATACACACACATACATATACACACAGCCAGGGCTTTGATCGACCTGCAACACAACTAGGTGGACATACATATACACACACATACATATACACACACATACATATACACACACATACATATACACACACATACATATACACACACATACATATACACACAGTCAAAAACTACTTTATGTAGAAATCTGTGAAGGGTATGGCATTAGATAACTGAACAGATAAGCTGCAAGGTTAGGTAAGAGGAAAAAGCGACACACTAGACCCTCCCTGCCCGCCACAAACAGACTTATGACACCTTGCACTGGTTTGTGACACTGGCGAGGTACAGCACTGGCTAGTAGTGTATGATTGTGTGTGGCATGTGACACTAATGAAGGGCAGTGTGGCACTGCTAATGCATCACTGTTGTGGTACGGATGCTGTATGATACTGTGAACCTAGAAGCGAGAGGTACTGTAGCGCTTTAATAAACTTTTGTGGCACTGGGCGTGCGTGGTAGTGGTGTGTGGCACCAATGATGGTGGTGACGTAGTAATGGTGGGCTGAAATGGTAAACAAGAGCATTGATCATGTTGGGACCGATGGGGGGTGTGCTCACTTGGTACACTGAATCATTATGGGTACAGAGTACTAGGGAGTGACTCAGCACTAGTGACGCGTGGAATAGTGCCCATGGTTACACACATGGGTTACCTGAAGGTTACCAGAGATGCAGAGTAAACTAACACATTTAACCAAACACCTTCAGGGTTTCTACAATTTAGTATTAATCTATTATTATATTATGATTTTATATTTCTTTTATATACAAAATGCAATATTTACCTATTATCGTAAAACTTATATTTTTCCTATATGTAGGAATGGCGATAGTAATATTTATAGTATTAGAGTTGTGTGTATCCTGAACTGCGCAGTTGTAAAGTAGTGATATAAAGTATGAAAATCACTTCGGAAAAATTACAGAAGATAAAAGCAGTCTTTGAGTGGACAGTGGGGAAAATAACATGGTGTTCAATGATGACAGGTTCTAACTGCTTATATATGGAAAGAAACTCAAAAGGTACTCTGTATACAAAACGCAAAAGGGTTACCTACTTCACTTCTAGTTCCTAGTGATTCAGATTTTTAAGAGCTCATTCATCCAGAATGTTAAGTACATTTGTACCACCTAGCAGCAAGGTAGGTCGGTCGGTCTCTTAATTTTTTTCATATATTACTGCCCAGACTTCTCATGTGTTAAAATTTTAAGTCCCTACACAGCTTCATAATTTGTAATGTAACAAAATTCAATAATTTTATTCTTTTCTACATTTTCTGCTGGAAAATGTTGCAAGAAATAACAGGAAGCTTCGTGCAATTAAGTTTTTTTTTTAAATGCCCTTTATTTTAACAAGCTTTGAGCTTTCACGGCCCAGAAAAACATTTGCTTGCGAGATACCTGTGACCGGCTTCGAGGGTTATCCTACCCTCGCAGCATGGCCCGAGGCCAAGCTTCCCTGTCAAGTCTGGTCAAGTTCCATCGTCACTTGACTGATCAGGCACTTGTAGGAGACGACTGTCCAGTTTCCTCTTTTAAAAAAAAAAGTCTACCTTCATTCCGGCATTTTTTTTTTTTTTTTTTTTTTTTTAACATCTGCTGGCAAGAGGAAGAAGTCTTGGGCCGCCGATGTTGACAGTTCTTTAATTGAACTAACGACACCCTCGTTTTACAGAGTATTATTTCACTAGTATCTGGACTACTAAATCTGCAGCTCATATGTGCTTCCTCCCAGTCCAAGTTAACCAATAAAACTGGTACTTGACTTCATCCTTACAAGTTTTAATGAAAAAAAATAAAGTAGTTTAGGTATTCCTACATACCTAAAGTATGTGGATGGCGGAATTTTATTTCCTCCAAGGTTTCCATAAGCTAACTTGAGAATGGCTCTTCCAATTGGCTTCAAACTCTCAACACAGGTGTATTCGTGTTTAAGGCTTGGACTGCTTCTGGGCTGTGTAGATGTCAATATGCCTCAGCATTACGAAGTATCGAAAACTTAACGGACAATTCCACCCACGGTATTTTAAATGTCCCACCTAAGGTACTGTAACTTATTCTTCGTTTATTTCTTAAAAGCAGAGATTAGGTTACTGCACGAGAAGTACAAGACCTGAATGTGACAGTTTTATCACCTTATAAGGACACCATTCAAGGTCAGTGGCCCCGATGCTGAAGGGCTCTTTGTTCAACGAAATTGAGGCTACGCCCCTCTTCCATGGATAAAATCTTATTAACCTCCAAATTCCTGATTACATTCCAATTCCATTGACTAAGAGCCCTTCAGCACAAAGACGCATCCTCTTTAATGATCCAAGAGCTGTAGGCTTCCTGTAGATCTTTGGTAAGCCTCCTGCAGGTCTTATTTCGCCCTGTAGGCCTTATTTACTATTCTTTTAGAACTATTCTTTTAGAACTATTCTTTTAGAACTATTCTTTTAGAACTATTCTTTTAGAACTATTCTTTTAGAACTATTCTTTTAGAACTATTCTTTTAGAACTATTCTTTTAGAACTATTCTTTTAGAACTATTCTTTTAGACCTATTCTTTTAGACTATTCTTTAGAACTATTCTTTTAGAACTATTCTTTTAGAACTATTCTTTTAGAACTATTCTTTTAGAACTATTCTTTTAGAACTATTCTTTTAGAACTATTCTTTTAGAACTATTCTTTTAGAACTATTCTTTTAGAACTATAGGTCTCTTGCAGACATGAAAGCCTCCTATAAACCGGAGAAGAAATCACTAAGCAAACTGCACGTATCCTGAAGACGTATAGGCCTCCTGTAGACTTGGTGCCAGGTTAATGGACTAGCGTCACCCGAGAATGAATGGGTAGTGGATACGGCGACAGTAAGGAATCTCTGCGTCAGGAAGGTCGCTTATCATCTTTAAAGAGAGTCCTCTGGCCGTGATGGCAGTCTGTGTTAGCTGTGTGCGCTCCAGACCTTCGCAAGAACCGTTTTCTTTTACACCCATTTTTATTCGGGTTTTGCTTTCATAACATACATACATATACACATACATACATATACAAATAGATGATGCTATGGGCACGTTATGTTCATTGGGGTGTTCTGTAGCTCGACTGCTAGCACACAAAGTTCTCACACTGAGGTCCGTGTTTCGATCCCCGGTACGGGTGCAAAACAAAGACGTGTTTCTTTAAGACATCCGCTGTCCCTGTTCACCTATCAGTAAAATAGGTATCAGAGTGTTAGTCGACTGTGTGGGTCGCATCCTGGGGAGAAAATTTACTTAATTTGCCCGAAATGCTCTGCATAACAAGGGGCTTTCTATATAGTAGTACATATGTCATTGATGTAGAAATATTATTGTGGAGGGTTAATCAAGGTGGACCAACAGTCACCCCCAAGGTGGACCAACAGTCACCCCCAAGGTGGACCAACAGTCACCCCCCAAGGTGGACCAACAGTCACCCCCAAGGTGGACCAACAGTCACCCCCAAGGTGGACCAACAGTCACCCCCCAAGGTGGACCAACAGTCACCCCCCAAGGTGGACCAACAGTCACCCCCCAAGGTGGACCAACAGTCACCCCCAAGGTGGACCAAAGTCACCCCCAAGGTGGACCAACAGTCACCCCCAAGGTGGACCAACAGTCACCCCCAAGGTGGACCAACAGTCACCCCCAAGGTGGACCTAATAAAATCAATGTCACGTTCTTAATATTTCAACGCTGATTAAATCGTTCAAAATTTTCATTCTCAGCCGTAGTTTTTAAGACTGACACTGGACGACAACTACACAAGAGAATAACAGCTTCGTAAGGGGTATCGCAGTTATATTTTCCGAGTGGTTGAGTCCAACTTGCGGTGCTTGGCAACTCCATCCAGCCAGGATGACGCAACAGACGCCCGCCCCCCCCCTCCCCTCCCGGCACGACCCATCTGATTACGTCACAGACCAAACCACCCCCTTTCCCCCCCTTCATCACCTTCCAAAAGCCACCTTGGCCCAGGCCATGGATGGAGTTGGGGTGTGGAGGGGGGTTAGTTAAAGAGGAAAACTTAGGGGGGGGGAGGAAGAGAGGAAGAGAAGGAGACTGGATGGTGTATGATTGAGGGTTACAGGTTTTCACATAGCAAATTTGGATACATCCATAACGTGCTGCTACCCTACTTTCTACATGACAGCTACATACCGAGAACAAAAGCGAACTTGGTTTCACCGTCATATTCAATCATATAGGATGGGTTTCATACATTGTTAAAATCTGTCAGACTGAACTGGGAGACTTCAGTAGAACAATGAGTCATCAAGTACTCAACTGAAGTTTCAAAGTTTATGTTCCAGTAGAGTTGGAGTTATTGTCTTTTACTTGGGAACTCTTCATCTATGGACAGTATCACAAACGAGAAATGGAATATTTATGACTGTCCATCACAGAAGACTGGACACACTGTCGTCCCTTCCACAACCATCATAATCCATCCATTTCTTTACCTTCACAGCTGTTATCAACTCTGCCAATCATCTAAATTACTGGAAGCGCCTGAAGTCCCTCGAACTGTAATAAGCACCTGCAAGATTCCGGAAGGATTGGTCCCAAATCTACACATCGAAACTGCTACACATGAAAACAGACTTGGCAGGCAGTGCAGGATACTTCTGGTGCAAGAGACTAACAGACCCCTGGCTGTCCTAAAGAAACTACAAATTCCTCAAATCAGTTCCTGATCAGCAGGGCTTTGGTGCACACGTTAGAAGGCGGGGGACGGGAACCAGAAGCTTGATCGATCAAGCCAGCAACTACGTCACAACACCTCGCTACAAAAAATGTCTAGGAGGCCTGGTCGGGGACTGGGCCGCGGGGGCGATGATCTTCGAAATCGACTACAGGTAACCTTACCTTTCAAAGCCATATAGTTAAATAAATCTTTAAAATAAGTATTATGAAACTGTATAAATACTGTCTTAACACACATGGCCAGTAAAAGTAAAAAGATTGATGCCTTGCAAGAACGGTTGTTCCCAATACTTACAGTATAACCGTTCCTAATACTGACAGTGTAGCTGTTCTTTTAATTCCCTGAACTGACGGGTTACTTGAAGAAACTGACAGCTGTTTTGAAAAATCTATACGTCTGCCAGTTCATGTGCATTATTTCGTCGAGTTAGAAGACTAGTCAATGGTTCTCCTCATTGCTTCTTAGTCGAGGTGAAGCTAGATGAATGCACGGGAGAAGTCTAGGAGCGGAAATAGTGGCTGGGATGCGTTGCTTGGAGCGCGCGTGCGAGCGCCTGTTCACTTTTCTTCACCCCCCCCCACTTCCTCCTTCCTCTATCCCACTAGTGTATCTTGCTGTTCGTTTGTGCGCTCTCCTTCTCTCCCCGTCTCCCCACCCGTCTCTATTTTACCTTCACATCTGCAGTCATAATTTAAGCCTCACTGCAGTCAGTTCTCTCGGGTAACACAAGATTATCATCTCACGTAAGAAACGTGTGATTATTAGTCATTACATTTGTGCGCCAGATCACGGCTGGTTGTTTTCTTCAGAGGGTAGCACAAAGCTTCAACTGTTACACAGAGTTCATTGCGCTCCCTCACCTCCAAACGAATTTATTATTTTTTTTCAGAGCTTATTCTGTAAACAAATTGTGGTGCAACAGAGGGAAAGAGGAACAAGGGAACACAGTGGGAAGTTGAAAACTGAGGAGTCGCAGGGACGCTAGGAAATATGTCTTGAGCTTTAGTCGAGAAGTGGAACGACTCAGTGGAGTTGGTAGAGACAAGATGAACACACAGCTTTAAGAAGAGGTGCGATAGGACTCTCGAAGCCAGGAGTGAACCCATTAACGGCCAGAGAGGCGGGGCCAAGAACAGAGACTATACCTACAACAACATTTAGGTAAATGCGTTTAAGCAAGCACAAGCCTACATCAAAGCTGCTAGACCAGAAGGAAGACAAAGAACCAAGTAATCAAGCTGGAGGGAAAAGGAAGGAGAGCAAAGAGTTGATAAAGAAAAAACTAGAGGTATTTCCGGAGGAAATAGAAACATTGCCAGAGTCTAAGAGGTATATCAACTAGTACTCGGCACGATACACACAACAGGAGAAAAATTGAAGATAACTGATCGACCTAGATATCTCTATGCTAGGTCAGCAAATATGGTTATAATCATAACCATAATTTTTAAAGGGGGCGAACCGGTAAGCCAGCGGAAGGCCTCGGTCAGATGACCAAAAGTTCCAGCAGGAAAGAGGGGGTCATCATATGACTAAGACCCGCGTCAGGGAATACTTGTCCTGTTTCCTGACAAATCTTCCCTAACCTAATCTCTATGGCAATACCAGATAATTTATCTCCTCGGGGTCTGAAACAGGTAGCAGAACCACGGTGTGAGCCACTAGCCATATTCTTCAAGCCAACTGACAAGGCAAATACCAGAGGTGAGAGACAGCAGACGTACTCTCAACATTTAAAAAGGGGGAAAGAGTGCTAAACCTTGATGATAGTGTGCAGCTCAGTGAACATGTGGGATTCGATATGGCAGCTATTATTGCTACTACAATCATGAGGAAGCGCTAAACCCATGCGGGTCATCTGGGGGATTGGAAGGCTATTATGTATGATCCAAGGAAGGGTAGCTCCAATTCCTTGGAACAAGAAACCTTCACCGGCATCAAGGTAAACTCCTCCCCATTGAAATGGAAGGGAGGTAGTGTTTACAAACTACCTCAGGTAGTGATTTAATCTCCATGCCTCCCCCACCTCCCTTCTTGAGAGCAACATGGTCGATGATGTACACTTCTATCTTTCTAGTTACAACACGTAACCTGTCGTAACTCAACCCCCCTACGTCACCCCTCACCCCCACACCACCTCTCCCAATACTTGTCACCTCCCAGCTCACCTAGCAGTAAAAATAGGTAGCGGGTCTAGTCGACTATCGTGGGGCACATCCTGCAATAAAACAGCTATGCAAATTTGTGACTGTAGAGTTCACTCCCTCAAGACTATGTGCCACTGTAATCTCTGCACTGCCTACAGGATAAACATGGGGCACAAAATATAGCCATTATAAATATGTGCAAGAGGCTCCAGACCCGCTGGAAGGATTCAGGAAATGCAACAAAATGAATGTATGTAAGCGAGTGAGTTTTGCATATCAATCACGAACCAAACCACGCCTTCACAGATGCCTAGTCTGACAGTATTTTGCATCACATAACATTCGTCTCCCCATCTCTTCTTTCATTAATGCTATCTTTCCATTAAGCCACTTAACTCTGAAGAATGGTTATGTTTTTTGCCTTCTTAAATGTACAGCCATAGTTTTCTCACCAGTAAAACTAAGTCTTCCTGCAGCTTCAACCCATCGGCTTAACCCCCCCCCTCAAGCATACTAAACATCCTCTATAATATTAGTAACAATGAAGTAGGTTTATTCTATACGCTTTCTTTAAAGAGCGTCTCCTAATGGGGTAAAAATGACTAAACTATTACCTTTAATGATTGGTCTTATAAAATAAATGAATAAATAGCCTCAAAAAGTCGTCCCCTCAGGTATCATAAGATCTTTGAAACTAAAATCGCCAGGGTATGATAAGGTCTTAGGACTTCCAAGTCTTATCAAGGAATGGTGTTAAGGTGTCTGTTGTGTCTAAATTTATGGAAATTATGTTGAATTTAGGAATCACGTTAAACGGAAGCAACGCATTTGTATCTAGGTATCAAACTAGTCTTATAATCATCGCTAATAACTTATTTTGGCAAGCTAAATGGATATAATTAGCAGCACCTCTTGGCTAGGATTCAGAATCCCAACGCTGTAGAGTACACTGGGTATCCATATACGGTTTAACCAATCAAACAGAACAAAGGCTTCAGGAAGATTAGTCATTATTTCATATTGAATGACATCCTTTCCAGTGGCGGGTTGGATTTTCAAAGCATTAGAACAAAGTTGCAGGATTTTCGAAATATTAGAAATAAAATTGTTATTCAATGTTCTTAACGTAAAAAGTTTCCAGCTTCAGTAATTTTATCAATACCAATTTTAAGGTACGTATTTTTATTTGTTTCTGTCATCCCCAACTACTATCGAGATTAATTTGCTTTCACAACCATTATCACAGTCCAAGCCATGTCCATAATTCGTTCCAAGTTATAAGTTGTGAGCCACCGCAAATTTGCAGGAAAGGAGAAATCTCAATAATATAGAACCTGACAATTGGATTGTCGGGTTCTTGGTGAGGCCCTCAAGAGAAAACCAGCCAGTTAGGTAAAGGATTTATTGAGCCATTACCATGCACTGACTTTACCAACAGATGCCCATCAAGTGTAGAGAGCCTAGTATTTTGCGCGTATTAACAAATGATCTGTCAACCAGGCACTTACCTTCCCTCGCCTGTTATTCCCACGACTTACCTGTAAAGAAAAAAAACTAATAGAATCACGCAAGAATGACATTTACAAACACTAGAAATGTGAGTAAATATTTTTTATTATAGCAGATACGAGGAGTCTCCTCCAAACCTTGTCTCTTCGTATTAAGATTTCGTGAGTCTTGTTCTCTCTTCCTCAAGCTTTCCCTACATTTCAAATTCCACAACGTAACCTCCTACCTTTAAATATTACTCAAAAATTCGTAATGTTCTGTGATTACTTTATTAAAATACGGTATAATGAAAAATATGAAAATAGCCATAACTAAATAAATGTACACAGAACTGCACTGAGTGTGTACACTAATTCCTAATATACAAGAAAACAGTCTAAAAGAGGTCCATGAAAAAGTACACGGCCATTAAACCTTCCAGACTGTCATTTAATGAAGTCACTAAACATTCGCTAAGTCGAAAACATTTTAAAAGTATTAAGTCACTGCTGTCACCTGTTTGGCTTTACCTTCCCCTTGATCTCCCATTATTAGCTCAATATCCATTACACTTCACACAAACCTGTAAGGTCAAACACGGGAACACTTTGCACCTCATCTGGTGTTAAAAATTGATATAGTTCTTAGCACTGTTGTCTGCTCTCCTAACAAGTTAGACTAAATCACTAAGATAAAAAAAATCTTTACTTCTAAGATACATGGTCTGAACTTTCATCCTCAATCTTTAGGAACCCTATGGCATTAAATTACCAGCTTCCCCCGTAAACCCTGTCGCTCCTGCTGAAGTGACCCAGATAAGTGAAGTGTAAAATAAGTTAAAGTTTGACAGTCTTTTCTAACACTAAGGTTGTGTTACGCGGGTCGCAGACACGCAGCCTCGGAAGCAACAGTGTGAAGCTAAATCTGTTTGTCATTAAATATATCGCTGATTATTAGTAAAGTTTGTTTGAGCCCAGAAAAAAAACTTCATCCCCCCACACAAGAAAGGCTACAAAGGGATCTGGACAGGCTACAGCCTTGGTCTGACACATGGCTCCTGGAGTTTAACCCTGCCAAGTGCAAACTTATGAAACTTTGGGAAGGATAAAGACCGCAGACGAAGTTTAGGCTCGAGGGAAAGGGGGAAAAAGGCTGCAAACTTCACAAGGAGAAAGACCTTTGGGGCATTATCATACCGAGCATATTCCGAGGCATACATCAGTCACATATCTGCTGCAGCAGAAGCGCGTCTGGCAAATCTAAGAACAGCGTTTCGACATGTAAAAAGTCATTCACGTACACCGTGTACGTCAGGCCCACATTGGAGTATGCAGCACCAGTACGGAACCAACACCTGGCCAAGTACATCAAGAGATTGGAGAAAGTGCAGAGGTATGCAACGAAACTAGTCCTGAAACTTAGGGTGTGTCCTATGAGGAGAGGTTAAGGGAACTCAACTGATGACACTGGAGGACAGGACTACTAAGGACGGGTGGGGGATAACGTACAAAATACTGAGGAATCGACACGGTGAAAAGTGACAACGTTTCAGAGATGGGAAATAGGAACAAGAGGGCACAACTGGAAGTTAAAAACTCTTATCTCAGTCTTAGGGATGTTAGAAAGTATTTCTTCACCCTTTAGAGTTGTCAGGAAGTGGAACCTAGAGAGTGAAGTGGCAGAGGCGGGATCCATACATTGCCTTAAGTACGACACTGCTGTTGAAGATGGCTGAGAGTGGACCTAGTAGCGGCCAGCGAAGGGGGCAGAGCCAGAAGCTTTTAATCAACCCCTGCAACCACATAGGAAAGTGTACACAAAAAAATCACCCCCAGGCCAAGTGTACTGACAAGAACCCCCCCCCCCACACACACACACACACACACACTGGTGTGAAACTAACGAGGAGAATACCAACAGGCGGGGGACTAGGCAAGACTACAAATGAACTTGGACAGGGTGCAGGTCTGGTCTGAGAAGTGGCTCCTGGAATTTAACCCAGCAAGTGCAAAGTTATGAAGACTGAGGATGGGCAAATAATCAGAGTACAAACTCAAGGGAATAGGATGGGGAGGGGATTGGAGTAGGTAGAAGGCTGCAAACCTTCCGAGCATATCGACTGAAGTGCACATCAGCTGAATAACTGCCGCGGCAAATATACGTCTGGCAAATCTAAGACCACCTTTCAGAAACTTTACCAAGAAGTCATTCGCGACATTGGATACAGCACATGTCAGGCCCATATTGGAGTATGCAACATCAGTACGGAACCCATACATTGTCGAGCATGTCAAGAAATTGGAGGAAGTGCAGAGGTTTGCAACGAGACTAGTCCAAGAGCCAAGAGGCATGTCCTATGAGATGAATCACAGGGATGCTTGGAAGTACCTTTTCAGTCAGAGTAGTCAAGAAGATGAACGTCTTAGACACGAGTGGTAAGAGGCAGGATCCATACGGAGAGCGCGAACCCAGTAGCGGCTAGCAAAGAGATGGGGGCCCAGGAGCTGAGCCTACCCCTGCAACCACATAAATGAATACATTTAAGAGTATGGCCCCTCCCCTCCAATACACACTGAGCCTACCATCCCTTTGTGTGTACGTACACACACCTACCCGAAGTGTATAACAGGAGAGACTATCATGTAGTGGTACAAGCTTAATATTTATCAATATTCTGTTTTATAATATAAGCATACAGGACAGATTATACTAAGTCATTAACATAGAATGTGAATGCAAGTAGTTCCCACATAAATATAGATTTTCCTCCTTAGTACTGATTTAAGTTAATTTAAACATTGCATGTACGGGAACATGTCCCTTTGGCCTAACCTATTTCTTAAATAACATCTTTCACGTTAATCCACTGCACTACAAATCATGGAGTATACATAAAAGGCTACAACAAAATGTTGATGTAATTTATACATAACTTTGTATAAAAAAATTCCCAATGCACCAGTAAACGCTTTAAAAAATTGCACAGGGAAACTACTGTATTAATCTAATTCTTAGAGCTACGGTGCATATTTTAACAAATGTACTTTTTAACTAAAATTGATCGTGTAGCCAAAAAAAAAAAAATAGTTTTATCTAGCATCGCACTTTCAGTCTACTATACTGAGGCAATCATGGAGTGTTTTCATTAGGTAACCTCCAAAATTATTTAACAAATGATTTAACACTGAAAAGCATAATGGGGTATTAAAAGTTTTATAATATACACCTTAATATGCTCAAGAAAAGCTAAGCGCATTAAGACAATATTAGTATGCTGCTGCGAGCAACTAATCGTCCCTAACTGCTTGTTTATTTTTTAGCGAGGATTCTGTGAATCATTTCTATTCGTTGGTCATCTATGATCATAAAAGCCTTACATGCTAAGGTTTTCTTAAGAGTATCTGGTTATGCAATTCTTCTACATATGCTTTTCTGTGACAATGATTCTGCGTAGTAGCATCGTATACTAGACTCCATATTTATCTGATTCCAAAATATGCAACTGCTGGACAAAAGAGGATGAGGGAGAGGATAAGGAAGTTAAGGCTTCTTGTTTCACCAAGTGACTGTAACCTACAGGTGTTTACCAGGTGTTCAAGTATGTATTTTAGCTTTGTACCTACTACCAGATTATTCTCAATATAGATACCCTTCACGAGTGGTGCCTTGACGCTATTGAAGGCTTCCTGATCCATGGAGCTGGACCAGGGAGGCATGGCAGCAAGACTAACAGGCCACCATGAATCAAATGGTAACAATTTAATACTATCTTCTTGGCTGCTGGAAAATAATTGCTTAAAATTGCTGCCTAAGACTTAAAACTTGTGCTTTACAAAAAAAAAAAAAATATATATATATATACACAACCTGTGTATCTCTGGTTAGTATTTTTTTAAAACCTGTTTCTCTTGGGCATATGCAAGCAGTATTAAGGTTTTGTTACATGGAAATCTTTCCTTTCCAATAACATCGAATTTCGTAGCCACTACTATACAGTGATCTGTTAAGTACCATCTGGAAATTATCTTGCATAGTCTTTGTAGAGACTACCACGTTTCGTTTAAGTACTTTAATGTGTAAAGCAGCCTTGTACACTTACTGAAACAGTATCGACCTCCAACAATATCCAGGTAGGTGTCTCGCTACTTCAGTCTGACAGTAAATTTTTCCATTATAGGAAATGACAGAATAAGTTACTGGTGTCATCAGTAGTGGCCTATTAATACAAAGACAAAAGGGGCACTCATCCCTGGGCCACCAAGTGTGAGGAGGGCCCCCCCCCAGAGGTGCTTGTGGCACGTTACCACTGCACGAGCACTAACACTTATGTGTAAATGTTTCTTTGCACTTTCGTGTCAAACAATGGTTATCTTTATCCCGGAAACCTTTCGCCACGCAGTGGCTTCTTCAGTCACTGCAGAGACAAAGTAAAGATAAATAGTTTGAGGTAATCAGTCACTCAGCCTGGAAGTCGATGTGTTCAGTCCTTCAATCTTAACTGATTACCTCAAACTCCTCGTCTTTCACTTTTCTCTGCAGGGGACTGAAGAAGCCACTGCGTGGCAAAAAGTTTCCAGAATAAAGATACCCAAATGTTGCACAAGTGTCATTTATCAACTTGTCACTTTTGTAAACCATTTATATTCACAATGGCTATCATAGGTGTGCTGTTTCATGGCTACGACAGCCTTAACGAGTGCACATGCACTACAACTTGTGCACGAATAACTTAACGCTGGTAGCCTTGAAAGCAGAAGCAACAACTGTTGCATGAGCAACTCAGCAATACTCTCCAGTCATGACGTTAAGCTAGCAACACTTCGCCACCTGTTGTAGTCACACAGCTGGTAACCTGCACCGTCAACGGCGACGTTCTATCTATTTGTACCAGCAGGACACCACCTAGGCGAAACGCCGTACTGAAGACAACGTTTCGCTCAGTATAGAACTCCAAACAGAGCGAAACACTGTCCTAGTAAAGGCTTTTTCTTCAATATATTGGCTTCTCCGTCAAATAAATGCATAATGTTCCACACCTGGTGGCTCCATGAACACAAGTCATGATATACATTATCACAATATTTAGAATTTATTTGTTGCGACAACACTCGTGTCAGCCTCTGATAAACATGATCATATACATACAGAGAAGTGTATCTCTCTCGGCTTCTACACACCAAGGTATGTGTGTAACTGTTATACGAGCCAAGAAAGGTAGGTAGGCAGGTGTGTGGGGAGGGGGAAAAGAGAGAGGGAGGGAGGGAGGAGAGAGGGAGAAACTTGCTATTAGAAGCCAGGTAGCTCAATGATAAAGCGCTGGACCTGTTAATCTCGGGGCCACGGTTCGTGCCCCCGCCCCCCATCCACCTTTCTGTTTATCCATCGACAATCTTTTTATTACCACTTAAATTGAGTTCAAAACCCATGCACACAAACACAATCTACTTCACCTCTCATCAGTTGTATTAAAATAATCTTGACTGGTGGTGTACAGGTGATATGCAGCCTTAATGATCCTCGTGCAGTCGACAGGCTTTAAACCTAACGACCCAACCTTGCTAAACATTCCTAACTTGTAGCAAACGTGTCATTTTCTGCGTAAGCACGCCCATATATGTTGCACATGCACTAAAATAAGCCTCTGCACAGGCACGAGTAAGCCTATGCACAAGATGCACCACTTATGGCATATGGATGAACCTTGTATTGCAGCTGCACGAGACTTGCCTGTTGCACATGCAACACCATCACCCGCCTCATTTGTTATGCCCAAGACCCCCCAGCAAGGTAAAGTTGCTTGCTATGTAGGGAACACTCTTTATGACTAGTCTCCTTCATGACTTGACTCTTAATGCCCAAACTGAGATAATACTGTTACATTCCTGAGGGAGCGAGTGTCGGCCAGGGAGGGAGCGAGTGTCGGGCCAGGGAGGGAGCGAGTGTCGGGCCAGGGAGGGAGCGAGTGTCGGGCCAGGGAGGGAGCGAGTGTCGGGCCAGGAGGGAGCGAGTGTCGGGCCAGGGAGGAGCGAGTGTCGGGCCAGGGAGGAGCGAGTGTCGGGCCAGGGAGGGAGCGAGTGTCGGGCCAGGGAGGAGCGAGTGTCGGGCCAGGAGGGAGCGAGTGTCGGGCCAGGGAGGAGCGAGTGTCGGGCCAGGGAGGGAGCAGAGTGTCGGGCCAGGGAGGGAGCGAGTGTCGGGCCAGGGAGGAGCGAGTGTCGGGCCAGGGAGGAGCGAGTGTCGGGCCAGGGAGGGAGCGAGTGTCGGGCCAGGGGAGGGAGAGCGAGTGTCGGGCCAGGGAGGGAGCGAGTGTCGGGCCAGGGAGGGAGCGAGTGTCGGGCCAGGAGGGAGCGAGTGTCGGGCCAGGAGGGAGCGAGTGTCGGGCCAGGGAGGAGCGAGTGTCGGGCCAGGGAGGGAGCGGGTGTCCGGGGGCCAGGGAGGAGCGAGTGTCGGGCCAGGGAGGGAGCGAGTGTCGGGCCAGGGAGGGAGCGAGTGTCGGGCCAGGGAGGGAGCGAGTGTCGGGCCAGGGAGGGAGCGAGTGTCGGGCCAGGGAGGGAGCGAGTGTCGGGCCAGGAGGGAGCGAGTGTCGGGCCAGGGAGGAGCGAGTGTCGGGCCAGGAGGAGCGAGTGTCGGGCCAGGGAGGAGCGAGTGTCGGGCCAGGGGGGGAGCGAGTGTCGGGCCAGGGAGGGAGCGAGTGTCGGGCCAGGGAGGGAGCGAGTGTCGGGCCAGGGAGGGAGCGAGTGTCGGGCCAGGGAGGAGCGAGTGTCGGGCCAGGGAGGAGGCGAGTGTCGGGCCAGGGAGGGAGCGAGTGTCGGGCCAGGAGGGAGCGAGTGTCGGGCCAGGGAGGGAGCGAGTGTCGGGCCAGGGAGGGAGCGAGTGTCGGGCCAGGGAGGGAGCGAGTGTCGGGCCAGGGAGGGAGCGAGTGTCGGGCCAGGGAGGGAGCGAGTGTCGGGCCAGGGAGGGAGCGAGTGTCGGGCCAGGGAGGGAGCGAGTGTCGGGCCAGGGAGGAGCGAGTGTCGGGCCAGGGAGGGAGCGAGTGTCGGGCCAGGGAGGGAGCGAGTGTCGGGCCAGGGAGGGAGCGAGTGTCGGCCAGGGAGGGAGCGAGTGTCGGGCCAGGGAGGGAGCGAGTGTCGGGCCAGGGAGGGAGCGAGTGTCGGGCCAGGAGGGAGCGAGTGTCGGGCCAGGGAGGAGCGAGTGTCGGGCCAGGGAGGGAGCGAGTGTCGGGCCAGGGAGGGAGCGAGTGTCGGGCCAGGGAGGGAGCGAGTGTCGGGCCAGGGAGGGAGCGAGTGTCGGGCCAGGGAGGGAGCGAGTGTCGGGCCAGGAGGGAGCGAGTGTCGGGCCAGGGAGGGAGCGAGTGTCGCAGGGGGGAGCGAGTGTCGGGCCAGGAGGAGCGAGTGTCGGGCCAGGGAGGAGCGAGTGTCGGGCCAGGAGGGAGCGAGTGTCGGGCCAGGGAGGGAGCGAGTGTCGGGCCAGGGAGGGAGCGAGTGTCGGGCCAGGAGGGAGCGAGTGTCGGGCCAGGAGGGAGCGAGTGTCGGGCCAGGAGGGAGCGAGTGTCGGGGCCAGGAGGGACGAGTGTCGGGCCAGGGAGGAGCGAGTGTCGGGCCAGGGAGGGAGCGAGTGTCGGGCCAGGGAGGGAGCGAGTGTCGGGCCAGGAGGGAGCGAGTGTCGGGCCAGGGAGGGAGCGAGTGTCGGGCCAGGAGGGAGCGAGTGTCGGGCCAGGGAGGGAGCGAGTGTCGGGCCGGGGAGGAGCGAGTGTCGGGCCAGGGAGGGAGCGAGTGTCGGGCCAGGGGGGGAGCGAGTGTCGGGCCAGGGAGGGAGCGAGTGTCGGGCCAGGGAGGAGCGAGTGTCGGGCCAGGAGGAGGGGAGTGTCGGGCCAGGGAGGGAGCGAGTGTCGGGCCAGGGAGGGAGCGAGTGTCGGCCAGGGAGGGAGCGAGTGTCGGGCCGGGGAGGGAGCGAGTGTCGGCCAGGGAGGAGCGAGTGTCGGGCCAGGGAGGAGCGAGTGTCGGGCCAGGGAGGAGCGAGTGTCGGGCCAGGGAGGAGCAGTGTCGGGCCAGGAGGAGCGAGTGTCGGGCCAGGAGGAGCGAGTGTCGGGCCAGGGAGGAGCGAGTGTCGGGCCAGGGAGGGAGCGAGTGTCGGGCCAGGGGGAGCGAGTGTCGGGCCAGGGGAGGAGGTGTCGGGCCAGGGAGGAGCGAGTGTCGGGCCAGGAGGAGCGAGTGTCGGGCCAGGGAGGAGCGAGTGTCGGGCCAGGAGGGAGGAGTCGGGCCAGGGAGGGGCGGTGTCGGGCCAGGGAGGGAGGAGTGTCGGCCAGGGGGAGCGAGTGTCGGGCCAGGGAGGAGCGAGTGTCGGGCCAGGAGGGAGCGGTGTCGGGCCAGGGAGGGAGCGGGTCGGGCCAGGGAGGGAGCGAGTGTCGGGCCAGGGAGGGAGCGAGTGTCGGGCCAGGAGGGAGCGAGTGTCGGGCCGGGAGGAGCGAGTGTCGGGCCAGGGAGGGAGGAGTGTCGGGCCAGGGAGGAGGGGTCGGGCCAGGGAGGGAGCGAGTGTCGGGCCAGGAGGGAGCGAGTGTCGGGCCAGGGAGGGAGCGAGTGCGGGCCAGGGAGGGAGCGAGTGTCGGGCCAGGAGGAGCGAGTGTCGGGCCAGGAGGGAGCGAGTGTCGGGCAGGGAGGACGAGTGTCGGCCAGGGAGGGAGTGTCGGGCCAGGGAGGGAGCGAGTGTCGGCCAGGGAGGGAGCGAGGTCGGCCAGGAGGGAGCGAGGTCGGGCCAGGGCGAGTGCGGGCAGGGAGGACGAGTGTCGGGCCAGGAGGAGCGAGGTCGGGCCAGGGAGGAGCGAGGTCGGGCCAGGAGGAGCGAGTGTCGGGCCAGGGAGGGAGCGAGTGTCGGGCCAGGGAGGGAGCGAGTGTCGGGCCAGGGAGGGAGCGAGTGTCGGGCCAGGGAGGGAGCGAGTGTCGGGCCAGGAGAGCGAGTGCGGGCCAGGAGGCAGGCGGGCCGGAGGGAGCGATGCGGGCCAGGGAGGAGCGAGTGTCGGGCCAGGGAGGAGCGAGTGTCGGGCCAGGAGGGAGCGAGTGTCGGGCCAGGAGGAGCGGCGGGAGAGGCGAAGTGTCGGGCAGGGAAGGGTTCGGCCAAGGGAGCGAGTGTCGGGCCAGGGAGGGAGAGGTCGGCAGGAGGAGCGAGTGTGGGCCGGGAACGATCGGCCGGAGGAGCGAGTTAGAAGGGAGAGGGCGGAGAGAGGGAGGCGGGCGGACCGGGGGGGACGGAGGAAGCGTGGGGGAGGACCAGAGGACGCCGGGAGGGGGAGGGAGGGGGCGGGAGGGAGGGCGGGGGAGCGGCGGGGGGGCGGCGGGGAGGCGGGGGGCAGTGTCGCAGGAGGGGGGCGGGACGAGGCGGGGGGGTGGGCAGGGAGGGGGGGAGGGCCCAGGGGGGCCAGGGAGGACAGTGCCAGGAGGAGGGGCGGGCCAGGGGGGAGGAGTCGGCAGGGAGCGGGCGGCCGGGAGGACGGGCCAGGGAGGGAGGAGGTCGGGCCAGGGAGGGGAGGCGGCAGGGGGGAGGCGGGCGGGAGGGAGCGAGGCGGGCGGGAGGGATGCGGGGGGCGGGGGGCAGGGGGGGGCCAGGGGCGAGCGGGCCAGGGAGGGAGGAGTCGGCGGAGGGAGGAGGCCGGGCCAGGGGGAGCGAGTGCCAGGAGGGAGCGAGTCGGGCCAGGGAGGGAGCGGTCGGCCAGGGAGGGAGCGAGTGTCGGCCAGGGGAGGGAGCGAGTGTCGGCCAGGGAGGGAGCGAGTGTCGGCCAGGGAGGGAGCGAGTGTCGGCCAGGGAGGGAGCGAGTGTGTTCAAGCTGCATTTATGTGTTAAAAATGTTGGAAAACTTAGTTGTTTTTGAAACAAGTAGATAGCTATCACAAAATTATAAATGTGAATATGAAAATGGTACAAACCTGGACGGAATGTAAAGTGAAATATACAAAGAATCAGTTTCAGGGACCAGGTTTCATTGATGAGCGCCAAGTTGGTTATCCAAAAAATGAAATTCAGACTATGCGCTACAAACAGAAGTTCGCTCATGGTAATAAGGATAGCAAACCAAACCCAACTGGAGTGAAAATAATGATTATGGATGCGGACTGTACGTGTCCATTTTGCATTTTGTTGAAGAAATTGGGTAGTAGTGTCCATGTGACTCACTTTAAAAATTCATTGTTAATATTCAACTGAAATATAGACTTATGCTACATGAGCATTGATAAAGTTGTTACAGCCCTCAGTAACTGAGCTGTGCCAAGAGCTTGTGCAGGATATTTCAGCGGTAAAACAAGTGCATCTCTTCTGAGCACAATCCTTTCGAGCTTGGCAATTGGATACGTAACCTTGTGCAGTGTTAGAGGAAAACAGCACCAGAACTGAAGACAGGCACAGGGAAATTGTCAATAAAGCTTGTACCACTCCGTGCGTGGAATGACCCATACGGGGTAAAACGCTTCGTAAAATACGCTATAGAATACAACGTACACGAATCTACTTCAAATGCACCGCCTGGTTCATGTGTTCCATCTCAACTTCCTGTTCTAACTTAATTGACGCTTTGCATATTCCACCACCTCTACTTACAGGAGTCTAACCACATCGTTTTGTTATGCAAGGCAACTGATGCGCACACCTTCCACCCGTTGCATATGTACACCCACTACTACACTCCCTTCATGTGATGTATATGTATGAGCACAGCTACAAACACACCTTCCACCCGTTGCATATGTACGACTACATCTACCTCCCCCCTTCTTGCAGATGTTGCATATGTACGACCACAACTACCACCCCCTGCAGATGTTGCAAGCTAGCATAACAAGCTGTAAAGCCTTGTCACCGAAAGAAATAGTCTCTGAAGCTTTCAAAAATGGGTTGGTCAGATACCAGTGAGAATAATTTTCGTTTACGGAGGACCGGCCTAGTATGGGTTAGTAGACCTACTGCAGTGTATACAACAGTGATGTATATACAAACCACTGAGCCAATATTGTGGTGACCTTATACGCCACGATGCTGGCGTTCCCCGGCAGTGCCACCACCAACCACCACGTGTAAGGCGTAGATGACACTGACTAGCCATGACAGCAGTGAGAATGTGTGCAATGTTCACTTTGGCTCTTATAAGGATGGCTGTGGGCTTCAATCACGTGAAATTAATCTCTTGGCTACTGTCCCTTCCCTATTCTTCATATTATATAGTTCAATTATATCTCTGATACGTACCCTGATGTATGATTTACAAAGATTTTACACTAGAATCATTTACTCACTGCCAACTTGATGATAAACTAATAATGTATTATGGTGTATTTAGTGTAATGCAAGACGTCCTTTCATTCTTCAGGTAATTCACATCAAGGTTTATAATTTTTTAAATAGCCATACTTCAAAAATATGAAGTGCAATGCAAATGTACCTATTTTACGCCTGACATTTCAACCAAGGTCAAAATTAACCACGTTAATATAATCACTAAATGAAGGCAAGAAACTTAATTTCGAAGATAAATTTGATCTTGTGATCTGTGTGATTCATCTTGAGACACATTAGGTTTCTGATGATGGGTATAAAACAATTCATAAACATAACTCGCTACAACACTCGTTTCTTTACGTCGTATATGGGAAAACATCCAGTGTGACGACATACATACCTAGCTTTAGTCAACAATATAACTATCATTTAGAATATGGTATCCCCACACTGTAGGTGTAGTTAATGTTTAAAGAATGTTCCTACCTTTCCACTCGACAGAATAAGCATACTAATGCTTAAATGTTGATTTAAACAGACCTGCGACCCTAGCAGAGCAACAAGAAATGCACACATACGTGCGGCCGCGTGACCAGGACAACACACTCCAGCTTCCTCATACAGGAATTTCTCTCACGCTCTTGTAAGAGCCAGAGAGGGGAACATGAATATAGCATTAAGAAGAATTTTATTAAAAAATTCCAATCCACGGATCAATAAGACAGTCATTGTTATCAAAAATAAAATAGTAAATAATCGTTAAACATCGCCACCTCAATTTAGGGACATCATAATCCATTCACTGCAAGGGGGAACTAACGTGTTGCAATTTTGTATCTAAATTGTACAACGAATAATACTTGTGCTTTAGTTATATTTGCTTGTGCTTTTAGATCCCTTCCATTTTGAAGAAATTTATCAACTTCCTTCGAGAGGATTCTTATATTTAGAAGGCAATTATCAGCATTTGACCCTAAATTATAGTTCAACCCTACTTTTCGTTGTTGTTACTTTGTACAATTACTGTTCCTCTTGCTTTCTTAGAGAGTTTTCACCGTGCAGATTTAAAGCTGATATTTTCCAGTGGTAAATGATAAATCTGTAATGTGATTCTGGAAGTACAATGATGCATTGTACTTCCAGCAGTAGTTCAACAAAGGATACTGACAGAATTTTCTTTGCACATTTTCCAGGTACAGAATTTCGGCCGTTTTCAATAGTTAGCACAGCAATATTTCGGTTAAGAAATTTAAGCACCTTGCATATAGATCACTGGACTAGATGTCCTTGAAAGAAAGTTTTATCTTTAACGTTGCAAAGTTCTCGCATTATCTGCGGAAGGAGAAGCGAGATACCTAATAATATATACATGGGAGACGCTAGTGAGCTTGGTCTCTAACTTGTACACTGTTTTAACAACTTACTAGAGTGACAGGTATGGGAGAAAGCCTAAAACTCAGTGAAGAGCAAGGGAGGAGGCACGAGAACATTTAGGGGGCACTGTTTTCATATCCTTGGCCCAAGACTCCTCAATATAATACCACCATATATCAGAAATATTGCCGGAACAAAGATAAAAGTTTACAAGTTGTATAGCTTCTTATAAAAGTGCCTGATCATCCGTGTTGTGCGTGACGTTTGGCTCACGAAACTGGTTACAGATAAACTACGAGTAAATCAAACATTTTAAAACTGTTTGATAATTCTTACTCGGGTACTTAAAGTTCCTATCTATAATATAGGTTGAGTGTTGAATAATTTATTCTCACACCCTAGTAACAAACTTCGTTGTCAATTATAATTTCTGCGGACCACTTGTGACGTAGATTCTTACTTAAAATGTATAGTAATAATGACAAAATATTCCAGAACACAATGATAATTATTAAAACTATGTATATCGTACGCTGTTAATTTAGAGGTTTCCAGCGTGCTCAGTGGATGCTGGCCTCACGCGAGGTGATATAACAAGCTGGGAGATGAAAAGCATTAAGCAGCAAGGAACACCGATAAGTGCTCAGGGTATACTGTATAAGCTTGTTAATAGATACCTTTCAGAGCTAGGAACAATTACATTTACGCAGACTTCTATTCTTTCAAACTCTAAACCAGCACCAAGTCAAAATGAAAAAAAAAAAAAAGAGGAGACATTTACTATGAAATCATAAAATGTTGCAGCACAAGCCATGTGTTCATTGTATACGTAAATTCCTCAGTCCCTGGAGGAACACGCAGCGAGAGCTCAGAACAAATACTTACAAAGGAAAAATCCTGAGGGATTGGTATGGGGAAAAAAAACCAAAAGTGAAGCTCCATTAGGAGAAGATACTATGTAAACAATGTTACCAGGAGGGAACACAACCAACGCAGCTCGCACTTCTTACCATTGTATCATAAAACTAGGAACTACACGAAAGTCAGACTTGAAAGGATACACAGAAATATATAACTTGCATAAACACACATCTTATACAAATGCGTGGGTGTATGCCAGCAAATATTTTATTTATGTCAAGCCCAAGTCCCATGTGAGACCGCTAACCTGCCTGACATGGCACCAACACTACATTACAGGACACCACACTACAAAATTGACAGTATTTGTACCAGTTTGAGCCAATTATCTGTGTGCATACGGCTTATGTGAATTTCATTGGGACCCATATTTTGGGCATTTTAATACACTGTACAATTATGATCAAATTTGATCATATTAAGCAAGGTATCCAGGCCCCAGATAACCCCTGCCGCCTACCCTAGCGGCAGGGGTTATACAGGGTAACATTTATAAAAATTAGTCTTAGATTAAGTATTCTCCCAGCCTTTTCTCTTACAGCCAGCAACAAGCACTGTCTAGAAGTTGAAACAACAATATAGTTGGAAATTGAGGAAAGTCCTCAGAGTAGTGGTGTGACAACGCATACACTGCTCTACTTAACCCTCTACGCATATTCCCTAAAATTACATTGCGGCCTTATTTAAAGGGAAGTTAGTGTTGACATTTTACGAGCGCTGAGGGCCATAAAATTACAACATTTATTAAAAGAAAGATGTACACTTACATACAACACACGTATATACGCATATATCCCCTGCACGTAGTTCGATCGCTAGCGCACTCAGCTCACACACTGAGGTCCGGGGATCGAATCCCCGGTATGGCTGGAAACCATTATTACGTGTTTCCATAAGACACCTGCTGTCCATGTTCACCCATCAGTAAAATGGGTACCTGGGTGTTAGTCGACTGGTGTGGGTCGCATCCTGGGACACTACACAATTTTCCCTAAATGCTCTGCATAACAAGTAGGTCATTGATGTCAGCTAGGACTGTATACCTTGTACAAGTACTTGAAATAATGGTATTATTAAAATTTACTTAACCCCAAACAAATATCATACTAGATAAACATTCTATATTAAAAGCTTATCAAATATTTATTATTAAATACGATGTTCCCAGACGTCCTGACAGGTCCCCAGGCTGTTGTGAAAAGACCTAAATGAAAATACAGAGGCTGCTGGTGACTTAAAATATGGATTAGAGTGGGGCAGGTTACAAGCCCCACAGTGGGAAGGAGGGGGGTAAGGATCACCCACAAACAACTGACCGTGAGAGACTTGTGCACTGTCAACCTACAAAGAATCTTTTCAGTGAATATTCCCATGCAATTAACGCCAAACATTCACTTCTTGCTTAACCTTGAACAGATTGCTGCTTTCAGCAGCAATCTGGGAACGGTTGAAGTCCCTTTATTTACATTTCCTGGAACGCAGGCGAGAAAGATACATGATAATTACACTTTAAAAATCCTAGAGGGATTAGTACCAAACCTGCACACGAAAATCACTCCCTACGAAAGCAAAAGACTCGGCAGGAGATGCAACATTCCCCCAATGAAAAGCAGGGGCGCCATGAGTACACTAAGAGAACGCAATAAGTGTCAGGGGCCCAAAACTGTTCAACTGCCTCCCAGCATATACAAGGGGGGATTACCAATAGACCCCTGGCTGTCTTCAAGAAGGTGCCGGACAGGTACCTAAAGTCAGCACCTGATCAGCCGGTATGTGGTTCTTATGTCGGTTTACGTGCGGCCAGCAGTAACAGCCTGGTTGATCAGACCCTGATCCACCACGAGACCTGGTCTTAGACCAGGGACCGGGGGCGATGACCCCCAAAACCCTCTCCTTGTAACATCTCCATTTTCTATTGCTGTAACACTATATGCAAGTAAATACAAAAAGTATTTGAATACGCATACAATACACACCTATAGGTCTATTTTTTTTAATTAAATGAAGTATACATAATATTTAACCAGCAGATAAAAATAATAATTTGAATTAGATAGTCTCTGTATCCGTAGATAATAGTTTTGAAAATTCCTTCAGATTTTGTTCAGAATATTCTCTCGATGGGAGAATAACCCATGATAATGACAATGGTGGTTATAATTATAACCTAAAGTTTTTAACGTGGGTGAACTGGTAAGCCAGCGGAAGGCCTCTGTCAGATGATCAAAAGCTCCAGCTGCTGCGTCAGGAAGCACACTTGTCCTGTTTCCTGACAAACCTAACCTAACCCAGAATAACCCAATAGTCACTTCATCATCGGGGACTGCCCGTCTTCCCGTCTAATCCTCTTCCCAAAGAAGCGACCCACAACAGTGGACTAACACTCTGGTACCGACTTACTGCAAGGTGAACAGCGGCAGCAAATGTAAGGAAACATGCTTAACATTTCACTCGTGCCGGAGAGTGATCCCCGGTCCCTCAGTATGAGAGATGAGGACGCTACAAACCAAACCACTAACTGTTGTTTTCTGCTTCAGAGAAGATTACTTGTAATTACGTAATTTAATTTTAAAACCATAAAGTCTTTCAGTACTGTCTAGTTCTAAAAATATAGTTATGCTAAGCTATGCTATTCAGCTCTGTTAACTTAATTACTCATACCTAATGCAGTTTTGTCCTGTTCTCCACTGCAGTTTTGTACGTCAGGAAGCTATATATAACAAAACAGTAGGTGTGAATGAAAGAACAAAAAGGGACCTGTAATACATTTAAATTGATTATTCATTTAAATTGATTATTCATTTATATTGATTATTCATTTATATTGAGTGTATATGTGTGTGTATATGTGTGTACCGAGGAGTGATCTCTCAAGAACTGAGAAAAGACAGGTTGTAGAACAAGTTTTTACTGGGATAACGTTTCGCCACGTGTAGTTGAACCAGAGGCACAGGTCATTATCAAGTTAGGAGGATGAAGACCCGCATGGTGCCTAACGTTGCTCCAATAAACACTTGCTCAGCAGCATGACTGACAGGAGGAGAGTCTGCACTACGTCTCTTGAATCCAGGTAACATTCAAGTGTTCCGCGAGGCTGTCAATCACTTACTTTAAATAAACAAAATTAGAAATGTTATTCAGGACGGAAGGACGCTATACAGGATAGGGGTAATATACAGCACCTAGGAAATTAAAAGTAACAGGTTTGATGGAAGAAGCAGGATAGAACTAATTTCTAACATGACCTCCTCTACCTAGAAAGAGGATTTCTGGTTAAGTATCGTGTAGCAGACAGGAGGTAATAAAAGTCCAGACAGGAAAGGAGACTTTGCTCACACGTTTCATCTACTGTACCTAAAGCTTTCAGAGGCACGAAGCTTTACGTCGTTCTAATAAAGGTCTCTTGACTAAATGGTATGGTGATACAGTAAATTGAAAAAGGACACTTTCCTAGTTAGAGAAATCATCAGGGCTGACCAAGTCACTCGTGGTGAAACGTTTTCTTTTTTTGTTATTCATGTCTATACCGCCAAGAAATTTCTGTAACTCAAGGTACAAACAACTATTCATTCTCTCTCCCCTCTCCCCTCTCCCTCTCCCTCTCCCCTCCCTCCCTCTCCCTCTCCCTCTCCCCTCCCTCTCCCCTCCCTCTCCCCTCCCTCTTCAGGTTTATAGGGTCGCTGCCACCTTACGCCTTATCGAGCCCTGACTATCAAGATAGTTAAACACTATCTTTCGCTGCAACTGTCATGTCAAGTTATCTTTACTTTACCCCAAAAACTCTTAATATTTTCCCTAACGTTACATTTTACTTAACATTAATGTCAGACTAAAAGGACGATACTTTAGTGCATATTTTCTGTCTTTAATCTTGGTGCCATTAACTGACTTAGAAATTAGCCTTTTCTTACTTGTTAAACATTTAAATTAATGGACGAGTTAGGGGATGTATGACTTAAGGTTTAACGTTTTCTTATTAATAAATGATTAATATTTCTACTACTACTAATGGACATGTTATATTTAGTTTATATAATATAATTTCATGTCAATTCTGCTATTTCCGACAATATATTTGCCGATTTTATACTTAAGTAGTTTGGTAAGTTTTTATGGAGTGAAAACTTGTGCACGTGGTAATTTTTTTTTTTTTTTTTTTTTTTTTTTAAAGGAGTCGAAAGTCGCTATCCTAGAATTTTCAAAATTCTTAAGTATATAATAAAAATCCTCACTCAAGCTCACCCTGATATTTATCTTTTTTCTTATCTTTTCAGACCTTTAAGATTTCTTGTGTTACATTTCTGCCTTTTCTCTCTAGGTTGGCTTTTTTTTTTTTTTAAACGAGGAATTTTGTTTCTAAGTCTAGACATGTACAATACCGACAAGATGAATTAAATGCAACATCTGGGTATTTTTATTTGTACACGTCTCGCCATCCAGTGGCTTTATCAATACAAATTCAAGGACATAATGGAAAGACTAAAACTATATAATCAGTCCCTCAGCCGTGGAAGATGTTAGAAAAGTACCGTAGTCTTGAAGACTACGGTACTTTTCTAACATCTTTTAACAAGTTAACCACTAATATGGTATCAAGTAGGAAGCCTGGTCGGGATACCTGGGTACAATAACCCTCGTAACCACTCATAGGTACGTCACAACTACGCCATCATGAAAAAACAAAACATCCGCTAACTATAAACTATTACACAATAAAACCCATTTAAACCAACATGCACACAACAAAAAGTACTTTAAATACTATAACACTAAGTTAATATTATACGAGTAAAAAAATTTCCCACTAAACTTGCATAAAAATACTTCCAAGATTTCCCCGGGGTTCCGACTGGAACCAAAAACAAATGAAGTTCCTGAAGTACTCCAAGCGGATAATGAACTCCTTTTTGATACAGCATGTTGTTGTCTGAGTGAGGATTCTACCCAGAAGTATCAGTCATATCACCCTACTGCATCATCATAATGTTTTAGACATAAAATAAATTTGGTCGTATCCTTGGTGAGGATTAAATATTTCTCAATATAATTTGTTAATATTTTTTATAATTATTTTTCCTTTGATCTCCTGTGTTTCAATGTAAGTTTTGTTTACCATAGGCTTTCCATAATCACAGTATGTTAATTACGTTTGTCGGATTATCTGTGACATACCTATGACCAGCTTAGAGGGTTTTTCTACCCACGCAGCCCGACGAGAAGCCAGACCTCGCTGTTCATTACTTGTCCAACCAGCCTGTTTCTATCAGCGGCCTGCTGTCCCATAACCTGGTTAATCTGGCACTCAGACTTCACCTGTTCTGGAAATGCTTCTAATATCTTGTAGTAGATATTAGAAACATTGCTAGTCTTATTCTTCCCTGGCACCCCTGCTTTCACTTTTTTTTTACACTTCACCCATTTCCAGTAAGTTATGACTGTCTTAATATGGGACTTAGCCCTCCAGCATCTTCCATGTTAAAATTATCAGGCGTCTTTTCAGTCTCCTCAAGAGTACTTCAAGAACTTCAAGACGTTCCCACCAATTTAAATGCCTTATCGACTACATGTATAGGCAGTAAACTTTCTATTTTCCCAGCTCTGATCCGTTTCCTGCCTTGAATGGAGCTGTGTACACTTAATATTCCAAATGTGAAAGATCAAGAGATTTAAACAATACCTTCATTGTCGTTATTTCTATTGTTTGGAAATTTCTCAATGTCCACCCTGCCATTTTCTGACCTTTAATGTACTTGCCTTATTCCAGTGTTTTCTTCATTCTAATTGTGTTCCACGAGATGGTCCTGCAGCGTTTTGTAACGTGTGAATGTTTATAAGTTAATAATTCTTTCCATATCTAAGCAGCTGGAATTTGTCACTATTAAAAATCAATTTTTTTTCATTTGTCCAACGGCAGACTTTGCTGATGTGTGTGTAATTTGTATGTGCGCTCTATCGAGGCGACTTTCATGCTTATTTTGGCATCGTCAGCAAAGGCTAACAAGCTCTGATTAGTATTTTTATCCGTTATGAGGATGTGAACTAGTAAAGGTGTCAGGACACTGCCTTGGAATATTGCACTTTTTACTTTACTAAGATTGATTTTTTTATTACTGCTGTTTTATTTGCTAGAAATTTAAATGCACGTTTTCCTACTTTTCCTCTTTACCTACCGACCTCATTTTGTGAGGTATCACTACTGTCGCATATGTTAAATGCATTTGCAACGTCCGAGTAAATCACGTTTGATTGCTAATTTCTTCCAAAGCCAACATGATTTTCTCAATGATCTAACAGTTGTGACAAAGATCTTTCCTTCCTGAATTCATGTTGACTTGGGCTGTGCAGTTCATACCTTTACATAAATCAGTAATTTGGCATTTCAGTAGCCTTTCACAGACTTTGATGTGTGATGTTAGTGCCACTGGTCTGTAATTTGCCATTGATCTGCCGCTTTTATAAAAAAGGGGTCATGTCTGCACTTTATACGGCCTCTGGGATTTTACACAAATCTAAGCTACTACTCCAGAGAACACTGAATGCTTATGCTAAGGGAACTTTCCAGTTCTTTATACACAGCGCATTCAGGGAACGAGGCCTAAGTGCTGTGTGTTTGGGTAAATCTAAGTCCAAAGAATTTATGCTAGTATCAGATATATATATATTTTGAAGGGTGGGAAGATTTTATGAAAAAAAAAAAAAATTTCTAACTCATGGCATCAATATGATAGTTTGGTTGACCAGGCGGTCAACTGGGAAGTCTGACTTCAGGCCGGGCTGCGTGGGCAGAAGAACCCTCGAAACCAGTAACAGTTGTCACGGGTAAAGCACAGTTTTTTTCAAGATGTGGAAAGACACTTGTGCACAGTTTAGTACAAGAAATGTTTCGCCACGAGTGTCTTCTTCAGTCCTAATACCGAGACGACTAAAAAACGAATTTTTAAGCAGCAGGAGTCAGGTGGCAAGCTGCAACAAGGTAATATTAGTGGAAGTACAACTGGTGAGATGGGTTCTCTCAAGGTTCATTCATTTATGTGGCGAATGCCAATGAATCTCCTTAGAGAAGAGGGCGAATACTGAAAGATTTTACCTGGATTTTGCAATATATTTTTTTTTTTTTTTTTAGAAATTTAGTTTTTTTTCCAATATCTTAAATGATAAATTTTTAATGTAGATTGTTTTGTCACTTGTGATATTTACCGTTTATTAAGGCATTCAGCGGCCCTAATCTTTCTATTGTAAAATCTACGCTCTTACTCCATACATCTCTTATTAGGCTTCCTCAGTGGCACACATTCTCTACAAACTTTTTACTCTTCTGTCTTCGGTTATGCTAATCACTGGTGTGTTTAGAGTCCTTAGGAAAGTTTCCTAGGAAATATCTGATAATTATCAGATAGCGAGGAATTATAATTCCTCGCTATCTTTTTCCTCCTAGTCAATTCTCAGACTACTGAACATGAATTTACTAAACATCTCGTCACGTTGATTGTCTTTTAAGCTTTTTTTCACTTCAACGAGATTGTGATCTGAATATTGTGATTTAGTGTTAAAAGTCTGTTTAGAGGCTTATTGTTTGAAAAGATAAGATACTGCGTATTTTCACTTCTGTATTCTGCTATTTCTGGGTTATAAAAGGAGACTTTTATAACACAGGTGACATAGCATGTACACCACTAGTTTTAAGGTTACTTTAGCACTTAAAATAGGGATTAAAGTAAATTTACCCTAAATACAGACACTTACATCTGTGTATATACACATACAAACGTCTGTGTATATACACACCCACACTAGATTTGTCACAAAACACTAAGTACTCTTTATGACTACTGAATCCTTCCCACATTTTCATGTTGCAATAAATTTAAAGATAATTTGCATCATGCTTTAGCTTTATTGCATTTAAAATATGTAGTCACGCCATCTTGTGTAGAAGGGGGAGAGAGAGAGAGAGAGAGAGAGAGAGAGAGAGGGGGGGGGGGGGAGTGAAAAGGGAAGAGAGCGCTGGTGAGAAAGCGAGAGTGAGACGGGAGGGGGGGAGGTGAAGGGGGTGTCCCCTCCCCTAGCCCCAGCAGCAGCTGATCGATCGGTGTGGCTGGAGCATGTCTGGAGGGTAGCTGCCTGCCTGCCTGCCTGACTCAGTGTGCACGCCCCAGACACCACAACCCTCGCACACCGCCAACAAACGTCCTCACCGACCTACATCTCTGAACCCACCTCCAACCTTCCCCACCCCTATAACCCCGACCCCACTACCCCCCGATCTCCAGCCCCACCCCATCACCTCCACCCTCATCCCAACTACCAGCAACACACCCACCTACACAAACTCCATGTTCAGCCCCCCTCACCTCTAACCCCACTCACCCTAACATTTATAAATGTTAGGTTAAATATTGTAACTTTTAAGTTTGTGTACATTTTAAATTAGATAACTTCTCTATTTAAAAAAAACTAATCGTACAGATCAGCTATTCTGTTTGGCTAATTATTGTTTTTAATTGTTTTAGCACCGATAATGGAGTTTGATATTGAAAGTTTGCATAAGAAATATTTACCACGGCTTTGGTAGTTCGGTTGCTAGTCCAGTAGCTCGGTTGCTAGGGCACTCACTTCACACACCGAGGTCCATGGTTCGCTCCCCGGTACGGGTGGAAACATTAGGGCGTGTTTCACCTAGCAGTAAAATAGGTACCTGGGTGTTAGCCGAGTGGTGTGGGTCCCATCCTTAAAACAAAATTAACCTAATTTGCCCGAAATGCTCTGCATAACAAGGGGCTTTCTATACAGAATGTCATGTCAGCTAGGTCCGTATACACTGTACTTTCAGAAATTATATATATTAGAAAGATACCAAAATTTTTGCCGATACAGACATTTTTCCTACATTTTAATGCTTACTGCACAGTGTATTAAATATCAGGAAAGTTAAATATTAAATTATTTAATTTCTATGAGATGTGATATTATTCATTACTTGGCCTGTTAGTTACTGGCTGTCAAAGGCACTTGTCGATAGTGCGGTGTGTGCGTGTGTACACTCACCTATTTGTAATCTCTTATTTGTGGTTGCAGGGGTCGATACTCGGCTCCTGGCCCCGCCTCTTCACTGATCGCTACTAGGTCCTCTCCCCCTGCTCAATGAGCTTTATCATACCTCGTCTTAAAGCTATGTATGGTTCCTGCCTCCACTACCTCACTTTCCAGACTATTCCACTTCCTAACATACATTTGGCTCGTCTGAGTCTTCAACTTCCAATTGTGACCCCTTGTTTCTGTTTCCCATCTCTGGAACATCCTCTCTCTGTCCACCTTATCTATTCCCCGCAATATTTTGTATGTCGTTATCATGTCTCCCCTAACCCTCCTGTCCTTCAGTGTCGTCAGGTCTATTTCCCTTAACCTTTCTTCGTAGGACATTCCCCTTAGCTCTGGAACTAGCCTTGTTGCAAACCTTTGCACTCTAATTTCTTTACGTGCTTGAGAAGGTGTGGGTTCCAAACTGGTGCTGCCTACTCCAGTAAGGGCCTAACGTACACGGTGTACAGTGTCTTGAACGATTCCTTACTGAGGTATCGGAACGCTATTCTCAGGTTTGCCAGGCGCCCATATGCTGTTATCTGGTTGATGTGTGCTTCCGGAGACGTGTTCGGTATTATACTCACCCCAAGATCTTTCTCCTTGAGTGAGGTTTGCAGTCTTTGGCCACCTAGCCTATACTCTGTCTGTGGTCTTCTTTGCCCTTACCCGATCTTCATGACTTTGCATTTGGCGGGGTTAAATTAGAGTAGCCAGTTGCTGGACCACGTGTCCAGCCTGTCCAGGTCTCTTTGCAGACCTGCCTGGTCCTCATCTAATTCTTCTCATTAACTTCACATCTGCAAACAGGGACACTTCTGAGTATCCCTTCCGTCATGTCATTCACATATACCAAGAACAGCACTGGTCCTAGGACTGACCTCTGTGGAACCCCGCTCGTCACAGGCCCCCATTGTGATACCTCATCTCGTACCATGACTCGCTGTTGCCTCCCTGTCAGGTATTCTCTGATCCATTGCAGTGCCCTTCCTGTTATACGTGCCTGATCCTCTAGCTTCTGCACTAATCTCTTGCGAGGAACTGTGTCGAAGGCATTCTTGCAGTTCAAGAAAATGCAGTTAACCCACCCCTCTCGTTTCTTACTTCTGTTACCTTGTCATAAAACTCCAGAAGGTTTGTGACGTGTGTGTGTGTGTGTGTACTAATTGTGGTTGCAGGGGTCGAGTCATAGCTCCTGGCCCCGTCTCTTCACTGGTCGGTCGCTACTAGGTCCTCCCTCTCTGCTCCATGAGCTTTATCATACCTCTTCTTAAGGCTATGTATGGATCTTGCCTCCACTACATCACTCTCCAGACTATTCCACTTCCTAACATCCCTGTGACTGAGTGTGTGTGTGTGTGTGTGTGTGTGTGTGTTTGTTTCAATCTAAAAAAAGCAATCAGCGAACGCAAAATATAACAGGATTATAAAAAAATTAGCCCTTTCGTAACATTGCCAGTGCTTCGTCAGGAGCTGTATAATGTAGCAATAGGTAAATGGAGCGGGAAAAAGTCTCAGAAGCAGCAATCAGGCAGTGTAGTCAGCACTGACGACATTGCCTACTTACCTCAGAATTCTCCCAGTCAAGTTTGCTTATTGCTACACTGCATAGCTCCTGACGGGGCCGCATGAAATTATGAACAGTTAAAAAGGGGGAAAAAAATATACGGAGTATTATTACCTCAATATAACTCAAGAAAACTAGCCGCGTGGTTTATTTCCGCTTGGGTCTTCAGGTACGCTTCCGTAGGGTGCAACCACATAGTGGCCAAGTAACACCCTAATACTTATTTCCTGCAAGATGAACACGGGCAGTAGGTTTACGGAGACTTATCCATACGGTCTTCCCTCGCAGACGACTAACTTCAATTTTTCTATTTTGAGTAACAGACTAACAAGCTGCGTGACAAAAACTCCGTAAGCTACGATACACATAAGACAGCTGACATGGCAAGGCAGGAAGAAAAAAAAAAGAAAACATAAGACCTTACACACACACAGTAAAATACAAAGAATCTCTGAAATAACGAAAGAAACGTCAATAGATATTACAGCTAATGTCCTATTAAGACATACCTCATCACCTCCCATTTCCCAGCTGCTGCATGACCCATACGAGTTTAACACTGAGTATAATAAATAATAATAAATATAATAAAAAGAAGAAAGTTGCCAGAAGTCAGGAGGACTAATCGCCTCATCTCCAAGTTTCGCCGCCACTAAAAAATACACTAAATTATACATATCAAATTCCTATCTAGCGCATGCATCTTGCAGCACAACTGCATGTGTAGCACAAACACAGTCCATTAATATTGCTTGCTCATTGTTTAAGTTGAAGGACGAAGGGGGGAGGGGAGATGGTGGCTACCCAGTGCACTGGTGAAAAATGTCGGACTGAGGCGAATGTAACTTCTTGCCTCATCTGGCGCGCGCTATCTGGCCTCAGCTAGCAACTGTGCACCGCTGTCTGGCCTCAGCTAGCAACTGTGCACCGCTGGCCTCAGCTAGCAACTGTGCACCGCTGCTGGCCTCAGCTAGCAACTGTGCACCGCTGGCCTCGGCTAGCAACTGTGCACCGCTGGCCTCGGCTAGCAACTGTGCACCGCTGGCCTCGGCTAGCAACTGTGCACCGCTGGCCTCGGCTAGCAACTGTGCACCACTGGCCTCGGCTAGCAACTGTGCACCACTGGCCTCGGCTAGCAACTGTGCACCACTGGCCTCGGCTAGCAACTGTGCACCACTGGCCTCGGCTAGCAACTGTGCACCACTGGCCTCGGCTAGCAACTGTGCACCACTGGCCTCGGCTAGCAACTGTGCACCACTGGCCTCGGCTAGCAACTGTGCACCACTGGCCTCGGCTAGCAACTGTGCACCACTGGCCTCGGCTAGCAACTGTGCACCACTGGCCTCGGCTAGCAACTGTGCACCACTGGCCTCGGCTGAGGCCTACTGTGCACCACTGGCCTCGGCTAGCAATGTGCACCACTGGCCTGCAGCAACGTGCACCTGGCCTCGGCTAGCAACTGTGCACCACTGGCCTCGGCTAGCAACTGTGCACCACTGGCCTCGGCTAGCAACTGTGCACCACTGGCCTCGGCTAGCAACTGTGCACCACTGGCCTCGGCTAGCAACTGTGCACCACTGGCCTCGGCTAGCAACTGTGCACCACTGGCCTCGGCTAGCAACTGTCACCACTGGCCTCGGCTAGCAACTGTGCACCACTGGCCTCGGCTAGCAACTGTGCACCACTGGCCTCGGCTAGCAACTGTGCACCACTGGCCTCGGCTAGCAACTGTGCACCACTGGCCTCGGCTAGCAACTGTGCACCACTGGCCTCGCTAGCAACTGTGCACCACTGGCCTCGGCTAGCAACTGTGCACCACTGGCCTCGGCTAGCAACTGTGCACCACTGGCCTCGGCTAGCAACTGTGCACCACTGGCCTCGGCTAGCAACTGTGCACCACTGGCCTCGGCTAGCAACTGTGCACCACTGGCCTCGGCTAGCAACTGTGCACCACTGGCCTCGGCTAGCAACTGTGCACCACTGGCCTCGGCTAGCAACTGTGCACCACTGGCCTCGCTAGCAACTGTGCACCACTGGCCTCGGCTAGCAACTGTGCACCACTGGCCTCGCTAGCAACTGTGCACCACTGGCCTCGCTAGCAACTGTGCACCACTGGCCTCGCTAGCAACTGTGCACCACTGGCCTCGCTAGCAACTGTGCACCACTGGCCTCGGCTAGCAACTGTGCACCACTGGCCTCTGCTAGCAACTGTGCACCACTGGCCTCGGCTAGCAACTGTGCACCACTGGCCTCAGCTAGCAACTGTGCACCACTGGCCTCAGCTAGCAACTGTGCACCACTGGCCTCAGCTAGCAACTGTGCACCACTGGCCTCAGCTAGCAACTGTGCACCACTGGCCTCAGCTAGCAACTGTGCACCACTGGCCTCAGCTAGCAACTGTGCACCACTGGCCTCGCTAGCAACTGTGCACCACTGGCCTCAGCTAGCAACTGTGCACCACTGGCCTCAGCTAGCAACTGTGCACCACTGGCCTCAGCTAGCAACTGTGCACCACTGGCCTCAGCTAGCAACTGTGCACCACTGGCCTCAGCTAGCAACTGTGCACCACTGGCCTCGCTAGCAACTGCACCACTGGCCTCGCTAGCAACTGCACCACTGGCCTCGCTAGCAACTGCACCACTGGCCTCAGCTAGCAACTGTGCACCACTGGCCTCAGCTAGCAACTGTGCACCACTGGCCTCAGCTAGCAACTGTGCACCACTGGCCTCAGCTCATGGCACAGCTAGCTGCACCAAACTGGCCTCAGCTAGCAACTGTGCACCACTGGCCTCAGCTAGCAACTGTGCACCACTGGCCTCAGCTAGCAACTGTGCACCACTGGCCTCAGCTAGCAACTGTGCACCACTGTCTGGCCTCAGCTAGCAACTGTGCACCACTGTCTGGCCTCAGCTGGAAAAACTATTCACCTTCAATGAGAGCGCTTTTATGAGGGTGAAAGGCTCTATCCAAAAAAAAAAAAACTAGGAGCTACCCTCAACACCTCAAACCTGATTACCTCGCATTCCTTCCCAGGTGTTTTATAACTTACGCATTTAACGCTTGTTCAAGTACGTATTAATGTGAACCTGCACAGAATATTACAGTACACTTTTAGACCTATAATCATACCTTTACTTAAGGCATTTGTGCTACAATTTGCAACAAATATAATTTGAAAAGTTTACAGAGTGAGAGCGAGAGAAGGAAGGTTTTGGTCCCCCAGCGACTATCAATTCACAAAGCCTGGCAGATAAAACGTCTTTACAATGAAGTGTCACAACCAGCATTTTAAATATTTACATATTGCCGACATACTCTACCACTGCATTACCATACCACTCGTGGTAAGGCCAGACTTAACACAAGCCTTGTATAAATAAAACAAATTTTTACTATTTTTGACCACCAGTTGTTGGATTACAGCAACAGTCCAAGTTAGGAAACTATAACTGTGATTAAGACCTACGACTATCGCCCATAGGTCACCTTCCCAGCGACCCGGTCCCAAACTAAGCTAAAACAACTTGAGAGCAGAGGGAGGTGCACTCAACATTACAGCTTTCCATGGAAAAACTGAAATTTAAGTTAAACACTGGTGAGAAACAAAGCTACAGACCCGTCGGTGAGACTCACCCGCGCGCCCAAACCACCGAAAACGCGACCAGTCTGAGGCAAAGGTCACTGGGGTTGCCGCTCCCTGACTGCATACGACGTCCTGACTACCTTGGATCGGTACACCTTATATACACTGACCTGTGTATCTTTTAGTGTGCATACGCAATTTAATTCCTGCTTTATTAAATGGAAAATACGCTTGGCAGAGCTACGTACCGCACCAATAAATTTTACAACGTTTCAGCTCTTAATTCGTTGGTATCTTTTAGCATTTGTGAAATTATCTTACAGAATATAGGCTGCCGTCAAATAGGCTTAGCAATGGCTTATCCCAAAGTGTCCTTATGCATATTTGCCACAAAGTGGCGTCGGCGGCGGAATGGAATGCGTCTGGCTAACACGTAAAGGCAAAGCTTGGAGCAGACGCCAGTCTTAAAGCTGCACAGAAGCGAGCAAACCTTGGGTGATAACTATCTTCCGTACAGCTCACCTCACAGCCACCCTCACGCACAATCTTTGCTAACCCTTAATTCTAACATAATTGCAACTGCAGGTCAAAAGGTGGTAACCTAGGGTGAGGCTGCAGGACCAATTTTAAAGAATCAATGCGTGGATGGAGGGGAGGGAGGGAAGGTGTGTCTGCCTAAGAGGATGCAGCCAGCCACTCCTGAGAGGAAGGGTGGGACCCTGTCGACTGACTAGCAGAATAATCACGTCGCGGGGGTGGTCAGTACCAAACAGAAGTGGAGGTGTTTGTGCCCTAAACACAAAGATAGTGAAGGGGTCAGGTTGCCTGCTGAGTACGTGCGTGTGTACACTCGCCTATATGGCGATTGCAGGGGCCAGGTCTCTGCTCTCGGCCCAGTGTCTTAGGTGTCAATACCAGGCTCACGCTCTTGCTTTGAAAGCCTTATCGTACCTCTTTTTGAAGCTATGTATGGAGCGTGTGTGTGTATCGCGCGAGCGAGACAATCTAAAAACAACAATCAGTGAACGCAAAATGTCACCGGATTATAGAAAAATTAGCTCCAGGCCTTTCGTAACATTGCCAGTGCTTCGTCAGGAGCTGTATAATGTAGCAATAGGTAAATGGAGTGGGGAAAAGTCTAAGCAGCAAGCAGGCAGGCAGTCAGCACTAACGACATTGCCTACTTACCTCAGAATTCTCCCACTCAAGTCTGCTTATTGCTACATTGCATAGCTCCTGGCAGGGCCGCATGAAATTATGAACAGTTAAAAATCTACGGAGTATTCTTACCCCAAGATACCCAAAGAAAAATAAGCAGCGTGGATGATTCCTTTACTTATGCGCTCGCGCGTAAATAAAGAAAAATCACATTTGCAGTCATGAGTTTTAATATGAAAATATACTAGTGAAAAATAAATACCCGAGCACTTTTCTGTACCTACACATTTTCAGGTGTTAGATAAACTAGGTGAGGGGACTCTCCTAAGTTTAAGTGGAAGACACTCGCAGGAAGCCTATTAGTCCAGGCTAGGCAGGGCCATCTCAAAACAATAAAATCATATGTAGTAGTAATGGTAGCAGACCAACTATACAATCAAAGTCCTATTAATTATTGAGAAACCTATAATCCTTGAAGAATGGCACTTTTGACTGGTTCCCTTTCCGATTTCACCCATAAACTGCTTCCGGTTAGTCAGCCATGCCTTGACCTCTAAGAATTCTTCCTCTCGTATCATACTGCATGCACACAAGACCATCAATTTTTACTGTAGTCATCCTTGCCAGCTGTAAACACGGTAACCAGAGCCATCTAGTGATGGTATACAACCCTACATAGTGTCTAATGGCTGTTAGGTGTACTGTGGTATTCTGACTTGTTAGGTGGGATGTGTGTGGTTAGATTACATTGTTTAGGTAATCCTTCCCTCCAGTCAGACAGACTATCAGCTGGTGTACATCTCATTGTGACTTCTGGTTCTCTGTGATAGTTCCTATTCACTGTTCAATATCAAGTTGAAGTTGTCTTGAGCTGAATAGCCTTGTACATTTTCTAAATATTGTAGATATATTTGGTGAAGGAAGAATATATTAAATCAAGCTAGATTATTTGCGTATCTAACTCCTTCCTAGGTTTCTAGTGGTTAGTAACAGTTTCTTATAGGACAACCCTTACTGCAGGCCTGCAAGCCAAGTACTGGAGTCCGTAAAACTATGTAATTTCACTTTCTTTACTGAAATATTAAAACCTCGCATTCTATATAACGGTCCACTGCCTCCAGTGTTGTACTGAAGGTCAGAAAACTTGCGAGTCAAGAACGGCCTCTTGTGAATCTGTTGGGATTCGTTAATTAAATTGTGCTCATCAAGGTGGCTTATTATTATATCTGCTATTAACTAAATTTGCCTACTATTTAGGTCACGCTTACTGGGCGATAATTTGATAGCATGAATTTAACCTCCTGATTCGAAGACAGAAATTATATTACCCACCTTCCTGTTTACAGTGATATAAACAGGCTAGTTAGCGCCACAATTTCTACCATGCAGTTTTGGTGAATGGTGGCTTGGTGGTTGGCGACTGAAAGTGCACATCTGAAGAACCTGGGTCTGATCCTAGCAAAAATGGAAAAGCTGAGCATGTTTTCCTTACACCTGTTATCTCTGTTCACCTAGTAGTAAGTAGGTACCCGAGTGCTAGCCGACTGTTGAGAGTATCATCCTGGGGACAAGAATCAAAGGACCTCAATGAAAAGAAGTCATACATCTACTTTTAACAGTTCATCGAGCACCGTGGATTTATGCTTTAATCTGTCTACTTGTCTGATAACCATTACTTAGTTTCCTTTAGTCCTTCTGTTATTAATTTATGGGACGTGTGCCTTACGCGAAGACCGACAGGATTTTTTTTAAAGAGCACATATCCTCATTAACAGTAAGCTGACCAGATATATTTTTAAGTAGGCATAGATTTTTATCCTGATCTTTGTTCTGTACATTTTAAAAACGTATCGAGATTTGTGTTTGACTGCCTTGCAACTTAAATACCAGTCTCGTTTAGGTTTCCTTCGCTCACTTGTGTCTTAATATGAGCAGTGTCCTGTAAAGTTACCCTCGTCTCTCTCCCAAGAGATTTTTTTTACCTAACCTAAATTTCCCTGTGGAGAACATGTGTTCCTCACAGGGTACAGCTTACACGTTGATTAAAAAAAATTTCTGTCAGTTCTCTTCCTTACTGTCTAAGACAGCAGCACCTGTCAGGTTGTAACCGTCAACGTTACACACACGCTCCGGAAGTAAATTATAATTCGTAGAGCGAAAATCTGGGACATTTACAACATTTTCATCATCATACTCTGTTAATATTAAAGACTAACAGATTTGTGTCAAGATCTTCAGTGATCTTTACAGTATTTACATTGGTCTCCTTGTCGGCCATAAAAAAAACACGTAGACTGGTCCTGTTACAAGTTAATTCACAAAGAACTAAGCTGCTACTACGAAGTTGAATTTTAAACTAATAAAAAATCCAATCCGTACATAAGTACATCATCGTGTAGCCGAAGTCTACAAATCATTCAAAAATCTGTTTTATTAACTTCCTGGTTCTGCTGGTTGATAGTAAACACCTCAGATCAACTGGAACTAAACAGTCTGTTAGTCGGTTCCTTCAGGTCTTCTCATTTTTGATGTAACAGTTAAAGTTTTCTCAGTGTATCTGGTAGATTTTATCACAGTAATTTATAACCATTTATTTATCATATTCCTTCAGGGGGAGTGATTCAGGCAGAGCTCTACCCAGGAAGTAGGTGTTGTACGAGTTTAGTGCTTCCTCTGAATCAGAGGTGAATGCAAGGTGAAGTATATAAGCTCTTTACATAAGTGTAGTGGGTGTAAACCCGACCCTCCAGCAAGGAGGGTCAATTACTCCTTCCCCAACAAGAAGGGGTAACCACCCCTTCCCCCAGAAAGGTGAGGGGGTAAACTACCCCCTTTCTCAACAAGGGTAAACACACCCAGTCAGCAAGGTGAAGGTTAGTGACTTTCCTCCCCAGCAAGGCGATGGTAAGCTTCTCCCCTCCTCCTCCTCCCCAGCAAAGATGATAAATGCAATCTTCCCCCTCCCGTCCCCTCAGAAGAATGCATCATTTGACTTTTTAAAAAAAAGGTGACAAAGAGGGATGAAAAGTTTGTTTGTTGGTGGCGGAGAGGGGAAGGAGAGCGAAGGAAAGAGGGAGAGGGAAGAGGGGAACAATTTTGTAGCACCCAAGAGTTTAAGAGGCCCAGAATAATGTTGGAAAACTACCACTTATATTTCATCACTTGATAATGGTCGAGAAAGGACCGAAATGTCTAGTTTACATCTTTATTTTGTGGGGGTTATTTGTGAATATGGAGAAAACCGGTTACAAAAACACAGGATACGAAAAAAGGACAGGAGCTATGGAAAGCAGGGGAAAAAAAAGGAGCTACGAAAAAGAAAAGGAAGAGAGATTTAGCACCTAAATACACTTGGTGAATAGACTGGCGAGCTGACAGGAAGAAAGTGGAGACTGGTAAGAAGTCAAGGAGACTTGACAGGTTGTATGACGAACGGGTTTTACCTTCTGACAGACTTGTGCAAATGGGAAGGAACATTTATAATTTACAAAGCTCTGGGGCCCTAAGGTCATTTAGCACTGTGCCATGAAAATGTTACATTAACATGCAGGCACATGCGCGCGCACACACTAAACCAAACATCAGGGGTGGGTACCTCAGCAGAGAGAAGGGTAAGGTAGACAAGATGGTAGAGGTAAACTAACCCCAGAAGCAGGAAGGAAAGCAGAGTAAACTAGGAAACAAGGTGGTTGCGGTAAATTAACCCCAGGAGAAAATAGGAAAGCAGACAGAAGGGAAAAATGGCAGATCAATTAAATAAGATGGTAGGGTTAAGACAATGAAGGAGGAAGGGTGAAGAAGCAGACAAGAGGGCAGCTCCTCCTCTCAGCTACACCACCGGGAACACACTGCCAGCCAGCCACCCGCTCCACTTTAACCTCCTGCAGAGCCCTGGCCTCGACTGAATCAATATTTCCGCCCACGTGACACTTGCACAATTATAAACAATCTGTGGCCGCGCTGGCGTTGACCTTACGTAGGACGCGTTGCCATCCTGGTCACATCCACTCACCCATGCCCAACAAACACCTAAACGAATACCCTGTGTGGGGCAAACTTCACTACACATCTCTCCGAAGCCAAGTGCTACACTACCTAACTCTGAAGCCATGCATAGTTTAGATGTAGTGTGCGCCAATAACGAGGGCATATGTTACAGTAGGACAGACTTAAAGCAACTAGGTGTGAGGGGGTTGGAGAGGACTGAGAATGGAGGGGGAGGGGAGGGTGGGAGGAGAGAGGAGGGGAGGAGAGACGGAGAGGAATGATGGGAGGGGAGAAGGAGGGCACTGAGGACAGGGAGGGAGGCGAGAGACTACGGGTTAAAGCTGTACTGCCGTGCCAGGAGGCAGGCAGTGGTGCCGCTGTCTCGTCTGGCACGCCCAAACCTTGCCTCTCAAGTCTCCCTCGTAAACACAATACTCTCACACATTAATGCAGTCTCTCACTACTGTAAACAAAGTTGAAGATATAAAGTAATTCGTTAAGGAAGGAGCAACTCAGCAGCAGAGGCACCAAACACTGGGCACCCGTGTATACCTTCATTCAGTTCTCTGGACCCGTGCATTAAATTTAACGGCAGTCTGTAAGCGAAGCATCCCGCCCCAGCGGACGGCCGGCCACCATTATTTACCTGTGATTTACCTGTAAGTGGTTTCGAGGGTTCTTTTACCTCCGCAACCCAGCCTGAGGCCAGGGTTCCCTGCTGATTGCTTGGTCAACCAGACTGTGCTAGCGGCTCGTAGGCCCAGACAGCAGTCAACCCATGATCTGGTACTTTTAGAAGGGAAGCTGTCTAGCTTCGTCAAAACTTCCCTAGTCTCTACATCTGCCTTCGTCACAGGGTGCACTCCTGCCTCAACTTATTTACCAACACATTTACATATACATGAATTCATTAGGCCCGCACCATACACATTTACATCATTCATTCTTTGATGTCTTACTGTATATCCGTTAGGCAAAGCCCATTAAAAATAAGCAACTTTAGCCATTACCTAATGTTAAGCTTAATTTCTTTTGTCTACATAACTTATAAAGCACTCCGCATCCCCATAATGGTTTAGAGCTTTATGATTAATAGCACTAATAAAATGCAATGTCTGAAGGTATTCTTGGTATACTTTGTATACTTGGGCAACTTCGTTGCAAGACTGATTTATTACTGTACCACAAGATGGACAACTATCAGACGCTTTGAACCATCAAACAATTGATCATTCATTGATCAACTAACTTTTGGAACGAGTTCAACCTACAGGAAGAAACAAGTAATGAAATGTAAGTTGCAGCACACAGCTGACTCGGCTATATCAAAGTACATTATGTACAGTGCTTTAACACTGAACGTACGATTATTCTAGTCGTGGGGAAAGCATTAAACACATACGGGTGAAAACCTGAAGAATGGGAGGAAGAGGAGGGTGGCTCTGAATATCTTAGATCAAGAGCCCTTCAACAGCATCAAGGAATCCACCTTGAAGGGACTACAGCGTGTGTATACTAAGTTAAGGACAAGGTCAGATTTTTCACATGAACTAAGCAAATAGATTTCTAACTTTCAAAATAATTCTCTTAATTTTAGCATAATCTCTGGCGAAACCTTCTGCTTAAAACGAAACAGAGAACCCTTCTGCTGATAGAAATATAAAGTAATAAAAAATGTTTCTGGTCAAAGAAATTAAATTTCAGACATTGAGAAAGTTGAATAGTTCTAAGAAAATAAGGAAAAATCAAACTAGAAATAAAGAAAAAAAGACCACTTTTTTGGAAATCAAACTTTCCAAAAAAAACTGCAGTGATTTTAATGCGACTAAAGAAATTATCCTTGTTTATGTCTGTTTAAAAGACAGAGGCTTCACTAGGGTGTTTTATTAGTCAGAAAATACGATAAGTGTTTTCTAACACGTCCTAGTCAAATGGAAGTTTTGGTCACGTGACCCAATTATCTAGGGGTGAGAGGCAGGAATAAAGCTGAAGGCTGTTTCCCCACCCTCCAGTCTCTGCCGGCATGAAAAAGAGGAAAAAAATATCCCATACCACATTGAAAAACTGCATGGAATTTACAAGACAGAAGAGAATGGAAGGCAAGGGCTACTTAATTAGTACTGTTTCTAAACTATTTTTGTTACTCCACTGTTACTCAGTTTTGTGTAACAGCGGTTATTAGTTAATACCAGTTCCGCTATAACAGTTACCCACTTTCTAATAAGTTTAATGCCGTTTGTCAACTGATCGTCCTAATGCAATTGCTGAACAAATATCAGTAATCCACTGACATCAGATTGTCCCAGTGTGGTATTAAACGCTATACTTGTAAAGTGCGTAGACTAGTTTGTTTATGAATAATTTTACTGTGCGCTTACAACTTCGGCGGTTAGTTTCTTACATTCCGCTATAACTGTTTGGGAAAAACCTACATACATTCGTGTTGAATCTTCGCCCTCGCAGTTTCATTCCATTGTTTGAGTTATGACTTAGCTCAAAGAGATCTTTATGTTTGAGTGTCAGCCATTTAATATCTTAAAGGGCTGAATGAGATCTCGAAGTCTTTCCTAAGAGAAAATGTTGAAGGCTTTTGAGTCTTTCTTCATATGGTTTGCTTCTTAGTAATCGTACGAAATTGGTATACCATCTACACCACACCTGGGAGACCAAAACTGGAAGGCAGTCAAGATGTGGTCCAACAAGCGATTTATAGCCAGCTTGGTATAGTTTTGTGCTCGCAGTTCTTAGCTATGAAACCTAGCAATGCTGTTCGGAGAGAGGCATTAAGTAGTACTTGTGAAGTCGTTGCTTATGATTACTTAAGTTCTTTTTTTCCCCTTTCCAATTATACTAATAATGTCATGGCAATTCACCTCTACTCATTCATACTTTTATTTGATAAAGCGCTAAACCTATATGGAAGTCAAGAAAGGATTGAGTGGTGGTGGTGATGTGCAATCACAAAGATGAGAAGTCATGCGAGCGAAACACTTAGGAAAAAGATCAGACCAGCCACTGTCAGCCAAAGATCCGACCAGTAAAACCAAACAGTGACATACAAAAATCAGAAGTGTCATTTAGCAACCAGAACCACTAGTGCCACACAGCTAACCTTCCAATTTGGGCCACCTGGAGACCAGACCAGTGCCCCACAGACTATACAAGCCACCCAGGGACAAGACCAGTTCCACCCAGAAAATATACCAAACAGTGCCACCTAGAAACCAGACCAATACCACCCAGCAACTAGACCAGATAGTGCTTTCCCCCAACGACTACACTGCCACCCAGACACCAATGCCACCCAGCAACCAGGCAGCTTCTCCCAGCATCCAGTTCCACCCAACAACCAGTCTGTCACCCAGAGACCAGACACTCGCACATTTACATAACATTTCTGGACAGTCACGTGTCACACAGGATTGCCAAGTGCGTGACTAAACCTCTGCAGTGAAGCCATAACAACGACAAATCCCGACATGAACCCGAGGAAGCCACCGAACTCACGTCTCACACAGTGTGGTATCACTAGCACACGGTTAAACTCCCACGATGCTTGCTGTTTTTGTGCCTCGGGATACACGCTTAGTTTTGTCAAGACAAACTTGGAGTTTTATTCATAACACATCCTTGGGGATGGTGTTTTATTCACGACTACTGGAGTTTTATTAAGCCAGGACACACGACTACTGGAGTTTTATTAAGCCAGGACACACGACTACTGGAGTTTTATTAAGCCAGGACACAGACTACTGGAGTTTTATTAAGCCAGGACACACGACTACTGGAGTTTTATTAAGCCAGGACACACGACTACTGGAGTTTTATTAAGCCAGGACACACGACTACTGGAGTTTTATTAAGCCAGGACACGACTACTGGAGTTTATTGCCAGGACACACGACTACTGGAGTTTTATTAAGCCAGGACACACGACTACTGGAGTTTTATTAAGCCAGGACACACGACTACTGGAGTTTTATTAAGCCAGGACACACGACTACTGGAGTTTTATTAAGCCAGGACACACGACTACTGGAGTTTTATTAAGCCAGGACACACGACTACTGGAGTTTTATTAAGCCAGGACACACGACTACTGGAGTTTTATTAAGCCAGGACACACGACTACTGGAGTTTTATTAAGCCAGGACACACGACTACTGGAGTTTTATTAAGCCAGGACACACGACTACTGGAGTTTTATTAAGCCAGGACACACGACTACTGGAGTTTTATTAAGCCAGGACACACGACTACTGGAGTTTTATTAAGCCAGGACACACGACTACTGGAGTTTTATTAAGCCAGGACACACGACTACTGGAGTTTTATTAAGCCAGGACACACGACTACTGGAGTTTTATTAAGCCAGGACACACGACTACTGGAGTTTTATTAAGCCAGGACACACGACTACTGGAGTTTTATTAAGCCAGGACACACGACTACTGGAGTTTTATTAAGCCAGGACACACGACTACTGGAGTTTTATTAAGCCAGGACACACGACTACTGGAGTTTTATTAAGCCAGGACACACGACTACTGGAGTTTTATTAAGCCAGAACACACGACTACTGGAGTTTTATTAAGCCAGGACACACGACTACTGGAGTTTTATTAAGCCAGGACACACGACTACTGGAGTTTTATTAGCCAGGACCCAGGATAATATAGCGCTGAACGACCCATACAGATTTAGCATAAAAGTTAATGCTATTAAAAGGAAAACTATCGCACAGCAACCACCCACCACACAATTCAACCAAACTTTTACTCGCGTGGGTTTACTTTTCTGCGGTTACTTCAAACGTTCGATTTGCGCAGCATAACCCTTGTAGGTGTAACGCTTCTTTTTTATTATAATAATTCAAACGTGCGGGTTATTTTTTCCCCCCAAATCTATTTACTTTTGAATTTGTTTAAATAATCCGCGGTTTCAACGTTTCATTCGCCAAAAAGGTGCACTTGAGAGGAACCTTAGGGCGACCTTTCGGTCCGTCTTGGACCATGGTAACGACCGAAACGTCGTTACAAGGTTCCTAAGTGTGGGTTTTTCATCAATTGTTCCAGCCAAGGTAGTGTGACATTGTTTAAGGGGCACGTAATTCTAACAACTGAGCAAAGCTCACACCTCTGCAACACAATTGTCCTCAGATTTGTTAAGTTATACCATGAATTAAGGAAATATCCTGGACTTCAACCTTACGAAAGACAAAGCAAATGCGATAGTAATTTTAGTGGAAAAATGAACATATTAATACTTCCTCTACCACATCCTTCAGTTTCAAGGATGTTTAGTATTTTTTTTTTTTTTTTTTTATCTCAAGAGTGGTTGAAAGGTGGACTGAGTTGTACGAAAAGATGAAGGCAAACTGAATACACAGTTTCAAGATTTGGTAGGATAAGGCCCATGAGACCAGAAATAAGTATTAAAGGCAGAGCCAGGAACGCACACAACACACGCACACAAAACACACGCACACAAAACACACGCACACAAAACACACGCACACAAAACACACGCACACAAAACACACGCACACAAAACACACGCACACAAAACACACGCACACAAAACACACGCACACAAAACACACGCACACAAAACACACGCACACAAAACACACGCACACAAAACACGCACACAAAAAAACACGCACACAAAAACACGCACACAAACACGCACACAAAAACACGCACACAGCACAATTTTGCAGCAAGGTAAATTAATCGGGCGTGCGCTAAAAATTTTCCATGTGAAATCCGTAGCATTATGCTGGGTGCTGCCTAGCGTGACTCAGGAGCTTCTGGCTCCCAGACTCATTAGCCTTGGCAACATCTATTTCTGGATGCTGGCCTCTTGATAATTGGAATATGTTTAGTCGAAAATATTCCCGAGACTTTCCGACGTACAATGGAGGCTAAAAATTTCCTTCAATTAAGTTCAGCGCAAGCTCCGACTAGTAACAATCTTTGGCGTTACATCAGATGTGGACTCAAACTCCGTGGGATATGTTGGAGATTTATCAGCGTGTTTAATTGACAAACACTACCATTGTGCCTTTGGCAGGAAACTGGAGAAGTTATCGGGGCAATGGAGGGTGTGAACAAAAGATGAATAAAGATGAAAGCAGTTACCCACGAGAACTGTGTATGAACTAAGACAATCCATACCAAGGGTCGGTCTGGAGTTCTATGACTGATCGCGGGTTCTAACCCCACCCGTGGTATGGTTCTTCGTTTGAAATCGTGTCATTACGATTTCGTGAGTTATGAACTAAGACGTTTACAGTACGTCAACATCTCCCAGAGTAAGACACTGCCCCACTAGATGCTGTAATGGCCAGAAGATGGGAATTCCATCGAGTAATATTAACAGAAAACGACGTCTCGTAGCTGTATTAGACTGCATATGCAATCTACTCCTGAAAAGCAAACTTAACGAGCATCCTTTATAATACAGCAAAGCTCAGCTCACTGAAGTGGAAAGTGTCCTTCCTGCAGCATTCACCTCTATAAAAAGTGGTTTTGGAATATTTAGATGGACGCTATTAGGTATACATGTAGAGAACTACTTTTTTGTGCTGCTATACTTTAAAAACTCGATAGGCACAAAAATGGTAGTTTAATGTGTTTTTGTATTATAATGTATTTCTTGTATTAAAAATTACTAGGCTGCCTTTCTCCATACAGGGTATGCATTACTATTTTTTAAAAATCAATTATATGTGTGAAATTTAAGAGTTTTTGATAGTAAATGACTAACAATCCAGAATTATAATAATTGCCATGACAAAGTCTTCGCAGGCCGAAGAGTTGGATGAACATTCGAATGAGATAATCACCTTGGTAGCCAACGGTGTTTGGAACGGCTGCACTCAAATGTGAAAGTACAAGTCCATAGACTTGGTGAATGCACAGTGTACTGCAGGGGAGACTTGTGATTTTTATATTCCTGTATCATTCCTAAGTATAGGTAAAACAAAGCTTAATTTTATCAAATTTTTCAACGTAGTGAAGTGCAAAGTAATAAATATGGTTAACTTACAGTAGATCATTCATAAAAATAGCCACTCTCTCTACTTCACTGATGCGTCTTATTAAACAATTACAGTTCTGGTCAACTAATGAAAATATACCTACTATAGCAGTCAAGACAGTTTATACACTAAGATGAACATTTATCATTTAGGGATTAAATTATTCTTGTCTGGAGACGAAAAGTTTACGTGCAGCCTTATGACACTGTAGTCGATAGGTTTTAAACCCCACTAACCAATTATATCGACATATACACCGATATATATGCATTTTTCAATGTATATGCGGTACACACTTCAATCCCTTTCTTGGAGATTAAATTAGTCTCGACTCTTGTAACGAGTGAAAGGCAGTCTGTCTGCCTAGTCGATAGGCTTTAAATCTATGAAACCTACCTATTATCTATAAAATTTCTTAGTTTGGAAAGGCGAAGAATATGAAGACTTCAAAAAAGAACAAAGGAAGTACAACTGTTCATATTATCAACATACTTTCCCGCCAAAAAAATCCAGTGCTGGAGATTAACAATGTGTAGAATACTATACAAAACATACATAGCGCAAATCCACGACTTCAATTTTGCGGCCTTTATGACATTCTATTCTAAAGCAGTTTCCTTTACTCATCGGCCTCTTACACTTGCGTGTACCTTCGTAAATCTTCAATGGACAGTAAGTGTGACCAGCAAGACCTACACTGTATTCAAACAATATTTACCTCGCAAGTTTTTTTTTTTCTTCTTCATACCTGTTCGTCCTTAGGTGCCTCAGTAACCCCCAACAATCCCTACCCTTGAGATAGCGTCTTAGGAGTTTAAATGTATTCTTGATTGTGTTACTGAAACGCGACAAGTATTCTTAATTAGTTGTTACTAAAACAAGGCAGGTATTCTTCTGGAATTACCGAGACAGGGTTTATAAGGCCCCAAGATTGCAGCGATTTGAGAGCGAGAAAGAACTAGGATGTGTTTGAGAGTATAGACTCAACTGTCACGAGAACAAGGGAGGAGGCTGACGATTCTTCCCGTGGACAGGCCTAAATGTTAGAGCATGTCTCATTACCTATGGTTATACAGCCTCCATTTTGTTTTACCGTTTGAAAATACCCAGAGAAGTAGGCAATGAGTATGTGATGTATCATTGTTGTGGAGACTTGCTAAGCGGTGGAAGATTTATATAGTAGTTTGGTAAAATATCTTTCTGATTGAAATATTTTACCGAAACAGTTTATGCGAAAGTAAAGTGAACATCCAACACATCCTTCCCCATCCACACATGCGCATGTACATGTCCGTGTTTGTATATTTATATATATATATTATATATATACACACAAATGTATAAAATACATGTATACAGACCCCCCACTCGCTTCCCTCTCTCCACACCCTACTTGCCTCCGCCTTCAACTGTCTCGCCAGATTTATGTTCAAATATTTAATGTATCACCCCTTTAGGCTGCTGGAACCAGACAAGCCTTCCTCGTCGGTAGCGCCCACTCTTCCCTGTAGCTAGGCTATGTTGCCTGCCCCTCTACCTACCTACCTACCTACCTACCAACTCCCTCCCTATCCCTCCCCCCACCTCTCTCTCCCTTCCCCTCTTTCACAAGTCTTAGTACCACTGAGTTGTTCCTGCTGCAATAATAAAGTAGAAACTACAGTACAGTGACTAGTTGTCCTTGGTATCAGTTAGTTACTCCATACCAACTTGAGAGGGAAAGTGACTTAACAGCTGCTGACAGAGCGACGAGATCTGGTAACGGCTGACCAGACAGTTTGAAAAGACAGGCAGTAAGATGATAGGAAGACGGAACATAACTTACAGCCTTCCGGAGGCTTGCGGAAAATCAACAAGAAATGGAAAAATTAGGTTACGGAAACTTGAATTATGGAAGTTAGACAACTTGTTAAGATCGGTAAATATTGCTAAGACAAACTCCGCCTAATTGTTTTTGTACCATATATTTGATTGTAGAGGAAGAAAGGAACTACAAAAATCTGAAGCAAACACACACTGGAGGTGTCTACTTAAATAATGGTACACAAAGAAATGCCAAGGAAAAAGAATTTATAAACCGGAAGACAATATAATTTCTCAAGGATTCCTCAATGTGCATGGCAAGAGGAAAAATTCCAATACTCCCCCTGCCCACAACTACCTCAACTTCCTTATGTGTAGACTTTCGCCCGATACCCACTACCCCTTTACCTACTATCCAAATTCCCCTCCCCTGTCCATTTTCCTACTTGGATAGACACCACCTCCTCACCTCTCCTCTAAAACAGACTTGTAGCTCGAACACTATCACTTGCCTCCCCTCCTCCGTATTCACTCCAAACTAACAACTACTAGCAACCAATCTCACTCAGGCAGGAATCCATCCCCTCAACCAATGAGTGAAAGTACCTCACATAATTCCCATGCTTGGAAGGTTCGAGTTATGTGCACAAGTGCAGATAAAAAAAAAATCACTCAACCACCTCCGATACTAAAATAAACAAAAACAAATGCGATAGTCCCAGCATGGTGCCAAGAAGCATGGAGACGGGAGTCACAATATTAGGACCAGTCTTTATGAACTGCGCGGGTTGCACAGCAAGACCCAAGGTGCTATTGATTGTACACCACTCACCAATCAACAGTGAAAGACAGGAGTACACAAACAGAAATAAAGGACGAAGCAAGGACAGCCTACAGGGTGGTCATAACAAAACTAAATTTTATCATGGGACACTATCAGAAGTAAATAAATTTGGAAGAAGCTAGTAACCGCAGAGGATAAACACTGAAGGTAAACACACCATACGTGTCATTACGATTTCGAGTCACTGAAGGTAAGTTAATGGGGCTAAGAACCTCATGCACCAGCATCTTAGTGACAAGGGAAAAAAGAGCAAGATTGGACTTTTAATTTAAAGAGCAAGATAAAAGCTATATTATGAAATTCCTATGAATGCCATCAACCAAACATCCTAAACTCTTACTACCAGGTGGAGTGAATCTGGGCTAAAACACAGGAGGAAGAGATCAGAGGTGGCGAGTGAAACTAGACTAGGAATGCAGAACACTGGAAACGGGGGAAACTGAAGTGAAGGCAACAAATGAGCAAAAGAATTTTTAACTCTGTGGCTAAAGCTCTAGCTTCACATGACGAGGGTCTGGGTTCGATTCCCAGCGCGGGTAGAAACACGGCGTGTTTCTTTACACAGGTTGTCTATGTTCACCCATCAGTAAAATGGGTACCTGATTGTTAGTCGACTGGTGTGGGTCGCATCCTGGGACGGACCTAATTTGCCCGAAATGCTCTGCATAACAAGGGTCTTTCTATATAGTAGTACATGTCAGCTAGGTCTGTATAATATGTGCATGTAGTAAGATGATATTAATACACCTAGAGGAAACATGAAAACATAATATACCCACATGTGTAGCAAAATCGGAAAGCGCCAGCAGAGAACCTAAGAGCAGCAGCCAGGAAAGCATATACAAAGAGAATGGATGAAACAAGAAGATAACCTGTAGCACGACCACATCAAAAAGGCGATTACATAAGGAACCAAATAATGCTGATGAAAGTTTAAAGGAAGCTCCAAGGTCTGAGGACGGTGAACGAAGTTAATAAGAGGAAACGCCCACCATGATTGGAAAACATCAACATAAGGAGTTAATGAGCATACTGAGCATTAAAAGCAATGGGATCTGGCAATGTATTATTACCAGAGGTTCTGGAAGGCGCAGAAACAAGGACACCCAGCAAAAATTTCCCACCAGTGGAAAAGTACAACTACCAAAAAGGTCCAACTGGAAAATTTTGAATGTTCCCAAATTCAGTATGTGTAAATTTGAATATAATAATGTATTAAAATTATGTTGATTTGACCCTTCGAGAAATTGTGAAGGAGGGTGTGCAGCGGCCACAGTGATACAGGGGGAAGGACGCCATTTGTAATTTGCGAGCACTAGTTGTCGTGGAAAATTCAGCTAATAATCTGGCATCATAGAGGCCAAATTGGGGTGTTCCGGCCTGAATTTTTAACAGGAACCTGTATTAATGACCCCTGTTGAAGAATTGAAACAGGAAATTTGCGGGACCTCCAGATTTGTGTGTGGATGATGGAAGATAATACATCACTCGCACAGGGAAGTGCACCATTAGTCCTTCCATTTAGATTTCTCGCTGGCCAGTGTAGGATTCTATTTGTTAGGAAGGTGTTGTGTGATCCATCTACAGTAATTAAGTGGCAATACGAATCTTTTCTAATAACACCATTATAATTTATGTACAATAATTATATTCTGTGTACCCAGCAAGCCAAATCATACACAGTCCACATTATTCTATAATTTACCATTATTGGTATTAATGTTTAATATTGTAATTATTAATTTAATATTAGGTCTAGCTTTTTATGAGTGATGTAGTGGGCATCGAGGAAGTGAGTTTTGCGACCTACTGTGACAGTCGCACTTACCTCTCCCAAATTACTTTCACGTAATAATTCAGGTAGTTTCCCCACATAATTCATACCAACAGTAGATTTGTGTTCTGATATTCATGCAAGGGAATAAACTAAATTGAATTGCACATCTGTATCCTTTACGTGCTTACTATCAAAAGTGATGACAATCGAAAGAATAGTGGAAAATTGAGAGATTCTTAATACAAAGTAATTATAGTATACGAGCATCCTAGCCTCTTCTACGACAAGATAGCAAGCAGTCAAGAGAAGTGGATAAACTGCATATTATTAGCTTGCAGGAATACATTTGATAAGTGTACCACACTAAAGTGATCCATAAACTAGAGCAGCAGAGATAATGAACATGACAATGAATTGCAGAACACCTTAAGGAAATAAACCAGTACTGTTAACAGGGAATACACATGAGTGGGGTGCAAAGGGGTTGGCACTGGGACCAGTACAGTTTCTCTCAAGTGAACTACATGCCAGGTGATGTCAGTGTCCGCTGGTAGCGTATAATTTAAAAACTAGCGAGAAGGGGGGTAAAAAAAAAAGACTGCAACACTACCAAACACAGGTATGGTCAAATTGTTACCTGAATTCAACCGGAGGGAAAGAAAATGCTGCAAACTCGAATACGACAATAACCTTGGGATAAGTACAGTCATCATGTTGCCATAGCAGCACATCAATCGAATGTGTATCAAATGCATTCCTAGCAAATTCAAGAGGGTATACGTCAGACTAGTAGTGAGCATACAGCACAAGCCTGGAGGCCGTACCTGATAGATGTAAAGAATCTACTGAACATAAAGGTCCAGAGGTTCACAAAGAGACTGGTCTTAGAGCTGACCTACCAGGAGATTAAAAGAACATTATGACTTTAGGATAGGACTAGAGATCATGTACAAGATACTGTCGACACTATGGGACAAACTGACGAAAATACAGGGATCTGGGACAAAGGGGTAATAGATAAGAGTTAAAAAGACGCAAAAGAGCCACAGGGACGTTATGCTTTAGCCTCAGAGTGGTCAGACAAGGAAGTGGTGCAAGTACACTAGCTTCTGACAGGGTACAAAAAGCAAAAAAAAACTAATGAAATCTGTCTTATGTAATCAAAAAGAGGGCAGGAGCAGAGACTCCGTAATTATAAATGAACACGTACAGTATATAGATACAGGAGTACATACAGTGGAAGGTAACTGAAGGTTCAATTACAATCCACTAGCATCAGTGCACCGTCCCACCCTCCCTGCCAGGGTGATGCATCTGTCAAGAGTAGATTCTTAAGGATGTGCTAGATAAAAGGACACAGATGCAACTGACGTGACATTTTACCGGTAATTTACCAGTTTTACTCTAAAAGATGTGCTTTTATTCCTGCTGCTGCTCCTCCCTACGCACATCAATGAGGAAATCATAGGCTCCGTGTCACTCCTTGCAAATTTCAAGCTAACGAGAATGATAACCAGCCTAAGAACTGTTTTCACGACTCAAACTCTTTATTATACAATACAAATTAGGTTCACCTTTCAGTACGTAGCAGAAGCATGGAACACGCACCTGAATAAATATTCAAGAACTAGTAGATCCAAAGATCAGCGACTTCACTGGTACAAGTGGGAGAAGTCTTCCAAATCACACATTAAACACCGAATCTAACAAGAAAAAATGTAGGGAGGAAGGTATAGGATCTGCAAAACGCTTTTACCTATAAGGTCATTTTTTAAGGATAAAAAAAAGTAAAGCCACACACTAAGACGTGCAAGCATGTGTCATCTTCATTCTACAGAGAATCACTCATTAATATGTTTGTTATAACTGACCATATTTTTTAAAGGAGTGGACCGGTAAGCCAACTGAAAGCCTCTGTCAGATGACTAACCTCCAAAAGGTGGATCATCTGACTAAGACCCGCGTCAGGAAACTCTTGTCCTGTTTCCTGACAAACCTTACCTAACCTACAGAGAACCATCTTAGTGAAGAATAAAAAAGACAATACCGTGACTGGAACAAAACAAATAACCCGCACACAGGAGAATCTAATGAAGTTTCGGTCAGACTTGGAACATTTAACTAATCACAAATGTAACGAATTTTGTTGAATAAGTCTCGACCCCTGTATAACTAGTTGCTCGTCTGTAGGGCCCATCAGGCCCCTAAGTCACCGAAGCAGAAGTCTGCTATAAAGAATTGTATATACCTACCCCCTCACCTTAGCATCAAGGTCATTACATGTTTGTGCCCAGTATGGATAAAAGGAAAATATGACCAGAGAGACATGAGCACGGTGTAAAAAATACTCGGGCTAGATAGAATGGACAGACCTTTTTTGAGTAGCGAGGAGCCATAGGAGAAAAAATCAGGAATGTTAAGACATTATTTCAGTGGAGGCAGACCAGCAGTTTCAAGGGCAGGTATGTCAAGCTCTGGAAGGAAGTAAAGATGGTACAAAGTAAACTGAAGGGGCCAGGAGCTATGATCGTGCGCGCCCTATAGTAATGAATGAAATTCTAGATTAGTATCAGTAAAAGATAGTGAGGCCACCGTGCTGAGTCCACAGGTATATTTCAGTACCTTCCTATGAAACCTCTTGGATATTAGGACGTAAAATAAATTTATCTACCAGGTTTCCTTGTTCTAACTCCAAAATAGATGTATTCATTCATGGAAGGAGAGATGAGTGCCGGCGGCAGGAGGGTCGTCACGTACTACCTTCCACGACAAGCTCCAGGACGCCAGTGAGAGGTTTTGGCTTCAGGGCCATCGCCAGACAACCAGACAGTTGCGGCGCTGCCACATCACAACTATGCCACCATGTCTGACCCAGTTCTCTCTTTTTCGACACCGCTTCATCGGATCGCGTTATCTAAACTATCAAATACTTTTAACAACGCTGGTTGCTCCAAGTTATTAATTTTACTTCTTCAATGAACACTTTACAGCTATTTTAGTGTGCAGTTTCTCGTGTTCTCGCAGAAGTGCTTGCAGTGGCGGCACCACCGCCAGATAGGTCGATAGGTTGCATGTTAGGCAGCCGTGGCCAGACGCCGTACGATAATCACCGCTTTTTGGGATCTACTTCTGTGTTGTTTACGTACTTGCAATGATAACATGGGCGTGGTTAAGCACTGTATCAACCACGACACCACAACCACCACGCCCGTGTCTTCCCTCGCCACCAAGCTACGTTAAAAATATGAGAGGCAAAGAAATACATAAACCAGATTTGCGTTTCATCAGATAGATCATAGTGATGAATCGCGTGCCCTGATATAACCCGAGTATACTCTGACACTTATCTACACTTCCTGATCTACCTCTACAAGGACTACTGGGGCCGCACATATGCTTACCAAGATTGTATGAGAGAGAGAATATGAATAAATCGGAAATACAGGATGGAATGTGTGGGTGGAAATGAAAAGGGTGGAAAAAGAAGAGGTAGAAAAAAAAAGGGGTGGAAAGAAGTGAAAATGAGAGTGGTGGGGGCGGAAAGCAGACGGAAGGGAAGGGAGGTAAAAAAATCAATTCAGTTTTCATGTACTTACATACAGGACATTAAGTAATTTTTATTTATTTTGATATTCAGAAATTAAACTTCAAAAGCCAAGTATACATTAGTCCCAGATCAAGAAAGATTACACGCACAAAACAACCAATGTTCTCTAAAATTATATAAGAATAACAACGTTCATTAAATTCGCACACGAAAGAATAACGTTCCCAATAATTCTTGAATGTTGGTCAATGGCACACTGGATGTTGTATACCCGGGGGGATCCTGGCTGGATCACAATACCCACGGGGATGAGGAACAAGAGTACGGTAAAACATAACGTATCTGTTGATCTTAGCTGACGGAGTATAGAAACCTCAAAACTTTCAATGAGTGACCCCCCCCCCCCACAAACGAACCTCTCCTACTACTCCTTTCACTAAATAACCTACATGGATTTAGCCACATTCAATTTATACGGAATAAACGAGACTAACGAGTTCTGAAGGGTGCTACAGGGAGCCACCAAAGGGTGCTACAGGGAGCCACCAAAGGGTGCTACAGGGAGCCACCAAAGGGTGCTACAGGGAGCCACCAAAGGGTGCTACAGGGAGCCACCAAAGGGTGCTACAGGGAGCCACCAAAGAATGCTACAGGGAGCCACCAAAGGGTGCTACAGGGAGGCACCAAAGGGTGCTACAGGGAGGCACCAAAGGGTGCTACAGGGAGCCACCAAAGAATGCTACAGGGAGCCACCAAGTACTGCCGACACAGGTTCCTGCAATCAAATTTAATTCAAACAATGTTTCCCTTTGCAGTGATTTATCAAGTTTGGCTGGCGTGCGTGCGTGCGTGCGTCTCTCTCTGCGTGGAGTGACTTTACGAAACGTGCGTCCTGATAAACGCGATAAAAGCGTACGGGTCACAGCGCCGGGAAGAGTGGAAAGTACTCATGTCATCCAAGCAAGGAGAGGGGGTTCTCCAACTCCTTGGATCAAGAGCCCATCTCCAGCATAAAAAACTACTGGGTTGAGAGCCGCACCGGGATTACTGCTCGCCATCTCACGTTACCATGGTGACAGCCTCATCAGCAATCTTATTATCGCAAACATTGAGGCGACCCCCTAGGGGGATCACCACAAGGGTCAGACGCGACCTCCCCGTTGGAGGAGTCACCGCCCGGGTCAGACGTGACCTCCCCGTGGGGAAGCACCCGGGGAGGGAGTTTCCCGGGTGGGGGAAGAGCACCCAGGTACAAGTGATCCCCGGGGGGGGGAAGAGCACCCGGGTACAAGTGATCCCCGGGGGGGGGGAAGAGCACCCGGGCACAAGTGATCCCGGGGGGGAAGAGCACCCGGGCACAAGCGATCCCCAGGGGGAAGAACACCCGGGCACAAGCGACCCCCGGGGAGGAAGCACCCGGGCACAAGCGACCCCCGGGGAGGAAGCACCCGGGCACAAGCGACCCCCGGGGAGGAAGCACCCGGGCACAAGCGACCCCCGGGGAGGAAGCACCCGGGCACAAGCGACCCCCGGGGAGGAAGCACGGGCCCGGACACAAGTGGTCCCCGGGGGCACCCAGGCAGAAGTGACCTCGGGGGGGGGCACCCGGGCGGAAGTGACTTCCTTGGGCACCCAGGCAGAGGCGACATTCAAATCACTTACCACCTCGCCTAGGGTACCGTTCCATGTCAACGACTCCATCCAAGGCGGGAGAGCTATCAGAACTAAAATATACCGAGTTCGCTTACTGCCGGCATTTAAACTATTGGGAATGCCTGAAAGTACTGAATGTGTTGATAAATTAGACATGTGCAACACTTGGGTATCTTTATTGGGGAAACGTTTCGCCATACCTTTATACCTTTGATATACCTTTGAAGAGTTTCGAGAGTATCTACTCTGAGTCCGGCTATGGGCCAGGCTCGTCTGGTGCTTGCTTGGTCAACCAGGCTGTTGCTGCTGGAGGCCCGCTGCCCCACATATCCATCACAGCCTGGTTGATCTGGCACCCGATGAAGATACTTGTCCAGTTTCCTCTTGAAGGCTTCTACACTGGTTCCAGCGATGTTTCGGATATCTTCTGGTACAGTTCTCCCGTATTGTCCCCACCGCACCCCTGCTCCTCACTGGGTTTATTTTACACTTTTTCCCATATCTCTCACTCCAGTATGTTATGGCAGTGTGCAGATTTGGGACCAGGCCCTAAAGTACTTCCCAAGTATATATTATCATGTATCTCTCTCTCTCCTCCGCTCCAATGAGTACAAGTTCAAGACTTGAAGGCGTTCCCAATAATTTAGATGTTTCAATGGCTCAATGTGAGCCGTAAACGATCTCTGAATTTGTTCCAGCTCTGATATTTCTCCTGCCCTGAACGGGGCCGTCAGCACAGAGCAGTATTCTAAGTGAGGGAGCACTAGCGATTTGAAGAGTGTCACCATCGGCATTATTTCCCTTGTTTTGAAAGTTCTCAATACCCACCCCGTCATCTTCCTGGCTGTTGTGATCTTTGTCTTATGGTTTTTAAAAGACAGATCAGCAGACAATTATTCCCAAGTCCTTAACGTGTTCCTTTCGTTTTATGTGGTGACCCTCTTGCGTTTTGTATATAGTGTTCCTTTTAAGTTCTTCATTTTTTCCATACCTAAGCAGCTGAAACTTATCACCATTGAACGTCATGTTGTTCTCCACTGCCCACTGGAAGACCCTGCTTATGTCCTCCTGTAATTTTTCAGTGTCTTCTACCGTAGTGACTTTCATGCTTATTTTAGTGTCATCTGCAAATGATACAAAGTGTGCTGGGTGTTTTTATCTATGTCTGCTATGAGGATGAGAAGCAGCAGAGGTGCCAGGACAGTGCCTTGGGGCACTGAGCTTTTAACCTCGCTGATGCTGGATCTTGCCCTGTTCACTACTACTTTTTGTATTGTGCGTGTTAGGAACACAAATATCCATCTGCCTACCTTCCCAGTAATGCCTATGGCCCTCATTTTGTGCGCTATCACTCCATGATCTCATTTGTCATACAGTGGCTTCATCAGTCCATCCAAAGGAGAATGGTGAAGAACAGTAGTAGTTTGAGGTAATCAGTCCCTCAGCCTTGAGTCGATGTAATCAGTCCATCAATCTTGAAAAGAATACAGCATATGTGCGAAGAAGTGGCTTATATACTGTAGACAGGCGAGGTGAAGCAGTCGTAGGTGGTATCACACTTGACAAATCCAAATGTGGAAGTCAGTCATGCCTAAAGTTAGGCAAATAAAGAATTTCCTGTATTAAGATCCTGTTCTTCACCATTCTCCTTTGTATGCACTAATGAAGCCATTGGGTGGCGAAACTTTTCCTCAAAGATACCAAAGTGTTGCACATGTGTCAACTTGTCTGTTCTGACCCATTTATCTACACTGTAGCAGAAGAGGGATACACGATGCTAAAGATACTGGAGAGCCCCTAGTCCCAAACCTACACTACCATAACATACTGGAGAGATAAGAGAAAAAAAATGTAGAATAAACAGTGAAAAGTTTGGGCACCGTGGGTACAGCAGAGGTGCATTGTATAACATCCGTGTTTTCAGACTGATCAACACTACCTGAAGATATCAGAAATACTGCCGGAACAAGGTTGAAAGTCTTCAAGAGGAACCTGAATAAGTACCTCCGCCATGTGCTGGATCAGTGAAATGCCAGCAGCAACAGCCTGGTTGATCAGATAAGGAAACTCTCAAACCTGTCAAAGGTACGTACTAGCAAGGAGATGGCCCTGTCATCAGCACGGAGGTGATCCCGCCACCACAGATGTGACTCCTCCAGTGACCACTGCCTCCAACTCAGAAGTGACCAACAGGAACATACACGACCCTGTCACCAACCGAGGTGGCCTAGGAGAAAAAGACTGAAAAAGGACATTTGTGAATTTATTTTATTTGTTAATATGAAACTAAACTCGTGTGGGTGATTTAGGAGTGGTGCAGGCTCGACCCTCCGTCGGCTTAGTCCTAGCCACGGGCTATCTGGGTGTACTCTCTGTGTCCGGGAGAGGCTGAGCCCAGACCAGGGACACCTGCAGCTGAAGGAATTTCCAAGTTTGGCTCTCTTATTACCCTCCTGATGTGTCGTGAGATAAACTTTACGGAGTTAGAACAAGCAGAGCGGTTACTCCCGCTGTCACACCACCCGCCGTGCGGCCCGCTGTCACACCACCCGCCGTGCGGCCCGCTGTCACACCACCCGCCGTGCGGCCCGCTGTCACACCACCCGCCGTGCGGCCCGCTGTCACACCACCCGCCGTGCGGCCCGCTGTCACACCACCCGCCGTGCGGCCCGCTGTCACACCACCCGCCGTGCGGCCCGCTGTCACACCACCCGCCGTGCGGCCCGCTGTCACACCACCCGCCGTGCGGCCCGCTGTCACACCACCCCCGGGGCCGCTGTCACACCACCGCCGTGCGGCCCGCTGTCACACCACCCGCCGTGCGGCCCGCTGTCACACCACTCCGCCGCGGCCTCGCTGTCACACCACCCGCCGTGGCACTCCGCTGTCACACCACCCGCCGTGCGGCCCGCTGTCACCACGCCGCGGCCGCTGTCCACCACCCGCCGTGCTCTGTCAACCACCTCGCCGTGCGGCCCTGTCACACCACCTCGCCGTGCGGCTCCGCTGTCACACCACCCTGCCGGCGGCCCGCTGTCACCCACCCTGCCGTGCGGCGCTGTCACACACGCCGTGCGGCCCGCTGTCACACCACCCGCCGTGCGGCCCGCTGTCACACCACCCGCCGTGCGGCCCGCTGTCACACCACCCGCCGTGCGGCCCGCTGTCACACCACCCGCCGTGCGGCCCGCTGTCACACCACCCGCCGTGCGGCCCGCTGTCACACCACCCGCCGTGCGGCCCGCTGTCACACCACCCGCCGTGCGGCCCGCTGTCACACCATTATTTTCAGTTTGCCGCTGATGTCCTCATGTAGGTCCTCCCGGGGTCAGGTATATGGACAACTTCCCAGTGTTCCTGATCCATCCGGGAGCTGGTGATTCAGCGAGGCTCCACTGAGTGTGCATTCTGCACGCGGTCGATGACATTTCCAGACTCTTGATAATGTACAATGTAATATACCAGCACATAACGCCCATCCACGTAACGACTGACCTGTTATCGCATCCTCAGCGAGTGCAGCCTTGGTTGCATTTTTTCCTGGGTGTACGTTAAGTGTTAGCTTGAGGACCTTGAGCCAACTTTATTTGTTGGTTGGCACAGTTTGCAGCCCACTTCCTTGTCTATCCTGCGTCATAATTGGAATTCTGCTTAAATTTGTGCCTGGTGCTTGTGATGTTTGCATAGCTGCCAAATTTTACATCGAGAACAAATAGCTTATCACTGAGGCTTTGACTACGATATCAGGTTCTCAGGCTCGCTGTTGTTCTTGTTAACTCCCTTCAAGTACGTTGTATTTTACATTATGCAGTCGTTAAAATGATGGCCTCTACAACTGTCTCATCTTATTCCTCTGCCCATGTATTCTAGGGTAAATCTGGAGGATGTGACCTAGTGACTCCCTTTATTGATATGTAGTGTATAATATGTTTAACTCCTTTCTGTTACCTGTGAATTTTTGCGTTTCGGTGGAGTTATATGATTATTTCATTCAGTCTGAAAGGCTCCTACCGGTCATCGGCACTGTGCCGTCCCTCATCCACGAATGTTCTTACAAAACCTCAGTGTTGCAAGAGACAAGCTCAGCTACTGACGACAGGAGGGTTAGATGTCATTCCTTATCTATCATGCTTTGTGCGCACAGCTTTGTATCGTACCTTCCTCGCACCTACTATTAAAATTTTAATACATCAGGATGCACAACAAGCGCTCGTATGACTGGTACACTGTCGTTATGCAAGGATCTTAACCGGTTGAATCTCAACTCAAGGTGTTACTCTTTATACCCTTGTGAAGTGTGTTCTCTCTGCATCTGTGAAGCTCATGGTATTCTACCTTCAGTGAAGCTCGGGGTGTTACTTTCCGTTGACGTTCAAAACAAAACCCAACTGAGTCAGTGAGGCTGGCGGACAGCTCGCCATTTTTCCCACGATCATCCGAGAGCACTATTTACCTGGGCTCAGCGGCGCCCCACCAAACTGAATGTGTACAGTGATTGCTGACATTTCCATTGTTTTAAAACAGCTGTATATTTTTTAATCTCTTATTCTTTAGGACCAAACGCCTAACTTTTCTAAGGGTGATAAATACAGCTGCATATATACTTCCGCGCCATGTGATGATTATAACTATCCTCGTATCTGATTGAATTACTATCCTTCATGTGCTGTTTATGAGGCGATTTGTTGTTTATTTACCCACCTAGTTGTCCAGCTCCGAATTTGTCCAGTATATGATACTGGACGATTGGCTAATTGTCGTGAGTATTCGACATTCTCACTGGGCTATATGTGGCTATACAAGCTTGCCTCACACCGTCACGTGTACGGATTTTTTTTTATTACACTTTTCACAGTATTTTACTGTATTTTACGAAGTTATCTTGGACGCTGTCGTGTCTTGCAACTTTGCACGCGTTCTCAGGCATATTTGGCAACAGTCGCGAAGAGATTCTTTCCGATACATCCTGCACATTCAATGTTGTGTTGACTTTTTCGACTTTCCTGATCTCCCGGTTTTGACTGGCACGAGCTTCTTAATTTCAAAGGAATCAATATATTTCTGCCTGTCATCAGACATGTGCCGTCCCTGATCCATGAATGTACTCGTGGTTAGGTTAGGCAACCTTCTTCAGTAGGCCAGTGTTTCCTGACGCGGGTCTTAGTCATATGATGACCCGCAGTTGGAGCTTTTGGTCATGTGACAGGACTTCCACTGACTTACCGGTCCACCCCTTTAAAAACTATGGTTATCATTATAACTATTTCATCATTCTTGATAATGTACTTGTGGCACAATCTGATGTTCAAGTAGGTCTGTTCCAACAGATGTTAGGAGTGCCATATTCCAGCCTTTACTTTCATCCTACTGTGTACACTACCTGGTTCCTTACTCTGCTCTTCCCTACGTCTTTCAGAACTTTTATGACGTGTATGTGTATAGCTAAGTCTTTGATGAGAAGTACGTATATGTTGTGCAATGCTTTCAGTCTATCCTGTCTAAATAACGGTATTCTTGAAGCCAAATACGAGTCTCCCACGCTGCCAGCTGCTGCGTCAAACACACTTAGATGTGTATCTTTTGGCGACTTAATCCACATTCTGATCTTTACTGTACTTTTCCTTGTCAGCTTCCAGCAGAGTATATTGATGCGCCGCTCCCAGTACATCATATGGACAACACACAATAAGATGTTGGTCGAAGATGTAAATTTTCTGACGTCATGTTCAGGGTAATACACTTTCTACTTTTTTTTTTGAAGCTCAATGTGTCACACTTTCTACCTTCTGAGAACCTTAGAATGTTACAAGTTCTAACTTGCATCACTAACCCGCACTGACCATCCATCATTATCCCTCTACGTTATATTAATTCAGGTACTAAGAAGCAAGCTTGTCAATCTAGAGCTTTACCAGAGCAACAAGAACAAGAGTAGCAAGTACAAAAGTAACAAGAACAAGAGTAACAAGAACACCACAGGACACAATCACCCTGAAGACCATGAATGTGCGAATCTAAAACAGCTTTGGGACTGCCTGCAGGCTTGGAAAACCCAGACAAGTGTTTGATCAAGTGGACGAGAGGAGCCTTCCCGCAATGATCACCTCCCCACCCCTCGCTATCACCCACCCGCACTTACGCTCTGTACACTTTGTAAACAGTGGATTTAGTGCTCCTCTTTTAACATTGTAATAACAATCAAACAGGCTTGCGCAAACGTGTGGATAAAAGTGATTTTTTATGATTTGACGTGCTGTTGGAGTGTGTATAAGGTAAAGGAGAAAGTGTAGATAGGAAGTACAGTGCCAGCACTCTGGAGGGGTGGGACTGATGCAGTTCCTGACTGAACCGGCACGACAGTGAATCAATGGACGAACGAATGAGAAAGTTTTCTTTTTCGGGTTACCCCACCTTGGTGGGAGACACCCTAATGTATGTATGTTGTGCCGAATAGGTAAAACTGGTCAATTAGCAAGAACTCTTAAAATTAAGTCCTTTCTAAAATTTTATCTTGTACGTTTAAAGATATATTTTTTCATTTGTTAATGTAAAAATTAATAATTTTGTACTATAAGAACCTTAGAAAACTTTCCTAACCTTTTTATAACAAGCGCAATTTAATTTAGCCTAATCCAACTAAATATATTTTAGATAAGTTCACAGTAATTTAATAATGAAGTGAATTTTTTTTTCGTTAGGTTCAGAATGATTTTTGCGAAATTAATGCATACACAAGTTTTCGCTTGCCTTATTCGGCAAGAAGTGTTGCTATTTAAGCTAAAATCGCAAGTTTTACCTATTCGGCACGATATATAATTATATATATACAATTTAAAATCAAATATATATTTTGTTATGTTCAGGTTGATCTTTGCAGATTTATGGCAAAAAATATTTTCACTGCTTATTCGGCAGAAAAAAAAAACCTTGCCGAATAGGCCAAACTCGACTGTTTGGCTTATTCGGCACGACAAAGCTCCTGTCTCCTTTTACCTATACGACTTTTTCACCAAAAGACCTTTCGAAAATACAATCTGGTACATTCTTATACTTAAATATTGAGATGTATGAACTCACAGTGGACAAGTCAAAACTATAAACTATATTACTAAGACTACGAAGCACTAAGCTTGAAAGGGAACTACAAAATGTCAGCGTTATTCCGGTTTGTTCCAAGGGCAGTGAAGCTGCAACTCTGGATCAAGAGCCCTCTGAATGAGCAAAACTGCACAATGTGTTCGTTTGCATCTCCGTGTTACCCTTGTGTTGTCTCAAGTGCTCCCGGTGTGTGTGTGTGTGTGTGTGTGTGTGTGTGTGTGTCCCCAGTGCTCCCGGTGTGTGTGTGTGTGTCCCCCCAGTGCTCCCGGTGTGTGTGTCCCCCAGTGCTCCCGGTGTGTGTGTGTGTCTCCAGTGCTCCCGGTGTGTGTGTGTCTCCAGTGCTCCCGGTGTGTGTGCGTGTCCCCAGTGCTCCCGGTGTGTGTGTGTGTGTGTGTGTGTGTGTGTGTGTCCCCAGTGCTCCGTGTGTTGTGTCCCAGATGCTCCTTAAACAGTCGTTTCAAAACGAGCCAAGAAGCATTCCTGAGCAGTGTAAACACTGATACCAGAAAGAACTATCCTCTTTCTCCCAACTGATAAACTGTTGTTATTTAAGCCATTTTTGTTGATATGTTATTAACCGAGCTTTAAAAAACATCCATGCCACATATCCAATAATTTTTTATAATATATATATATATATATATAATCTCCAAGACTCCAACCCACCTCTACGAAAGCAAGCCAGACCCATGATACGTTATTCACCACGGCAAATAATGCCAGGCAGTGTTGTACCTCTTGCCACCTAGAGCTGGCTACATTCGGGGGATCGCGTCTCGTAATTTCATTAATATTTGTACTGCTCGTTGAGGCTGGCATTACCAAGAGGAGAATGACGGGAGGATAGCTACAATTCCTCTTTATTCAACAGACATAACCAACAAACATCACTCCCACTTTTGACAAGGTCTTCAACGAAAACTCCAGACGTGTCAAGACTCCGGACTCTTGAAATCTTAAAAAAGCAACTGCAAACAAATCACAGAACATTCCGTGACTGTATGTAAAGATTGTCCTACCTTAACAGACACTCGTCTACCAGCGTTCAACACCTGCTGCACGCTTACCTGCAAGGAAAAAGGTAAACATTAAATAGGAAGAGTAGCACAAGTAAATAAATTCACCAATATACAGAAATACGCGGGTAAACACTAGCAAGTATTTAACAGAAAAAGTTTCCACCCTGGGACCGTGAGAAGTGATGAAGGTATCGGGATCGAAACATTGTCTAATAAAAATGCTCAAGTTTATTTTTAAATCATTTGTGGGTATCAACAAGGGTTCATACTACTAACAACATACAACTGCTCAAGTTAAACCAAGTGGATTCTGACGTCTCGCTCAATATAGATTTATATTAAACCAAGACTTAACTAAGCACAATTCTGGTGCAAAACAGTGTCAAGACTAAAGATTTGAGTCTCAATCTGTCTTTACTATACTTGTCAGCACCACCTGGTAGCCCAACCACGTGGTAGCCCAACCACCTGGTAGCCCAACCACGTGGTTGAGCCAATATTACCCACAAGAACACAAATGTAAAATAATCCATTCACTCACACTGCACACATCTAAGTAAGGAGCCATTCACGACACTGTACAGTATGTACGTCAGGCCCATGATGGAGTATGTAGCACCAGTCTGGAAATCACAAAGTATAAAGAAAGTTTAGAAAGTGCAGCGATTTGCAAAAAGACTAGACTTGGCGATATGGGAGTATGTTCTACGAGAAACTGATTACACTGGAGGACAGGACTCAGAGAGAGGGAGAGAGGGAGAGAGGGAGAGAGGGAGAGAGAGGAGAGAGAGGAGAGAGGGAGGAGAGAGGGAGAGAGGAGAGAGGAGAGAGAGAGAGAAAGAGAAGAGAGAGAGAGAGAGGAGAGAGAGAGAGAGAGAGAGGAGAGAGAGAGAGAGAGAGAGAGAGAGAGGAGAGAGAGAGAGGAGGAGAGAGAGAGAGGAGAGAGAGAGAGAGAGAGAGGAGAGAGAGAGAGAGGAGAGAGAGAGAGAGAGAGAGAGAGAGAGAGAGAGAGAGAGAGAGAGAGAGGAGAGAGAGAGAGAGAGAGAGAGAGAGAGAGAGAGAGAGAGAGAGAGAGAGAGAGAGGAGAGAGAGAGAGAGAGAGAGAGAGAGAGAGAGAGAGAGGAGAGAGAGAGAGAGAGAGAGAGAGAGAGAGAGAGAGAGAGAGAGAGAGAGAGAGAGAGAGAGAGAGAGAGAGAGAGAGAGAGAGAGAGAGAGAGAGAGAGAGAGAGAGAGAGAGAGAGAGAGAGAGAGAGAGAGGAGAGAGAGAGAGAGAGAGAGAGGAGAGAGAGAGAGAGAGAGAGAGAGAGAGAGGGAGAGAGAGGGAGGAGGAGAGAGGGAGAGAGGGAGAGGAGAGAGAGAGGGAGAGGGAGAGAGGGAGAGAGGGAGAGAGGAGAGAGGGAGAGAGGGAGAGAGGAGAGAGGGAGAGGGAGAGAGGGAGAGAGGGAGAGAGGGAGAGAGGAGAGAGGGAGAGAGGGAGAGAGGGAGAGAGGGAGAGAGGGAGAGAGGGAGAGAGGGGAGAGGGAGAGAGGGGAGAGGGAGAGGGAGAGAGGGAGAGGGGAGAGAGGGAGAGAGGGAGAGAGGGAGAGAGAGGGGAGGGAGGGAGGGGATACACACACACACACACTATAACGAAGTGCTAAATACTGAGAAATTTGCTGGGTGAACGGAAAATGTTTCACAGATGTGGAATAAGAACACGAGGGCACAACAGGAAGTTGAAAACTCTTACGACTCATAGGGATGTTAAGTATTTCTTTAGTCTCAAGACTCGTTAGGAAGTGGAACAATCTGAAGTGAAGTGGTAGAGACGGGATCCAGACACAGCTTTAAGGAGAGATACGATAAGGCTATACCAGGAGTGGACCAAGTAGCGACCAGTGAAGAGGCGGGGGCCAAGAGCTTTGAATCGACCCCTGCAACCACAAAAGGCAAAAATAAAACACAGCGAACAGGCCAAGTGTCTTATCGACAAGTACCTTTGACAAAATGGTCACTAACACAGTACAGACACTCATTACTTTATAAACAACTTATATGCCACTCCTGCATAAAACAATTGGTTAGTCAAATTTACCTGAAACTTATGGATATTATCACAAAAGTGGCCTTAATAATTATATAATAGTTGCGGGTGGGAAGTGCTGTTTAGCACATAAATGGTTTATGGTAATTTACAGCAATTTATAAAGCAGCTTACGTAGTTTCTACCAATTACAGACATTAGCAGTGAAAAAATGTGCAAAAATGTTTCTGAAAAAATATAAATTATAAAATAGTGAAAAATAAACAAATAGGAAAAAAATAAATGGAAAAAATAAATGGAGAAGAGAATAAAAAAAAATATAAAAAAAAAAACCACGAAGAAAATACCTTAGTGAAACAAAAAATACGTGTAAAAACCGCAAAAGATACCAAGGAAAAAATAGCGGAAAAAAAATAAAGAGCAGAGCACTTTCGTGCGTTTACACGCACATCTTCAGAGAAGGAACCAGAAGACTAAGATCGGCATATTTTATAGTCCTTATTAGCAGTATCATTATAATTGTAGTAATGGAAAAAAAAGCTTAATTTGTAGGGAAAACACAGCGCCTGGGAAATTAAAGAATTGGATTCAATGGCCGTAGCTAATGAGAAGCAACTTGCAATAACTACAACTCTGGACAAAGCTCTACCTACCTACAGCGGCCACTCATTAACACTATATACAGTACACCAAGTAAAACTTTTCTTCCTTCACAAGAATCAACATTTTGCACAAGGTATAAGAGTAATGAAGTTATAAATTAAATATTTCCAGACAAAATCCACTGCATAAACAGTAAGAAAATTTTAAAGTATAATCAGACTTAAGGAACACTCATAGAACATTAAAAGAAACTAAAATTTATTTTGCTAATTTATATTCTTCAGTAATTCCATAAAATGACTGATGAAACAAGAATACAGGATATGATATATTAATAATTCAATTAGAAAATGTACCTCGTCATTCTCACTGTTCTTTAGGAAGAGAATTAACACTATTCATACACAAGATTATAGACCATAAACCATTTATTAAATCAAGTTTAGAAATATCTGAACTTATGGTCTAAATATAAATGTGCAATATTACGCTGAATATAATTGTATGGGAATATTTCTTGATAATGACTCCAGTCAACTCAAACGTCCTATGTTAGTAGATGCAGTAATGTTTATAATGATTAGACAAGCAGTTTCTCAGTCTGTCTTATAAAAATATCCCCATTTACACGGAAAAACAACCCTGCGATAAATTCCCCCAAAGTATCTTTTCAGTGTATTATAGTTTTCAACATTATTTTTACGTTAAAATATTCCCGAGGTGCGGGAGCTTGTCATTATATGGTTATACCAGCTCGTGTCCACTTTTATACTCTGTACTAGTGTCTTTCATATAGAACGGTTTTCCTGGCTTTATCAAAAAAAAAGTTAGTCAATGAACATAGCTGAGTACTGTCAGTTGAATGCAACCTATTTTTTTCCAACTTCCTTTACAAACAACTCAGAGCAACACTCATACAGCTTTAAAAAAAAATGAGTGAATACACAATAGTTCCTCGGTGATATCTGTTTGTAATCGTTGTATAAGAGTCTCTTGCCTTACAAAATACATTAAACTTAAAGTTCTATATCCAAAATGGAATGATTTTCACTTTCCATAGTGAATTTTATGGCGATTCATGAATTCAACAGAACGCCACAGAGTACATCAATATATCTTAACCATTAGAACTGGAAGGGATTTTTTCCACAATTCTAACTTAAAAAATGTATAAATTAACTGGCGAAAAAGGTTTTCCCACAACCATGCCAAATTTCGGTAAATTTAATTTGCCTTTAAGCACAAACTCACAGTAAACCATGACTGAATGAATTCGCCGAATACATTGATACTTAAGTGGTAATATTTGACGTCACTGCACTGTTTGTGGGAGAGGAAAAGGGAAATCATAGTGGCGAAGAGGAACACCAAATCTGCCACAAGAGCACTAAACCTGCCACACTAGTACCAAATGGCAAACACTAGCGTGAAGGGGTGACAAAACCGAGACAATATATAACAAAGTGGCTGGACGTGAGGGTGTAAAATTACCCGTGAGCCCAAGGAGGGTTGAAGGAGGAAGTGGGTGTGATTTATATAAGGTCGACCCAAGGCAAGGATGTGGGGGAACCTTGAGTTTCCCCGACCCTCACACCAATCTTGGTCTACCACACAAACTCTACATTCAGTAGATCACAAGATACAAACCGAGGTATATTTTCCCAGTACATATACAATGAAAGCTTACATTAATCCCCATTTTAATGAATTAAACGTATTATTGGTTGTTACAGATTGTTAAAATATTCTTAACAGTTAGTTATCGTTGAACTGCAGTCGAAAAGTTTCAATTCAATCAATAAATAAATAGAAATGCAAGATTATAACTTTTCGTTGCATATTAAAATTTCAATGGCCAGACAGCGACAGACACCATTAGTGTGTCGGTATTTAACAACCAATATAACGCATTCAAGATCACAAAATCAATAACATTGAAATGAAAATTTACGAGAATTGTCAGGAAATCCCCAGATTTACTCAGGATATTTCTAGGCAATGTTAATTACCAAAAACATTTCCAATAATTATTAAACAATTATTAAAAACTGCCGCAAGAGGGCTCCGCCATCATAAGTTAGAGAGTTTATATAACCTGAACACGCGCAACAAATTTTAAATAAATGGTTTAAATAAACCGTTTTTATATTTTTTTTTTGTGTATAAACAAACCACTTTCCCATAACCCCAAATTGTCACTGCGTCGAATAGGAAACCAAATTAATGTAGTCAATTAAAAACTATGCAACAAATTTTTGGCAATTTTAAATATTTACAATAAATTATGAACAGTATTTAAAATTACATAAACTAAAAATCTGTGGCCAAAATTTTCCGGCGCACAAAGAACAAAACCGTGAAGTGTCCAACAGATGTGAGAACAACACCTACGTACCTAAATTATATAACAGATCAAGAACAAAAAGGCACAATACCGTGACTGGACAATACACAAATAGAACGCACACAGGAGAGAAGGGCTTACGACGACGTTTCGGTCCGACTTGGACCATTTACAAAGTCACTGATTTTGTAAGCGTTTCAAGTCGGACCGAAACGTCGTCGTAAGCTTTTCTTTCACCTTTGTGCGGGTTATTTGTGTATTGTATAACAGATGTCGGAACATCTGCCTACATTCATAAATTGAGTACCAGACAAAAGAGCATCACCTAAGTCATTGCAGAGTGTGAGAGAACAGGAAATAAGTATCCTGAATAGCGTACCATATGTTAAAACAGCAAACAAGAGCATTAGTTGCCTACCAAAAGTAAAATGATTGAGTAATATGTTTCAGGAAAATGTATTTAGGGACACCACATGCCTTGCTACAGTCGAGATTAGTAGCAATACAAAAGCTGCTTTTCGGGTAATGAGCGCCAGATGGTATCTGTAATGTCACATTCATTGTAGTTTTTCTTGTAATGTGTCATGCTCACGTGTAATGTCATGTTTGTATCATGTTAACAGTAATGCGTCATGTTCACTGTACTGTGTCAATCCGTGTCATATTTCCTGTAATGTGTTTACTGCAGCCGTCACAGCACATCTAAGCTTTTCTCAGCTTTTGCCTTTCTGTACCAACACACAACATGGTATTTTTAACACGGTATACGTGGGGGTTAAACCCAAACATGTGTTAATACGGATTAATTTTTTTAGAGAGGCTGTGGCCTAATGAAGAGTGATACTCTTAATTCAGGTTAGTGATTTTATTTCACCTGCATTATTGGACTAAATTAAAAAAAAAAAAAGTCTGAAGGCCGTCTCAGAGTGAAGTAAATGTATATAATTCTCTTATATTCTCTGTGGGTTTGTTTAGACTACTGAGCAGTCTCTCACTTCTGTATTAGTATTTTTGTAGTTGCTCCAAGATTATCTTTCACAACTACAAAGATACGACCTAAGATACTAAGAACACCAGGGATAAATTGCAGGCTTTAATATACAGAAACAAGACAATGCAAAATCTAGCTGCAATTTCAAGTAGTAGTAACCAACACTAGAACTGCGTATTCACCAGTGTTGTACCTAGCATGAGCTCTGATCCCACCTCTCACACGTGTCTTCTAGCTTATTTAATTCTTTGTTGATACGTCTCTCAATTTCCTCCCACTTTACATTCTTCATCTTACACTCAGACCACTGACTGCAACACTGGTAAGAATGGTGGTTGGTGTCGTGGTCCTACCACAGTGCCACCACCACTGAACCTATTATATAAACCCGTGTCAGCGTTTTTTTCCTGACCAATAAACTAACAACCTTCACTCTGAATTTACCTTTCGTGTGTATCAACGTCTCAAGGCCTCTTGTGGTAAAGCACTGGTAGCGAACATGGCTTTCTTCAGTGTCGCTGAGACAGTTTATCCCTCGCTGTTTCTCTTCTCTAATCCCTTCCGGTACCAGTCTGTAGCCAACACCTCTACCTTGTAACCTTTGTAAAGTGCTTTACTAGGTGTGCGGCTCACATGGGTTGCATACTCAAACTGCTGCTATGTATGTGTTGCATAGTGATGTTGAAAGAGCCAGTGTTCCGGCGGAATAATAGGTGGGTGTGTTGGTGGATGCGTGGGTGGGCTGCTGGGGGTGTGCATGTGTTGGTGAGATGACTAGTGGTGGACAGCTGTGAGGTGACCGGAGATGATTAGCTAATAATAACTCCACCCCTCCAATTCCCTAGGCATTGTATGACGCTAAAGTTTTTATAATAGTATACAATTATGATCATAATAAGAAAGCTACTTCTTGCGACGATCAGGCAAGCAAAAATTTTTTTTTTATTTTAGCCATCATACTTAAATAACTTTCGTAATATATAGCTACCGATAATTTGGTAAGATACGGCTTTATGCCTAAATAAAAAATATAATTAAATATAATTTTATTATAAATATGTAACAAACATTACGACATAATATACATTATACCTACAAGATGTGGACCTGTGAGGCTGCAGACACTTTCCAGTGTTCCGCTACTCTACTACACTAACTTGTGTGTTATATAGATAGATTAATTAATATTATATATATATATTACACTGAATAGTTAAAACTGTTCAAGTAGCAAGAACTTTCAAAATTAAGTCTTTCCTAAAATTTTCTTATACGTTTAATGATATTTTATTCATTTATGTTAATGTAAAAATTAATAATTCTATACCAAAAGAACCTTAGAAAACTTACCTAACCTTATTATAACAAGCGCAATTTAATTTATCCTAATCCAACTAAATATATTTTAGATAAGTTTATAATAATTTAATCAACAATGAAATATTTTTTTTTCGTTGGGTTCAGAATGATTTTTACGAAATTATTGCATACACAAATTTTCGCTTGCCTTATTCGGCAAGACTTGCTATTTAAACCAAAATTGCAAGTTTTACCTATTCGGTACGATATATATATTAGTACATGCATCTAGTTCTTAATTTCTACTCTTTTCTCAGATTTAACCCAAATAGTCACTTGATAGAATTAAAAAATAAAAATTTCCTTAAATTAACACTAAAAATTCTGTAGCTTCTAGTACAATTGAGAAAGCGATTACAAGCGTGGCGGATATGGGAGATGCTCATGAATAATGGAAAATTCCCATTACATAGTGGTAGCTGCAGAGAGCTGACTGAAACCACGACTTTAGTGTATTATCACAATCTTCGAAACTTTTAAAACATGTAATTTATATGATTACAAACTAATTGTGGCTGATATATGAACTAAAATGGGAATAATGGAAAAGCCTCGAAACAGCGGTATTCATAGGAACTTGTCAAAGGCGCTGCAAAATTGTCTATTGCGCTTTTAATCGAAATTAAAAGACAATCGGTGGCCCTTTGATTATTACTATCAGGCTATATGGTTTATATATTTCCGTTAACCACCATGTTAGCGAGGCTTACAGAAGACCATTGCTATTTTTCATTCTTAAAACAGCTTTCTTGATATTTGGCACTTAGGATCGTGACTGGCTGGGGACAAGCTACTAGCTAGACTGTCACACGACACCTGCTTGGGTTCTCCCTGTCAAAAATGTAATAAAGTTTATGGGAAAAACTAAAAATTCTTTAACATTACATCAAATATAACATTAGAACTGGACAGTGTTAAATATGTTTATTAAATGATTAAGATTTTAACCACCCAACTGATTTTCAAAAGGATGAGGTTTTATCAAGTAGGTCCATGGTTAAGAGAAATATAACCAATTAGTACTGATCGTTATCTGAAAGAAATTTTAGGCTTTTATAAAAAAAAGCCAAGTTGACAAAATTCCCCTTCCCTGACAAGAAAATAATATAGACACGTGACCTGAATAAAAATTAAATATTCTCACGCTCGATGATTTTGTCCATTGGGGAGGTAATATCTCAGTTTAAGAAGTCTTCTGTTGTCCTATTATTTTTACTATTACTTTATAATGTGAAAAATCACGAAAGCGCTTGCAATTTCTAGTTTCCATTGTGGTTATTTTGTGGCGCGCGTGCACACACGCACACTTCTATCGGAGTTAAAGTGGGATCTAGACTTGGAAACTTGGTATATCTAGAGACTAAGCATAATATGCAACAGACCAAGAAAATAAGAAAAACTAGAAAATAAAAATGAAGACTGCATGCGTACAGCAGCAGAACATTCATAAACAAGCCGAGAACAACTACATTACTTATACAATGAGCACTTAGAACACCACCCGTGCAAACTCACTTAACAAATACGATCAAAAGGAGGAAAAATGATCACCGGTAAGACGTGTGGGCGTCCATCTCATTAGCACCTGAGCTCTACAAGCTTAAAACTCTTCAAAGAATGTACCTTGATATTGCTGAAGGGCTCTTGATCTATGAAACTGAATACGGCATATAACTGAATACATACACTGCAAAATCAGAGGGAAAGTTGAATGATAGCTGTAGGCCTTCCGTGTTGCAGCCTACACTTCAGCTTGCAATATTGCAGAAGGAATAGATAATCTAGCCAGGTGCGTCCACTAGCGCCTGAAGTGTTGGCTGCAACACTTAAGGCCTAGTGCTATCATTCAACTTCCGCCGTGGTCGTTTTGCATCCTGAATCGCTTGTCCGCGATTACGGTATTTATACAAGACTCGTGTCTTACAGCACCATAATTCTTGCTACACTAACAATATAACTGAAGATCTTCAAGGGAACACCATACAAATGTTTGCCTGGTGAGCCAGTTCAGCCAAGCTTTCATAAAAGAGCCTTGCTATCTTTTCCTGCAGGTAGTAACAGCCTTGCTTATCAAGAGGTTGCCTGGTAAGTCTGGCTACATGTATACGCACTCCGCGAGCAATGCCATAAAACCTCAATATACAATCCTCAATGAACACAATAAAAAAGACTAACGAAAATTGGTTAAAGTGAATTATGGAGGGATATAATTGTTCAACTTACATTCATGAGTTATACAGCGCCTGGGGAACGGGAGTTGATCAAGATGGATCCAAGGATGAAAAGGGAAGCTCTAAATTATTCCATCAAGAGACATTCACTGGCATCAAGGAACTGCTCCGCCACCCTTCAGAGACCATTCTTAAAGTGCCATTATAGGTAAATTAACCGACAAGTGTACCTTGGGCTGACGACAAGTGTACCTTGGGCTGACGACAAGTGTACCTTGGGCTGACGACAAGTGTACCTTGGGCTGACGACAAGTGTACCTTGGGCTGACGACAAGTGTACCTTGGGCTGACGACAAGTGTACCTTGGGCTGACGACAAGTGTACCTTGGGCTGACGACAAGTGTACCTTGGGCTGACGACAAGTGTACCTTGGGCTGACGACAAGTGTACCTTGGGCTGACGACAAGTGTACCTTGGGCTGACGACAAGTGTACCTTGGGCTGACGACAAGTGTACCTTGGGCTGACGACAAGTGTATTGGGCTGACGACAAGTGTACCTTGGGCTGACGACAAGTGTACCTTGGGCTGACGACAAGTGTACCTTGGGCTGACGACAAGTGTACCTTGGGCTGACGACAAGTACTTGGGCTGACGACAAGTGTCCTGGGCTGACGACAAGTGTACCTTGGGCTGACGACAAGTGTACCTTGGGCTGACGACAAGTGTACCTTGGGCTGACGACAAGTGTACCTTGGGCTGACGACAAGTGTACCTTGGGCTGACGACAAGTGTACCTTGGGCTGACGACAAGTGTACCTTGGGCTGACGACAAGTGTACCTTGGGCTGACGACAAGTGTACCTTGGGCTGACGACAAGTGTACCTTGGGCTGACGACAAGTGTACCTTGGGCTGACGACAAGTGTACCTTGGGCTGACGACAAGTGTACCTTGGGCTGACGACAAGTGTACGGCTGACGACAAGTGTACCTGGCTGACGACAAGTGTACCTTGGGCTGACGACAAGTGTACCTTGGGCTGACGACAAGTGTACCTTGGGCTGACGACAAGTGTACCTTGGTGACGACAAGTGTACCTTGGGCTGACGACAAGTGTACCTTGGGCTGACGACAAGTGTACCTTGGGCTGACGACAAGTGTACCTTGGGCTGACGACAAGTGTACCTTGGGCTGACGACAAGTGTACCTTGGGCTGACGACAAGTGTACCTTGGGCTGACGACAAGTGTACCTTGGGCTGACGACAAGTGTACCTTGGGCTGACGACAAGTGTACCTTGGGCTGACGACAAGTGTACCTTGGGCTGACGACAAGTGTACCTTGGGCTGACGACAAGTGTACCTTGGGCTGACGACAAGTGTACCTTGGGCTGACGACAAGTGTACCTTGGGCTGACGACAAGTGTACCTTGGGCTGACGACAAGTGTACCTTGGGCTGACGACAAGTGTACCTTGGGCTGACGACAAGTGTACCTTGGGCTGACGACAAGTGTACCTTGGGCTGACAAGTGTACCTTGGAGACGACAAGTGTACCTTGGGCTGACGACAAGTGTACCTTGGGCTGACGACAAGTGTACCTTGGGCTGACGACAAGTGTACCTTGGGCTGACGACAAGTGTACCTTGGGCTGACGACAAGTGTACCTTGGGCTGACGACAAGTGTACCTTGGGCTGACGACAAGTGTACCTTGGGCTGACGACAAGTGTACCTTGGGCTGACGACAAGTGTACCTTGGGCTGACGAGTTACCTTGGGCTGACGACAAGTGTACCTTGGGCTGACGACAAGGTCTTGGCGACAATGTACTTGGGCTACGACAAGTGTACCTTGGGCTGACGACAAGTGTACCTTGGGCTGACGACAAGTGTACCTTGGGCTGACGACAAGTGTACCTTGGGCTGACGACAAGTGTACCTTGGGCTGACGACAAGTGTACCTTGGGTCGACAAGGTACCTTGGGCTGACGACAAGTGTACCTTGGGCTGACGACAAGTGTACCTTGGGCTGACGACAAGTGTACCTTGGGCTGACGACAAGTGTACCTTGGGCTGACAAGTGTACCTTGGGCTGACGACACCTAATCAAACAATATTGATAAATACATCAACACACCTCAGCTCTCCCAACAAGGGCAGTACACTTACTAGTTCACAGTTTAAAACATCCTTATCGTTGAAAATCCTCAGCCTGCATTAAATTAAAATTAATCCAAGCAATGCATGTAATTCGTAGAAAAAATTCCGATAGGCTTTACAAAACCAGAAACTGATAGGCCTAATACCACTAGAAACTAATAGACCTGGCAACAAACTATCTACTCAACACTCTTCTAAATGGAAAAAAAAACAGTAACATTTAACCATTCAAAATTTGAGTAATTGTTTTGAGTAATTTTTGCAGTCGACATGCACTGTTGTGTGACATCTGACAAACGTGAGATGGGAACTAGCCAAGTTTCTCTTCCTAAACAAGAAACTTGTGCCTTAATAAAAGTTTTAATTATAATTATCGTCTTTCGGACCTTATGCTGTGCAGAGCTGAGCAATACGATTTACGAACCAATGAATTATTTTTTAAGTTAAAAAATAAGTGTTTCTATAATCCTTAATTTCCTGCCATCATTTTCAATATAAATGCCTTAGTGTGAATGTTAATTTATTCTGCTGATATTTCGAATGATTTATCATCGACATAATGCAGATATCTATATAATTCGACTTGGTCGTAATCCAAAAAAAAAAAATCACAATTCATCCCAAGTCAAAAGTAATGTCAATAAAGTTCGACGAAAGTTGAAATCTCCTTGCAGTCAATTTTTTTTTTAGTGGGGGTCTTAAGCCAGTCAGGATGCTCAAACCTCGCCACCAACCTTGAGGCACCCAGCCTCGGGATGAGTGGGAGGAGACTTCCTGAACTTTTGTTACCGCTCTCACAGCAGACAATGACCTCTCATTCACGAGTACATCCACGCTAGGCTTTCAGAACGTGATACAAAAATGTCGGCACCTATTTTAAACCTTACAATAACCAGAGAATACTAAAAAAAAAAAATCTAAAACCATTAAAGTAAGGTTGCTTTTATTTATTTTTTTTTGGTACAAGATTTAAGGATACAACTAACAGTTCAGATAATAAAACACTTAAACATGTTGAAGGTATGCCACTAGAGTTCTAATATAAGCAATAAGAACTAGAGGAACAAACTGATTTGGTATTAACAAATATTAAAATTTTGCTATTAATTTACCCAAAGTAAAATCTTTAGTTTCTGTAGTTTTCGCTGCTAAAGCAAGATAAATCTTCATTATATTCAATGTTATGGCGGTGCCTTGAAGGTACTCACACTAGTTAACCGTCATGAACTCTGAAGAAAGAACCGGGTAGAGGAATGAAACTGTAGGATTTGAAGTGTGTTTTTGACGCAAGTCTCCAATGCTTTTACAAAAAAAAAAGTTAAATACAATCACAAACATTAATACTCAAGCCAAAATTACAATACAAAGAGTGGAAAGGGCCGGAGCGAAATGCCTGAGGAATACGAAGATGAGTATCAGGAGAGTGATGGCAGGACCAACCTCGCTGTCTCGACAGCGACCAAAACAAGATGCACAATGCAGATTCTGGAATTTAAATTTACAGAAGCTTCGGACATAAGGAACTTAATTTGATTAAGTTCCCAGGTGGACGAAACTACTACACAATAAAATGCCATAACCCGAACTGTCTTATTTACATACAGTCAGTATAAGCTACCACTGTATTACCACACAATGATAAAGATTGGAGATCAAAATAGGTAAACTACTTCATGTCATGACTTTTAAAGTTGACGAGTGAAACGTTGTCTAAATCTTCCTCTGTTATAAGTGTTACCCAACGCGAGAAAAAAAGGAGGAGGGGGGGGGGGAAGGAGGTTCTCAACAGCCTGGCCTCTTGAAGACTGTTTGCAATCACAAACTCGTATTGGAGGTGTTAAGATAATCTAGTTTCCATACCCCACACAACAAAGTATTACCACATTGTGGTGAGAAGCTGATCTTGTCCTGTGAAGGCAGGTGCCATTTAGGGTAATATCCCTATCTTCCATTTCCTTTAATCATATATGATTGCTTATTTCCTAGGAGACAACAGTTTCGGGTTTAGCGCTTCCCCAAATTAATTACAATATATTACAAGCATACAAGAACAAAGGGACAGTGCAGCGTGTCTACTAGCATGCTAAGTTCCAACACCCACTCACCACTCTTGTACCCATCTAATCTATATTTAAAGCTACCCAAAGTTCTCCCTCAATGATGCTACCTGGTAATTCGTTTCACTCATCTACCACTATTGCCCAAAAGAGTACTTTCCAATATCTTTTTTTAATCTAAAGGTCTCCAACTTTAATCCATAGCTGCAAGTCGTGTCTGTTACATATTTGTACACTGCAATTATATCTCCTAATTTCAAGGAACACCCGTTCACTATCTTTAGCCTATTTTCATAGGTAAAGTTACTAATACTTTGAATAACTGTCATCTTTCTCTGTATATTTTCGAGCGCATTTACGCGCATCCTGTAACATGACCAGATTTGAGTAGCATAATCTAAACGAGGTCTAACCAAAGATATATAAAGCTGAGGAATAACCTCAGGACTTTCGTTATTTACACTTTATATAAAGCCAGGAACTATTAGTTTTATTTCAAACACTTTTACACTTGTTTTGGCTTTAAATTACTGCTAACAAGAACTAAATCTTCCGCCAGTTACTTCCTTTTTTATAGAATTAGAACCTTACTTGTCTGCATTGAATTGCATCACTTCTCTGATCACATCAATTTTTTCAAGTCACCCTGTGGTCTGATAGTCTTAAAAAAATTATCTAACTGTATTTTAGTGTCATCGGCAAACTTGCATATGTTGCTATTTATTTCCTCGTCAATGCCGTTTATTTACATTATGGACAAGGGTCCCAATATTGACCTTAGTGGCACACCACTCAGAATGTGTTCCAATTCTGACTTCACCTTTATTTACCTAGAAGTCAGCCATGACTACCCAGGAGATAATTTCTTCCTATACCACGTGCACCTATTTTTTTTTTTTACCACCAGTCCCTTGTGTAGGATTTACTGAAGAGTGAAGTCAACATACGATATCGTATTTATTTTGGGCTACTGCCTTTATTAGTAAAAATAGAATTGGTAAATTTATCGATGAAACTGCAATTATCGATTCTATCGACTGTCCTAGAATTGAGGTTAGGCTGACTGGTCTATAATTTGAAGCTAAGCACCTATCTTTCTCCTTGTAAACTATCATATTTCCCATTTTCCACTTAGCCTCTTCAACATATCAATTATAAAGTATCGTAGTGGATAAGTTCCTGTTTACACGCATTTAGAACACTTGAAAACAGCTCGTCACGGCCGGATGACTTGGTTTCAATTTACCAAGATGTCCAAGGACAATGTCACTAGTGACTGATCCTGCATAATTTATTCTCGTCCTGACCTGTGAATTTATTGATCTAGATTTGTGTCCAAGTAAAAGCAGAGGAAACAAATGTTGAAAATAGTACACATCTTTGTCATTAACTGAAAACAGCTATCATTTCCCTAATGTTATTCCTAGATACGTGAAGGAAACACTTTGGGTTGGACTTTGATTCCCTTGCAACCTTAATTTCATATTCTCTTTGGGCTTACTTTATCGCTTTTTTGACTTCTCGCTCCAAACATCTGTTTAAGATGCTTTATTTGGTGAATGAGCTATGCAGGTGCTGTAATTTAAAATGGGGCCGACACGTGTCACAAAAGGTCGTGAATGATTCAAGAGATTCCCGAGAGTGAATATATTGGTCAGCAAGTCGACCCTCTTGTCTTGAGTCTCTTTTTCAACTAAGATATTTTAGTTTATCGTTCATCTATTTAGGATGACTTAAATTCCACTATTATGAATATGCAGCGTGGGCAATTTGTACAAAGTTTAACAAAAAAGTTATCTACATTCATTACCCACTACCCGGCCTTCCCCGTAATCCCTCATCAGGTTACCCCAGTTTGCACTATTCGAGTGCGAAAACTAGGAACCTTGTTTACAAGATGCAAGACCAGCAGATTATTTCCTCTAGAAGTTTTATTTTTAGAAATTAGCCAAACTCTGGAAAACATGTGAAACTGCTCTGATCTAGATGCCTTATTCATTTTGTACCACAGAAGTTTACCGAGGTCATTAGCTTTGGGAGTCGAGATCACATCCAAGATCAGTTTCATGCTCTTGAGAAACTGCGGTCAAACAGATTCTTGTCCCTTCCACCTTTATGTAATTTATGATGCATCAGTTTAATTTTGTCTTAGCAAACACAGCCACTTCGTCCCTTTTCTGTTGACTCTTATCTCTTGTAATAATGTATGCCCCTGCAAGTGGTATTCAGCAGCCATGTCACTAGTTCATCTATTTTATTTCTCGCGCTCTGGCTGTTTGTGCAGTAGATGCTGAGGACGTGTTTACCCATGCTCTTCTATTCTGTCTATGTAAACCAATTACAGTTTTAACCAGTAATTATTTTGAGTTCTGCTTTCCGAAGGTTTTCCTAACATACCTTTGCAATTTTTGCTCTCTACTGCACTTGTCTATGTCTTGTATTAGTATAAAGTTTAAAATTTATACAAAGGTTGCTACGACTGAAGTGTCTACCGGGACCCCCCCCCCCTGCCTCAACAAAATGAACCACATCTTACTAAAAACTTTTAAGCTGAGGACGAAAAAATACTAAACCCTTTACCAAGAAAAACTTATTAGAATAACAGTAAAAAGTTTTAAAGGAAAATAAATTAAGCATGGACGAGAGGAAATTTGTACCGAGAGAAAACGCTAAATACTACGCAAAACCTTAAACAAAAGCCACCCCCGTGCTGAAACTAAAAGGAACACGACATTAAGGATACTTCGAATATTTCAGTTAGCCATAAAACTAAGGATATTATTATAATCAAAAGAAACGCGTGAGCGCGAAAAAAAAAAAAAAAAAAAAAAGATAAATTAAGCAATGCTACACCAAAAATCAGTCTACTAACAGGCTTTGAAAAAGCCAGTGATACTGCGCAAGGGTTTCAACCTCACACGAATCTATTATAATAACAAAAGAAGCTCTAAACCTACAAGGGTCATCCAGCTCACAAATGTAATAACTTTAATATAAAATATTCAGAAATTATCACATACCTTAAACATTTTATAGAGAAGATATCGACTGATGACATGCATCTAACTGAAAACAGAAGCTATGTCACCGCTTCAAAAGTGTATGAATCTAAAGATATTAATGCTCCCACCACCATGGATGAAGGAATACACTAAATGTCGTTACTATAACCCAACCTACATAAACATACACTAATTATATAATATATATATATATATATATATATATATATATATATATATATATATATATATATATATATATATATATATATATATATATATATATATATATATATATATATATATATATATATATATATATATATATATATATATATATATATATATATATATATATATATATATATATATATATATATATATATATATATATATATATATATATATATATATATATATATATATATATATATATATATATATATATATATATATATATATATATATATATATATATATATATATATATATATATATATATATATATATATATATATATATATATATATATATATATATATATATATATAATATATATATATATATATATATATATATATATATATATATATATATATATATTATTGTAACCACAAACTAGTGGAATTGATCAATAACACTGATACTGGCCGAGGATTCGAACCAATGCGTGGTCCCGTGGGTTAGAGTATCACGTGTGATTTTTGCTCACCACGAGGCGGGTCAAAACGACATGGGTTCGAATCCTCGGCTAGTCGCAGTGTTATCGAGATAAGAATCGCAAGGGGAATGGAATCACAGGGGGAATGGAAATCTTCAGAAGAGCAGGGGTGCCACTAGCACGTTGAGGGACAACACAATAAGTGTCAGGGGCCCAAGATTGTTCAACTGCCTCCCAGCATACATCAGGGGGATTACCAACAAACCCCTGGCTGTCTTCAAGCAGGCACTGGACAGGCACCTAAAGTCGGTACCTGACCAGCCGGGCTGTGGTTCGTACGTTGGACTGCGTGCGGCCAGCAGTAACAGCCTGGTTGATCAGGCTCTGGTCCAACAGGAGGCCTGGTCACGGACCGGGCCGCGGGGGCGTTGACCCCTGGAATTCTCTCCAAGTAGACTCCAGGTAGTTAAAGTTCTTTCACACCCTTCCATGCTTCATTAGGAGCTATGCAATGTTGCAAGAGCTGCAACAGGTAGATTGGGGAAGTTAAAGAGGAAAGGTAGCGTATTGACGCTGGCTAGCCTCCTTGCCTTAGACTGTATATTATGTGGAATATTCGGGATACCAAGGAATGTTCAGTGACTGAATATTTTGGAATTTTATGCAAATAACGTACACAAGAGAAACTTTCGAGGACGTTTCGGTCCGACTTTGACCACGAGGATTTTTGTAGGTAGTATTTAGGAATGTGTAGGGAATCTTCTGAACATTATCTAGAACATTCCCGGACACACGGCAGTTTTAGGCCAACGAGCAAAGGTTTACATAAAATCATTAGGCAATGTAATCTAGTATGGCACCTGACGGCGATTAGATTCAGCTTCGGGTTTACTAGTAATTTTTCATATTCTAACCTGCTTTCAGTAAACCCCTTCTACCAATCTTTTACAAGAATTACCAGTAGCATCCAATGAGTAAACAACTAAGCCCATGTAAACTAAATTACGATGCCCAAAGAAAAAAATGGGAATAAAAAATTTTCATGGGAAGACTTATGTGGACAAGCATATTTAAGGTTGTTACATTTCTAAGAATACTTGTGTCTTGTATTGCAAGTACATGGTAAAACACGAGATGCCACGCCTAGCTATTTTTAACACATTACAGACAATTAGTCCCGTATACAAAACATTGAGAATCTGCAGAGAAAATTCAGTGTCCACATACATTCAAACTTAAGTATGCCAAAATCTAAAATTTTACTCTGGAACGCAGGCGAGAAAGTTCAGAATTTATACCTGGACAAGACTCAAGAACCTCTAAATATGCAGACTAAGGAGAACGGGAAGCACGGCACATAATACAAAAGACGCTAAGGAAAAGCACTAGTAGGTACAATTTAAGTTTAAATTGTTTTTTATACAAATCTGTCTTAATGAGGCAAGGAAAAGTAAAATTTTACACAGATGGGAATAAAATGTTATTCAACGCTTTAAGCATTAAAAACAACTTTCACCAGGACATAAAAATACACAAGTTAAAATAACCCTCCCCTTGAAAAAGCTTAATCACACTTGGTTCAACAAGTTGTGGTGTTTATGCCTGAGCTTTAAGCACTAAACAGTGAATTGGATCTTTAAGAAAGCCTACTCCACGACCAGGCCTCACCCGATAAACCTGGAAGTATTCATTGTAACTTCCAAATCATTTTATTAACTCCATGGCAAAAAGACTTTTAAAGAGCTGCACGACATTAAAAAACAGGCCAACATAATAAATACGAGAAATAAGAGGACAAACTTTTAAACTAAGCTGAACAAGAAACAAAAGTGTACATAAAAAAAAACCGGATATGGCAAGTAAAATATTTTGCAGTGTAACCTGGATAACTGCAAAAATATCAAATGAAGACTGACATCAATTCCTTAACTATAGACCCGTGCCCTTGCCGAGTATGCACTGTTTAAAGTATTATACTACTTTCTTTTATTATTTATGGGAAGCGTTAAAGTGTGGGTTATTAAAGGCAATTAAGACAGACACTACATAGTTGTACACTCAAGTTACAATCCACTGTCGAATGGTGACTAATAACAGGCTCAGAAATGGAAGCCTTATCTCCTAGAGTAATAGAAGTCTAAGCCGAAGTGAAACACTGATGTGAGAGTAGAGGATAGATTGCACATTCTCACATTGCAAAATGGTCTTTGCCAGTGTCAAACAAGAGAAACTACCTCGGCAGGCCGAGGTGACCGGAAGAGTACTTGCAGAGAGGAACATTTGAAAGTCACCGTGAGTGACCGAACCTTACGATGAACTAACAAAAATTCTCTCCCAAGGATGAGCGCTAGGAGCAAGATTCCTGGGACACATGAATGACCTACCAGGGCAAGGAGTCGTACACGTCAATGCTCTGCGGTCGACGCCAAATTAAAGAGAATATTAACAGAGCAGACTGCATGCAGTAGGATGTAGACAGGCAAGGCTGGTCAAGCAAGTTGCTACTCGAGATTAGCTCCCTCAAGTGGAAAATAATTATAGTGAGCATTGGAAAAAGTGATCAAAGATTATTTTAATCATGGGGAAGAGGCGAACCTGTAAGGTTAAAAAGGCACGTAGGGAATGGGAGATGAAAGGATGTAATTAGATTTGATACAAAGAAAGGGAAGGTAGCTCCAACTTCTTGGATCAAGCGCCCTTTAAGAGGAATCTGAGAAAGCGTATCACCTGGAAGAGAAGCACCTCCAGGAGTCTGGTCAAGAAAATGATCTGGGAGTAGACCTGCTTAACCCGTTCCTCTAATCACACTAACAGTCGCAAACGCAATCTAGCAAACCCCCTATTTAAGATTTAAGATTTAGCCCCGAGGGACGAGTTTATTGGGCAGCGCCACTTATCCCGAGAGTGAAAATACCGCCATAAACGCTGAACATTATAACACAAATAGTTGACAAGCCATTGGCTATATCAACTCCATCACTGGCTATTTCAATATACAGATAACACTCCCTTTACAATTACAGTATTCTTATCTACAGTTATCACTACCACTGCAAATTATCAATATCTAATTGCAGCACATTTTACCGTATTTTTGTAAAATACTACAAACATTAGTTACATCGTGCTACACTGGAGAGTATTTCTCTTAACACACACACACACACACACTGTCTTTCCACTCTAGGAGCTGCTGCATTAGCTTTCTACATATAGTGATAAAGTCTTTGGAAAACGTTCATAAGGAAACTTCTAGAATGTTATTCACCACATTGAAGACCAATTTAGTACGCACCTCCAGTGAAACCATCCATTACAATGGAGACTTAAGAAATATTGTGCAGAGGGGGACGGGAAAAAACCTTGACCGTTACCTGATGGGGTACATTATTATAATCATGGGGAAGCACTAAACCCGTAGGATTATACAGCGCTTGTGTGGGGGGGGGGATGGTAGGTATTCAGGCTTAATTCAGGAAACTGGAACAGATCCAATTCCCTAGATCAAGAGCCCCTCACCAGCGTCAAGGAACCTCCCTTGAGGGTGGGGTAGATTGGACATGGTGAATTATGTCATCAGCAAACTGGGTTATAATAAGTGTTATATCGTTTGGGGATGGTTGTTCATAGATGTTGAATACTAGTGGGCTTAGGCAGGATCCCTGGGGCACTCCTGTAGGTGTGAACGCTCTCCATGGGAAGACTAAATGACAAACTGTAGGTGCGGGCTATTAACAGCTAGTGTTCCAAGAGGATATTTTTAAAACTAGACTTTAAATTCGAGGTGGTGAGGTCACGTATCCACCACACACCTCATGGATACTCACCGGCATAGTGGTAGGATGTAAGGCCTGTCTAGGGTCCAGCTCTTCAGCTTCTTCAACGCTGCTCCAAGAGTCCTTTCGGTACTTTGATTTCTTTTTCTTACTACTAGCGGACTTTGAGGGCACGGGGAGGCCATCCTTCCAGTCCTCCATAGGCCGGGGCGCACCTACTTCCGGGGAACGTGGGCACTTGGCGAATCTTGCGTTGGTGTGATGGAGGTGGTGACGGCGTTGGTTGTGGTGACGGGGGAGTGCTTCTCCACTCGGGTTTGTGGTGGTGACGAGTACCTTGTCCTAGAAGGGGAAGGAGCCGAAACATTACTGTGGGCTCGCAACTACGTAATCACTGATATTCATGTAAAGCGCTTAAAACAATATGGGTCATTCAACGCAACAAGGAGTGGTAGAGGCTTTATCCTCAGTCAGTTAATCGCTAGATACGCTATCTCTACTCGCCTAATACTTGCTATGACATACCCTATGTTCTGGCAAATGGTACAGTGGGTTGGGCAAGGGGCAGGAAAAAGACTAATTACATTTCAGCTTCGGCGGAAGTTTCCTCAGACTTCATCTTATGATGATCTGGAGTTATGCGCAGCGTCACTATAGCCTCAAGATGCAGGAGTGGGGGAAACCTGAGCATGACAGGCACTCCTGGACCCGGGATTCGTCACTAGCTACCTTATTTGTATATACACAGTTAAGTTGCAACACTAGGATTGTGCGTGTAGATTAAAAATAAATTTATTATAAATTTATATAATTTAAATTTTATATACATTATATATACCAGTGAAAATAGGAAAAAACACCTGAGCTCTTCCATGTGCTTATACACATCTTTAGAGAAATTGGAAGGAGACACAAGAGAAGCACATTTTATACGTTAAACACTGAGGCGATACCTCACTCGGCAGATGACAACTCTCCCAGTGGGTGGGTGGGTAGGTGGATGAGAGTGTTTGGTAGGATTTTGGAGTCACAGTCATGGAGTGGGCCGGTGAACCTACTAGTGCTCATATTTTATGGATTAAAATGTTTAATTTGAATTACCTATAAACTTTTTACCCTCGACTGATTTGATATAATTTTAATAAATTTAGAGGTTTGACTTATTTACAAATTACCGTTTTATTGGAAAACCTTTATTTATAATTTAAAATTTGGACCAGTAGGCCTTCTACAGCGTAAAACTTTGCGAGGTGATACATTCTTTAAGCGATGATTTATCTCGAGTGTTTAACGCATAAAATGTCCTGCTCTTGCTTCCTCCAATTCTTCCGAAGATGTGTAAGTACATGAAAGCGCTCAGGCGTTTTTCCCATTTTCACTCTGGTATTTCTATACATTTGCATCACGCGATATATAATTTATATATATAACAATTAGTTTTAGTTGCAGCATGGCAGGGAAGGTGGCAACAAGAGACTTATTAGTAGATTAAAGAGCATTATGAAAGATGCAGAAAAACAAGAACATAGGCGAAGGAAAGAGGGAAAACCGAGTAAAGGGAGAAAAGGAAGCACACATCAGTAGACAGGAAATAAGGCTAGAAGATAAGCTAGAGAAAAGAAGGCAAGAATAGCAGCAAATACGGTAGGTAAAATAGAGACGCAGGCAGACACAAAGTAAAGGAAGTAAAGGCACTTCTGCCTAAGTAGAATGAAAAAAAAAATACAGGTAGATGGAGGGAAAAATTTAAGATGGGAAGAGGCAGTAGGCTGCATTGAATGTCAGATCGACCATCATTCTATTAATATTTTAACTACGCAAGATTAAGAAAGTGTCATTCCTTTTTTCAATATAGATTAAAATGCACATTCAATCTTCAAACACTAGGTTAGCAATACTAGACAACCAATCTATAATACGTTTAGGACCATCTTTAAAGTCACTTTAGTTTGCCATATTGGGAAAAAGATACTTTATTACAATCGTTCTAAACAAGAATAATTTGTGTAGCTATTTAAACTAAAAGCGGTCAAAACATTACAGCTTTTAACTAGGAGAAAATTACACGTCCACAGGCAAATAAACTAAAATTAAATTTCCAAATGTCCTATATATAAGGAGATCGATTTTACACAGAAGTAATGTAGGCGAGACTTTCAAAGTTTCGGGTATCCGCGGTTTGAGATACAAGCACTGCCACACACACTGTCTAATCTCTACTAACACCTCGTTGGTGGAGCGGCGAGCAAGAGGAGCGGCCTGGAGCAGCTTGACAGAGGGGTAGTGCCGGCGTGGCGTCGCGGCTGCTAATGGACGTCCGTCAGGGCACAACACACCCTCCTGCAGTTGTTATTGCTGCCACAGACCTCAGAGCTGTGGCCAACACAATGCTAGCCTACCCTCACCGTAAAGGACGAATTTAAAGGCCCCTAACACGTGTGTGTGGACCATGAGCGCCGCCGGCCCACAGGTATTACGTGGGGCGGAGCGACACACGGATGTGCACCGCTTCAAACCACTCCCACTCTTGTCCTCCAACCGCCCACTAAGCCCACCCACAGCCTTCCATGGGCAATCCATGCCACTCAACCATCCATGGGTAACCCAACACTATCTGCAACCATTTACGGAAACATTTCCTCCGCAACCATTCACTTATACTTCCATTTCAACACAGCCTTCCAATTGCAACATCTCCGTGGGACACTAAGACTACAAGCCACAGCCACTACTGGCTACAACAGTCATACCATCATAAGTCACAACACAGCCAACGCAAACCACAACAGCGCCACCCCAAACCACATCACAACCACTACAAGCCATGACAGTCATAAGTCCCATAACACAGGCATAAACCGCAACCACCAGCTCATCACAGCCACCACACACCTCAACCATTCTTTACATCACAGCAGCCACAGCCAGCATAAGACCCACCACAACACTACCAAAATCAGAAGATTACCGTCTCTCTTAATTGAGGTGAAGTTACTTTTATCTAATCAACCCCACTTAAATACGGTATATTATAATAAACAAAAGGTACACCTAGCCACTATGGACTAGACAAACAACACAAGTTATCAGCCAATCCTCCTAAGCAACGTCAGTATCTCACCTTGGATGACGACCGTCTCATGTATGAGCGCTGACACTAGAACGAAAACAATTATTTGATAGTTCACTCAGCTCGGTGGGTCGCGGTTTCATTTTTCACGCTTCAAATGTCTCTTTCGCCTTCATGTTTCCCTGCATGTATTGGTGTTATGGCATGTTATAATCAATTAAATTTGGTTAACAGGCTACGATTTAGCCTAACTAAAGTCTCTTAAATCGATAGATTATGTTAAAAATGTGTGAAAGGAATCGATGGTGGCTTCAGTACGATATTTGGGAGTCACGTTCATGAAACACAGAATAAGACTCAACACTTCTCTACGAACCCTCACCGTACGTAGCTCTTAAGATTATAATATTCACGGGGAAGCGCTAAACTTAAACGGGTGACAATGGGAGGTAATCTAGTTTGATCCCAGGAAATGAGGTGGGTAGTTCCACTTTCTTGGATAAAGTGCCGTTGACCAGCATCTAACACGCCTCCTCTGATATAGCAGTGAGGGGAGCACCGCGCTTGCCACCATGTTGAGTGACCACTAGTGCCACCACCACACTGAGTGACCACTGGTGCCACCACCACCACACTGAATGACCAATGGTGTCACCACTACACTGAGTGACTACTGATGTCACCACCACACTGAGTGACCACTGGTGCCACCACCACCACACTGAATGACCAATGGTGTCACCACTACACTGAGTGACCACTGATGTCACCACTACACTGAGTGACCACTGGTGCCACCACCACCACACTGAATGACCAATGGTGTCACCACTACACTGAGTGACCATTGATGTCACCACTACACTGAGTGACCACTGGTGCCACCACCACCACACTGAGTGACCAATGGTGCCACCACTACACTGAGTGACCACTGATGTCACCACTACACTGAGTGACCACTGGTGCCGCCACCACCACACTGAATGACCAATGGTGTCACCACTACACTGAGTGACCATTGATGTCACCACTACACTGAGTGACCACTGGTGCCACCACCACACTGAGTGACCAATGGTGTCACCACTACACTGAGTGACCACTGGTGCCACCATTACACTGAGTAACCACTGGTGCCACCACCACACTGAATGACCAATATTACCACCACTACACTGAGTGACCACTGGTGCCACTACCACACTGAGTGACCACTGATATCAACACTACACTGAGTGACTACTGATACCACCACTACACTGAGTAACCACTGATACTACCACCACACTGAGTGACCACTGGTGCCATCACTACACTGACAATGGGCACCAGTGCCGCCACCACCACTACCTACCTGCAGGTAGGTAATGCCTCACGCATTCTTCACAGTATTATACATAAATGGAATACCGATCCCCCTACCTGGAGGGCATTCCGGGGATCGACGTCCCCGCGGCCCGGTCTACGACCAGGCCTCCCGGTGGATCAGGGCCTGATCAACGAGGCTGTTACTGCTGGCTGCACGTAGTCCAACGTACGAACCACAGCCCGGCTGATCTGGCACTGACTTAGGTATCTGTCCAGCTCCCTCTTGAAGGCAACCAGAGGTTTACTGGTAATGGCTAGTGGGAGGCTGCTGAACAGTCTTGGGCCCCTGGACACTTATTGTGTTTTCTCTTAGTGTACCAGTGGCGCCCCTACTTTTCACTGGGGGTACGTTGCACCGTCTGCCAAGTCTTTTGCTTTCATATGGAGTGATTTCTGTGTGCATATTAGGGACCAGTCCCTCCAGAATCTTCCAGGTGTAGATTATGATATATCTCTCTCGCCTGCGCTCCAGTGAATATAAGTCTAGTGCTTCCAGGCGTTCCCAGTAGTTAAGGTGTTTGATGGAACTTATACGTGCAGTAAAGTTCTCTGTACATTATCTAGATCTGCAATTTCACCTGCCTTGAATGGGGATGTTAATGTACAGCAGTATTCTAGCCTAGAGAGAACAAGTGATTTAAAAAGGATCATCATTAGCTTGGCATTTCTTGTCTTGAATGTTCTCATTATCCATCCTATCAGTTTCCTCGCTTCTCAGTTTTATCAAGACTTTGGGACTGATTATCTTCCATCGTCTTCAAACATCGTTCTCTATATTGACTAATAAAGCCACAAGCTGGCGAAACGTCTCCACAGCAAAAGTACCCAAGTGTCTTATTCATCCAGCTTCCACAGGCACTGGCACCACCTTCAAAGGTACCAGTGCCTCTCTCATGCGTGGCTCTTGGTAAGAAAACTGTAATACAAAGGTAGGGAATGTGTAATACCAAGGTAAGTAAACTGTAATACCAAGGTAAGTAAACTGTAATACCAAGGTAAGGAAATTGTAATACCAAGGTAAGTAAACTGTAATACCAAGGTAAGGAAACTGTAATACAAAGGTAAGGAAACTGTAATACAAAGGTAAGGAAACTGTAATACCAAGGAAAGGAAACTGTAATACCAAGGTAAGGAAATTGTAATACCAAGGTAAGGAAACTGTAATACCAAGGTAAGTAAACTGTAATACCAAGGTAAGTAAACTGTAATACCAAGGTAAGTAAACTGTAATACCAAGGTAAGTAAACTGTAATACCAAGGTAAGGAAATTGTAATACCAAGGTAAGGAAACTGTAATACCAAGGTAAGAGAATACAAGGTAAATACAAAGGTAAGGAAACTGTAATACCAAGGCAAGGAAACTGTAATACCAAGGTAAGGAAATTGTAATACCAAGGTAAGGAAACTGTAATACCAAGGTAAGGAAATTGTAATACCAAGGTAAGTAAACTGTAATACCAAGGTAAGTAAACTGTAATACCAAGGTAAGGAAACTAATACCAAGGTAAGGAAATTGTAATACCAAGGTAAGTAAACTGTAATATAAAGGTAAGGAAACTGTAATACAAAGGTAAGGAAACTGTAATACAAAGGTAAGTAAACTGTAATACAAGTAAAACTGTAATACAAAGAAGTTAAAGTAAACTGTAATACCAAGATAAGTAAACTGTAATACCAAGGTAAGGAAACTGTAATACCAAGGTAAGGAAACTGTAATACCAAGGTAAGGAAACTGTAATACCAAGGTAAGGAAACTGTAATACAAAGGTAAGGAAACTGTAATACCAAGGAAAGGAAACTGTAATACCAAGGTAAGGAAACTGTAATACAAAGGTAAGGAAACTGTAATACCAGTAAGGAAAGAAGAAACTGTAATACCAAGGTAAGGAAACTGTAATACCAAGGTAAGTAAACTAATACCAAGGTAAGGAAACTGTAATACCAAGTTAAGGAAACTGTAATACCAAGTTAAGGAAACTGTAATACAAAGGTAAGGAAAGTATAATACCAAGGTAAGTAAACTGTAATACCAAGGTAAGTAAACTGTAATACCAAGGTAAGTAAAGTATAATACCAAGGTAAGGAAAGTATAATACCACGGTAAGGAAAGTATAATACCAAGGTAAGGAAAATATAATACCACGGTAAGGAAAGTATAATACCAAAGTAAGGAAAATATAATACCAAGGTAAGTAAACTGTAATACCAAGGTAAGGAAACTGTAATACCAAGGTAAGTAAACTGTAATATTAAGGTAAGGAAACTGTAATACCAAGGTAAGGAAACTGTAATACCAAGGTAAGGAAAGTATAATACCAAGGTAAGGAAAGTATAATACCACGGTAAGGAAAGTATAATACCAAGGTAAGGAAAATATATTACCAAGGTAAGTAAACTGTAATACCAAGGTAAGGAAACTGTAATACCAAGGTAAGTAAACTGTAATATTAAGGTAAGGAAACTGTAATACCAAGGTAAGGAAACTGTAATACCAAGGTAAGGAAAGTATAATACCAAGGTAAGGAAAGTATAATACCACGGTAAGGAAAGTATAATACCAAGGTAAGGAAAATATAATACCAAGGTAAGGAAACTGTAATACCAAGGTAAGGAAACTGTAATACCAAGGTAAGGAAACTGTAATACCAAGGTAAGGAAACTGTAATACCAAGGTAAGGAAACTGTAATACCAAGGTAAGGAAACTGTAATACCAAAGTAAGAAAACTGTAATACCAAGGTAAGGAAACTGTAATACCAAAGTAAGAAAACTGTAATACCAAGGTAAGGAAACTGTAATACCAAGCAAGGGATCACACTGAGCAGTCAATCACCGCTGAGAGGCATAAAAAAAAACGAGCGTCGCATAAAAAAAAACAAAGCAGGTGTACAGGTCAGACCAAACAAGCCAGGGCAGTGACACAGCATAACAACAAGTACAACCAGTATACTCATAAGGAATACATCATTTACAAGGTCAAACTTATCGCGAAACTTGACACTTGAGCCTTTCTCCTACTTGCGAGGGATACCTGTAACCGGTTTAAAACTTGTCTAGTAGATACCACGGTTTAGCGCTTTCTTTGATTATAAAAATAATAATCTAGTAGATACCTTCACATACCTGGAGATACTTGTAAACACCAAGAGATACTTACAGGTACCTAGAGATACTTGTAAATATCTGGAGATACTGGCACCTAAAGATACTTACAAATACCTGGAGATACTTATAGGGCCCTAGAGATACTTGTAAATACCTGGAGATAATTACAGGTACCTAGAGATACTTGTAAATACCTGGAGATAATTATAGGTAACCTAGAGATATTTGTAGATACTTGTACATGAAAATTTTAAAGACAGTGAACATCTACACTGAAACAACGAAGGATTGATTTTTCTAATATTCGCGAGGAAGCGTTAAACCCACAGGGATTATACAGGGTAACATCAAGGATGGAGTTAACATCACTAATGACGTCTGAAATATATGGGCTGTTATGTACTGTCTTTATGGCAGTATGTTCACTCACAGGATGAGTGGCACTGTCTAATACTGTCTGTGTAGCAGTGAGTTAACTCACAGGATGAGTGGCACTGCTCAATACTGTCTTTATGGCTCTATTGTCACTCACAGGATGAGTGGCACTGTCCAATACTGTGTAGCAGTGAGTTGACTCAAAGGATGAGCGGTACTGCCCAATACTGTCTTTATGGTACTATGGTCACTCACAGGATGAGTGGCACTGTCAAAGACAATCGCCTCTCGGCGCAAAATTTTTGGAAACCAAAAAAAAACTAGATACATTTCGGCCACTGCGCGATCCGAGAAAGGTATCCCCGTTCCAAAAGCCCAGCCTCCTCTACACACGCAAAAGGAATAGTGGAGGATGGTCACAAAATTCCAACGCAGCATTATATAATACATATAAATAGGTATGCGCATGTGCGTAAGAAATTTCATTCGTATGTGAACTTCCATATGTATACATGAGTGTATTTGTGTGTATATACATGTGCCTATATATTTACATACGTATGCGTGTGATGTACAGTATACTTTAAATAAATAAATATATATATATATATATATTTTTTTTTTTTTTTTTTTTTTTAACACATCGGCCGATTCCCACCAAGGCAGGGTGGCCCGAAAAAGAAAAACTTTCATCATCATTCACTCCATCACTGTCTTGCCAGAGGGGTGCTTTACACTACAGTTATAAAACTGCAACATTAACACTCCTCCTTCAGAGTGCCGGCACTGTACTTCCCATCTCCAGAACTCAAGTCCGGCCTGCCAATTTCCCTGAATCCCTTCATAAATGTTACTTTGCTCACACTCCAACAGCACGTCAAGTATTAAAAACCATATGCCTCCATTCACTCCTATCAAATACGCTCACACATGCTTGCTGGAAGTCCAAGCCACTCGCACACAAAACTTCCTTTACCCCCTCCCTCCACCCTTTCCTAGGCCGACCCCTACCCCGCCTTCCCTCCACTACAGATTTATACACTCTCGAAGTCACTCTGTCTCGTTCCATTCTCTCTACATGTCCAAACCACCTCAACAACCCCTCCTCAGCTCTCTGGACAATCGTTTTGGTAATCCCTAATATATATATATATATATATATTCATTTTCTACATGTCCAAACACTAAACTCCTCAGTCTGAATCGTTTTGTAATCCTAATATATATATATATATATATATATATATATATATATTAGGGATTACCAAAACGATTGTCCCGAAGCTAGAGTGTTGAGGTGGTTTGGACATGTAGAGAGAATGGAACGAGACAGAGTGATAAGGGTAAAGATGTTTTTGTGGCATTTATGGATTTGGAAAAGGCGTATGATAGGGTAGATAGGGGGGCAATGTGGCAGATGTTGCAGGTGTATGGAATAGGAGGAAGGTTACTGAAAGCAGTGAAGAGTTTTTATGAGGATAGTGAGGCTCAGGTTAGAGTGTGTAGGAGGGAAGGGGACTATTTCCCAGTAAAGTGGGCCTTAGACAAGGATGTGTGATGTCACCGTGGTTGTTCAATATATTTATAGATGGGGTTGTAAGAGAAGTGAATGCGAGGGTCTTGGCAAGAGGTGTTGGGCTAAAAGATAAAGAAGCAAATACAAAGTGGGAGTTGTCACAGTTGCTTTTTGCTGATGACACTGTGCTTTGGGAGATTCTGAAGAGAAGCTGCAGAGGTTGGTGGATGAATTTGGTAGGGTGTGTAAAGAAGAAAATTGAAAGTGAATATAGGAAAGAGTAAGGTGATGAGAATAACAAAAAGAATAGGTGACGAAAGATTGGATATCAGATTGGAGGGAGAGAGTATGGAGGTGGTGAATGTATTCAGATATTTGGGAGTGGACATGTCGGCGGATGGGTCTATGAAGGATGAGGTGAATCATAGAATTGATGAGGGAAAAGGGTGAGTGGAGCACTTCGGAGTCTGTGGAGACAAAGAACCTTGTCCATGGAAGTAAAGAGGGAATGTATGAGAGTATAGTTATACCAACGCTCTTATATGGGTGTGAAGCATGGGTGATGAATGTTGCAACGAGGAGAAGGCTGGAGGCAGTGGAGATGTCATGTCTGAGGTCAATGTGTGGTGTGAATATAATGCAGAGAATTCGGAGTTTGGAAATTAGGAGGAGGTGCAGGATTACCAAAACGATTGTCCAGAGAGCTGAGGAGGGTTGTTGAGGTGGTTTGGACATGTAGAGAGAATGGAACGAGACAGAGTGACTTCGAGAGTGTATAAATCTGTAGTGGAGGGAAGGCGGGGTAGGGGTCGGCCTAGGAAAGGTTGGAGGGAGGGGTAAAGGAAGTTTTGTGTGCGAGGGGCTTGGATTTCCAGCAAGCATGTGTGAGCGTATTTGATAGGAGTGAATGGAGGCATATGGTTTTTAATACTTGACGTGCTGTTGGAGTGTGAGCAAAGTAACATTTATGAAGGGATTCAGGAAACCGGCAGGCCGGACTTGAGTTCTGGAGATGGGAAGTACAGTGCCGGCACTCTGAAGGAGGGTGTAAATGTTGCAGTTTTATAACTGTAGTGTAAAGCACCCTTCTGGCAAGACAGTGATGGAGTGAATGATGATGAAAGTTTTCTTTTCGGGCCACCCTGCCTTGGTGGGAATCGGCCGATGTGTTAATAAAAAAAAAAAAAAAAATATATATATATATATATATATATATATATATATATTAGGGATGTGCCAAAATATCGGTATCGGTTATCTTTACAGTATCAGTGAAAAACGGCCGGTACTTTTGAAAATATTAATATTACAAGTGTGCTTAAAAATATCAATATTAACAGTACCTCACGATTGTAAGAGTTACTCGTACACTCACATACATATACACACACACAAACACACACACACTCTTAGAAGAGTACACACCCACTTACACACACTCACACTTTCGACAAGTGCCTTTCACAACTAGTAACTAAAACAACAGGCCAGGTAATAAATAATAACATTATTATCTCAGAGAAATTAAGTTATATTTAATATTGAACCTTCCTGTGTTATTTAATATCCATTATGCAATAAGTTTTCCCTTTTATATTGAATATATTCATTATAATTTTAAAAGAAAAAGTATAGGAAAAGTATCGGTATCGGCAAAAATTTTGGTTTTGTTCCATCCCTAATATATATATATATATATATATATATATATATATATATATATATATATATATATCTCGTGGAAATGAATTTCGGTAACCGTCTTTGTAAAGCCGAGCAAAGAGCATCTGACTATGTCAATTCCTCTACGAACCTTCACCTATTAACATGACAGAGCAGGGTTTGAAGTTTGAAGGCGATTAGATAGGGAGCCCTGAAGTTATCTACGAAAACCTTAGATGCTATGAAGAAACCACAGTTATATGGACGGCTCTGGCATCCAACCGTGTAGTATTTAAGGGTTCACTCAACTCGAGAAATTTAAAAACACTAGGAACGCAGTTTAAAAAAAATCGATTTTATTTTAGCAGTTGTATTAGTTTTAAAATTGTATACACTCTTGTTAGAAATAAAATATTTTAATCTTTAGCGTTCCCCCAATAATAATAATAATAATGAGTTACTACTGTTGCAGTTTCAGCTATTGAAATAACTTTCAGACTTTTTTATTATCTTGCGAATATTATAGGTTTAGTGTGTGTGTGTATATATATATATATATATATATATATATATATATATATATATATATATATATATATATAAGAGAAGAAGAGAGAGAGGAGAGGAGGGAGGGAAGGGAGAGAGAGAGAGAGAGAGAGAGAGAGAGAGAGAGAGAGAGAGAGAGAGAGTGATGGGAGAGAGAGAGAGAGAGAGAGTGATGGGAGAGAGAGGGGGGTTACTGAAGAATACCTTGTTCACCTGAGCACTGCTCTCTCTTCACACCACACGCACGTCATTCCTCTCACTGGATCTTTCAGACACTTGTAACTGGGAAAAACATTAATTACACGATGTTTTAGCACTGAGGAGCATTATCAATTACTTGATAAAGCTTCAATGAGAGTGAAACGTCGCATAATACAGGTTTTTCTCTCTCTAAAATTGTCTTTGAAGAAACCAGTTGTCAGTTTAAGCCATTCTCTACCCATGCATTTTACTGTCCACTACTTCTAAAATCAGTGATACTTATTTGTTATTATGCCAAGATCACATGTCAATTGCATTTGCAAAATATATGCAACTGCATTCAGTTTCTTAATCCCATGCAAGGCAGGTCCTACACACACCCTACCACTCCCACACATGTACCTGTCAAACCTATTTTTAAACCCACCCAGCCATAAGTTTTGTCACCGTTTTATTAATTGCCGTGTTGACATGGGCTCTCTAGCTCTTAGTTTTATATTAAATTGCTGTGATACTTAGGACTCTCTAAAACTAATGCATAATGTTAGTAGAACGATGGCCAAAATAATCAACGCTGTTTCCATTTTGAGTGGGGGAAATACTGAGCTTGGTATGTACAAGATGCATATCTACACCGGCAGTATGATGATACTGGCCTAATATACGGGTTATGTGTATTGTATATGAAGACGTTACGCCCACCAGGGACTCCATCAATTCGCACAGAGATAAGTAATATATGAGCTTGGGATCTTGTAAGGGTCCTCCTACAAGAGAGCTCAAGGGTCAGTGAGAATTCTTCTTGGTAGATGTGAAATAAATCACAGGTGCAGGGCTGGGATATCTTATTGAAGAAGAATGGAACTTAATGGTTATAACTGTAACCATAATTTTTAAAGGGGTGGAGTGGTAAGCCAGCGGAAGGCCTAAGTCAGATGACAAAAAGCTCCAGTTGTGGGTCATCATACGACTAAGACCCACGTCAGGAAACACATGTCCTGTTTCCTGACAAACCTTACCTAACCTAACCTCACTGAAGAAACGTTTCACCACGAATAACTTCTTCAGTTATGAAGAAGCCGTTTGTGGAGAAACGATTCCTTAATAAAGTATCCTACACATGTGTGTTATTACACAAGTGTCGGTATGTCATACCAGTTCTTTCCTACCACATACCACTGTTTCCCTCTCCCTCCACATGATACTTGAAAGTCAACCTCCTTCCGTAAGACTCAGTTAAATGTCAAAGTATGAACATATTTACGATTTATATGATCGCTAAAGCAGTATAAGTCATTAAGCGTAAGAATTGCTGGAGGCTAGATCCACTGTTCTCTAATCGCAAGACACGTATACAACTCGCAGCCAGTGTGTCCCTTCCAACAAATTTAAGAAATCTACTCAAACTAATCCCACATAAGCTCCTCTCAGTTTTCATTCTTGGAGGGAAAGGAGAGAGAGAGAGAGAGAAACTTGAGTCACTCTTATTATAATCTTCACCACTATTCACCTCCCCTCCCAGGCCTTCTTATTTAAAATTCACTGTTTGACTGCCCAGCATTACAGAATACAACTGATATTTTCGCCACTATGTAACAGACCAACGTGTAACAGTTATTTATTGCTGAGACCAATTGTACCAGCACGGTCTCTACCACTCACGTCTCTACCACTCAGTCATTCTACTATGGCCCACAATAGTGCTAACACCACGTCTTTAAGAGAAAGATGTAAGATTTACAGTGCACTTTTAACCTATGAGGTCATATAAAATTAAGACACAAGTACAAGCAAAATCTTTCCCTGGAAAATAAAATAATATTCACACGAAGAACAAAAGTTTAAATAACCCATATCATTTAAATCAATATTAAATTAACTTCAAAGGACTCTCCAAAAATTCCTGAGGTCCCCACAAGCTAGTGTGAGAAGGCTGCAGCGGCAGATAGTTAAATTGTACAGCACAAGGTACACGGACGAGCAGTAGCAACTAGAAGCAGTCCATGGTATGAAGCACAGCACGCCAGCAGTAGCTACTTCATGCTCCGTCTCCTACATAAGGTCAACGATACTACTGAACGGGTCAGGTGATTTTCCTTGAATAAATGGTGCAACAAAAAGTCACTAACACGAAGACTACTACCACTACCAGAACTAATGCAATACTTAAATTTCATCTTCACCACCACCCATAATAACCAACTTATCATCCTGCGGCAGGAAGGCCTCGACAACTCAAAATAAATGTTTCTGAGAAGAATGATCGGAGTGAAATGTTAATGGCTCTCACGACTATGACTCTGCACAATACAACTATCTTAAACGCCTATTTGCCTTTGATATGGCCGATACTCCTTCATGTTGTCAGGCGCTCTGGCAAGGGTATCAGTTTGCTCACGCAGGGTCCCCATGTGCCATTATTAATTTAACAACTGGGTACATCAGCAGTGTGCTGCCACCATAATATATTTGACAGCTGCAATATAGGAAGAAAAGCTAGCCATGTTTCCATCATATTCCATCACTGGATGGACTGCATACACAATGAAATGAAATCTGTCAGCCTGAGCGGGAAGACTTCAATAGAGAGGGATGAGGATATCGCCAAGTATTAAATAGGTTCCAAAGGTAAGGGAGTTTTAAAGGTTTCAGTTCCACTAAATTATTATAATACTGGGGAAGAGCTAAGCTGTATGACCCTTGTAGATATAGCGCTTCTTTTTTATTCTAATAATAATCATGGGGAAAGAACCAAATCCATAGGAGTTATACAGCGCCTGGGAAATGGTAAGCAACTAGGTTCTATCCAAGGAAGGGCAGGATAGGTGGAATTAGCATTTTGCTAGACCAAACCAGGTTTTGGACAATGTTTCTTGAATTACTGGGTCAGCTAGTGATACCGAGGGTGTTGTCTGTTCAACCTGCGGAATCTAGCCTGCACCATCTAGGCCACTTATAAGGACCTCCCTGAACCTGGAACTCCCTGCACCATCTGGGCCACTGACAAGGAACTCCCTGCACCATCTGGGCGGAGCGGAGAGTCCGCGCTCCCACATCTAAGAATATTTTGCGCCATGATGCAGGAAAACCCATTATGCAAATGGGTTATGATTAATGAAGACATTAAAAGATGGGAGAGATGCAACAGTCTTAAGATAATTTAAACACTTCAACATTAACTGTTGCTTGGATAAGGATACTCAGTCCCCAGTTAATAAACCCTTTAAGGTAGCTGACTCGATTCTGGTGAAGGGCTCTTGATCCCAGGAATTGGATAGAACTTAATTGCCTCCCGTTACCCAGGACCTGCATGTCCATGACGGTTTTAACGCTTCTCCGCGAGCTTAAAAATAACAATCAAGGTCCCTTCAATGGGGTGCGTTGATGCCGCCGAGTGGCTCTTGATCCAGGGAATTTGAACTATTCCTTCCATTCCTCGGATCAAACCTTATTTCCCCTAATTGTTTCAGGCGCTGCATGATTCCTACGGATTTAGGGCAGTGCCATAATAATTATAATTATAATAATAATAATAATAATAATATAAAGCTTATATGTACTAAGAAAGTCTATTTGTGCTTTACGATACAGAGTTTTACAATCACAGAAATAGTTTATCATCAGAACTTTACAAGGTTTTGTCCTGCTGGCAATACCATCACAGAATTACTATCATTCTCTTCCATAATTTGATATTGGCAACAATGTTGAAATCAATCTCTTTTTATATCAGTAACTGCAGTGAAATTACAGGCGTGACGTCGACAGCAAGGTAAGTGTGCGGTGAATAGTGTTATTGTGGAGCTTAGGAGAGCACTGGATAGGCTAGGATAAGGAGAGACGAAGAGGATAAATAACAGTCAGCTACGACCTCCAGCTTCGGAAGATGAAGGAATAGAGAAATGGGACAGAGGAAGAAGAGTAAGAGGAGGAGAGGGAGGGTATTATCCGGTTGAGCTGTCATGTGGCGACGCTGACCAAGATCCTGGTCCAGCAAGCCTTCCGCAACCCCCAGGCCAATCATAACTCGGAACGTCAATGACACTGCCTTAAGAATTGGAAACGCTGCTTGTCACATTAGCTTTCTGAAGGTCTTAGAGCAGATTACTAGATCCCGGAGCGTCGTCTAGCTCGTCAAACTCCATACCTCTACTCCCGTCTTTATCTTTCTTCTCTGTTAGTGAACTCCAATGTATCCTTCACCGAAAAACCAGGAAAGGCGCACCAGCACCTCCGCCTTCCCTTGTAAAAAAATCCACTTCATTATATTTAGGGAAAGAACTCTAAACTCGCAGGTATTTATAAAGCGCCTTGGGAATGGGAGGAATTAAGGTTTGCTCCAAGAAGAGAACAGGTCCAATTCCTTGGATTAAGAACCTCCCCCTCACCGGCTTCAAGGAACCTCCTTCAAGCGGTAACTCCACCACAACAGTCCAACGAAAAGACCAGTTTCATTTCCACACAGGGTGAGACGTATGAGCGAATTTCCTTAAATCTGCTGCCCCTATTCACCCAGCAGTAAATAGGTATCTGGATGATCTTTTTTGACCAATAAGCAGACTGGATTTTTTGTCATAAATCTGTTAAAATCAATCTGAACATAACGAAAAAATATACATAGCATTTATTTTAAGTAATATTAAATAAATTTAAACTGATCTGTAATATATTTAGTAGAATTTGGCTAAAAAAATACGATAATTTAGGTTAGGTTAAGTGAGGTTTCTAAGTTATTATGATATATATATATATATATATAAAACACTATTTATTATAAAGAGATAGAATGGGGTATTGGGGATTAACGGGAGGAGAAAAACAATGAACATTTTACCTTTTACTGGACAACTTCAACTATTAACCGAGTTTACACTTAACACATAAGTGTACATAATATAATATACTACAGTAAAGATTCACCAACTCACTTACTACACTGAATATAATTATCATATCGCTATAAAGAAATAGAACAATGGAAATATTGGATGTTAAGGGATAACTCAGATTTATAAAGCTAACACTTAGTTGACCTACTCTCTTGCCAATATATTCTCCATTCTCCACTCACGACCCACTAGAGCACTTCCAGCTCTGTGCCTCCCAATTGAATTCTGTGTCCCCGCCTGCCATTCCAAGCCGACTTAAAAGCCGTGTTGCTTCGCCCCCGACTCTAACTTAGCATTTCTTCAATAGCGGAGGAAATAAAGCCAATACGCGGTTGGATTTCATCCAGCTGACCCCTTCTTCATGAACTATCCCAGCAGTTAACGGGAGACCCAAGATACAATAATATAAGCATGTTTACTAACTAGACATTACAAGATTCGCACCCTCAAATTCCATTTCAAGTGGATAAGTTGGAGTCTTATTGTCACCACTGGATAAAATAAAAAACATTCACTGACAGACGATACTCGACCTGTATGGCTGGAGTACACACAAAGCTGTGGTCCTCTTACACTATAAAGGGAACCTCCAAAGAGGACTACCAACAGGAGTCCATAACTAAACACAAGTTATATTCAGTTACATTATACAATAGCTCCCATGTAGTGTTATATTAATCTCCCCTTCCAGCAACCTCATATACGCAGCATGATCAGTAATAAAGAAAAGATTAGGACCGTATAATTAATAACAGATGGACAGAGAAGAATATTGAGTAAGCCAATGAAGTATAGAATGCAATCTTGTAAGGTTGAAGTGATCTTCAAGAGGCGAAGAGTCACTTCGTAACCTCCACCACCGTATGAGGAAAGGGAGGTGGGTTAAATGGAAACGGAGGTTGGAAGTTTACATGGAAAGGGAGGGAGAGTTACATGGAAAGGGAGGGAGAGTTACATGGAAAGGGAGGGGAAGTTACATGGAAAGGGAGGAGGAGTTACATGGAAAGGGAGGAGGAGTTACATGGAAAGGAGGAGGAGTTACATGGAAAGGAGGAGGAGTTACATGGAAAGGAGGAGGAGTTACATGGAAAGGGAGGAGGAGTTACATGGAAAGGGAGGAGGAGTTACATGGAAAGGGAGGAGGAGTTACATGGAAAGGGAGGAGGAGTTACATGGAAAGGGAGGAAGAGTTACATGGAAAGGGAGGAGGAGTTACATGGAAATGGAGGAGGAGTTACATGGAAAGGGAGGAGGAGTTACATGGAAAGGGAGGAGGAGTTACATGGAAAGGGAGGAGGAGTTACATGGAAAGGGAGGAGGAGTTACATGGAAAGGGAGGAGGAGTTACATGGAAAGGGAGGAGGAGTTACATGGAAAGGGAGGAGGAGTTACATGGAAAGGGAGGAGGAGTTACATGGAAAGGGAGAAGAGTTACATGGAAAAGGAGGGGGGTTATATGGAAAGGGAAGGGAAGGATTACATGAAAAAACTGGAGATTACATGAGAAAGAAGTGAGGGAAGGTTATGTGGGAAGGTAGGGACGGAAGGTTACTTGGGAAGGTAGAGAGGGAAGGTTATGTGGACTAGAGAGAAGTATGTGGAAGGTTGGGAGGAAGGATACTTGGGAAGGTAGGGAGGGAAGGTTACCTGGGAAGGTAGGAGGAAGGTACTGGGAAGTGGGAGGAAGGTTACTGGGAAGGTAGGGAGGAAGGTTACTGGGAAGGTAGGGAGAGAAGGTTATGTGGGAAGGTTGGGAGGGAAGGTTACCTGGGAAGGTAGGGAGGGAAGGTTACGTGGGAAGTTAGGGAGAGGTTATGTGGGAAGGTAGGGAGGGAAGTTTACTTGGGAAGGTAGGGAGGAAGGTTATGTGGAAGGTAGGGAGGAAGGTTACGTGGGAAGGTAGGAGAGAAGGTTATGTGAAGTTACTTGGGAAGGTAGGAGGAAGGTTCATGGGAAGGTAGGAGGAGGTTACGTGGAAGGTAGGAGAGAAGGTTATGTGGAAGGTTGGGAGGAAGGTTACTTGGAAGGTAGGGAGGAAGGTTACCTGGGAAGGTTGGAGGAAGGTTACGTGGGAAGGTTGGGAGGGAAGGTTACTTGTGAAGGTAGGGAGGGAAGGTTACGTGGGAAGGTAGGGAAAGAAGGTTATGTGGGAAGGTTGGGAGGGAAGGTTACTTGGGAAGGTAGGGAGGGAAGGTTACGTGGGAAGGTAGTGAGGGAAGGTTACGTGGGAAGGTAGGGAGAGAAGGTTATGTGGGAAGGTTGGGAGGAAAGGTTACTTGGGAAGGTAGGGAGGGAAGGTTACCTGGGAAGGTTGGGAGGGAAGGTTACGTGGGAAGGTTGGGAGGGAAGGTTACTTGGGAAGGTAGGGAGGGAAGGTTACCTGGGAAGGTAGGGAGGGAAGGTTACGTGGGAAGGTAGGGAGAGGTTATGTGGGAAGGTTGGGAGGGAAGGTTACCCGGAAAGGTTGGGAGGGAAGGTTACGTGGGAAGGTTGGGAGGGAACGTTACTTGGGAAGGTAGGGAGGGAAGGTTACCTGGGAAGGTAGGAGGAAGGTTACGTGGAATTAGGAGAGGTTATGTGGAAGGTTGGGAGGAAGTTACTTGGGAAGGTAGGGAGGGAAGGTTATGTGGGAAGGTAGGGAGGGAAGGTTACGTGGGAAGGTTGGGAGGGACGTTTACTTGGGAAGGTAGGGAGGGAAGGTTATGTGGGAAGGTAGGGAGGGAAGGTTACGTGGGAAGGTAGGGAGAGAAGGTTATGTGGGAAGGTTACTTGGGAAGGTAGGGAGGGAATGTTACGTGGGAAGGTAGGGAGGGGAGGTTACGTGGGAAGGTAGGAGAGAAGGTTATGTGAAGGTTGGGAGGAAGGTTACTGGGAAGGTAGGGAGGGAAGGTTGGGAGGGAATGTACGTGGAAGGTAGGAGGGAAGGTTATGTGGAAGGTTGGGAGGAATGTTACCTGGGAAGGTAGGGAGGGAAGGTTACGTGGGAAGGTAGGGAGAGGTTATGTGGGAAGGTTACTTGGGAAGGTAGGGAGGGAAGGTTACGTGGGAAGGTAGGAAGGGAAGGTTACTTGGGAAGGTAGGGAGGGAAGGTTATGTGGGAAGGTAGGGAGAGAAGGTTATGTGGGAAGGTAGGGAGGGAAGGTTACTTGGGAAGGTAGGGGGAAGGTTACTTGGGAAGGTAGGAGGAAGGTTATGTGGAAGGTTGGGAGGGAATGTTACCAGGGAAGTAGGAGAGGAAGTTACTTGGGAAGGTAGGGAGGAAGGTTTGTGGGAAGGTAGGGAGAGAATGTTATGTGGGAAGGTTGGGAGGGAAGATTACTTGGGAAGGTAGGTTACGTGGGAAGATAGGGAGGGAAGGTTACGTGGAAGATAGGAGGAAGGTTACGTGGGAAGGTAGGGAGAGAAGGTTACGTGGGAAGGTAGGGAGAGAAGGTTATGTGGGAAGGTTGGGAGGGAAGGTTACTTGGGAAGGTAGGGAGGGAAGGTTATGTGAGAAGGTTGGGAGGGAAGGTTACCTGGGAAGGTAGGGAGATAAGGTTACTTGGAAAGGTAGGGAGGGAAGGTTATGTGGGAAGGTAGGGAGGGAAGGTTACGTGGGAAGGTAGGGAGAGAAGGTTATGTGGGAAGGATGGGAGGGAAGGTTACTTGGGAAGATAGGGAGGGAAGGTTATGTGGGAAGGTTGGGAGGGAAGGTTACTTGGGAAGGTAGGGAGGGAAGGTTACCTGGGAAGGTAGGGAGGGAAGGATACGTGGGAAGTTTGGGAGGGAAGGTTACTTGGGAAGGTAGGGAGGGAAGGCTACGTGGGAAGGTAGGGAGGGAAGGTTATGTGGGAAGGTTGGAAGGGAAGGTTACGTGGGAAGGTAGGGAGAGAAGGTTATGTGGGAAGGTTTGGGGGGAAAGGTTACTTGGGAAGGTAGGGAGGGAAGGTTACGTGGGAAGGTAAGGAGGGAAAGTTACTTGGGAAGGTAGGGAGGGAAGGTTATGTGGGAAGGTAGGGAGGGAAGGTTACGTGGGAAGGTAGGGAGGGAAGGTTACGTGGGAAGGTAGGGAGGGAAGGTTACCTGGGAAGGTAGGGAGGGAAGGTTACTTGGGAAGGTAGGGAGAGGCCGGATAACATCTCTCCGTGCCTCCTGAGAGAGGGAACAGAGGCGCTCTGTGTACCACTAACAACAATCTTCAACACATCTATCGAAACAGAGCGTCTACCCGAGGTATGGAAGAGAGCAAATGTAGTCCCAATTTTTAAAAAAGTAGACAGTCACGCAACATTAAACTACAGACCAGTGTCACTGACATGTATAGTTTGTAAAGTCATGGAGAGTGGTTGACCAGCTAGAAAGAAATGAGCTTATAAATGACAACCAGCACGGATTCAGAGACGAGAAATCCAGTGTCACGAACCTACCAAAGTTTTATGACAAGGTGACAGAAGTAAGACAAGAGAGAGAGGGGTGGGTAGATTGCATTTTTTTTGGACTGCAAGAATGCTTTTGACACAGTTTCAGAACTATGAATCGACCCCTGCACAGACAATTACGTAAGCACAAATAGGTGAGTACAAGAGATTAGTGCAAAAGCTGAAGAACCAGGCAGGTATAACAGGGAAGGCATTGCAATGGATCAGAGAATACCTGACAGGAAGGCATCAGCGAGTCATGGTACGCGACGAGGTGTCGGAGTGGGCTCCTGTGACGAGCGGGTTTCCACAGGGGTCAGTCCTAGGACCGGCGCTGTTTCCAGTATATGTGAATGACATGACGGAAGAAATAGACTCAGAAGTGTCTCTGCAGACGATGTCAAGTTAATGAGGAGAATTCAATCGGAGGAGGACCATGTAGGACTACAAAGTGATCTGGACAGGCTACAGGTCTGGTCCAGCAAATAGCTCCTGGAGTTAAACCCCGCCAAGTGCACAGTCATGAAGATCGGAGAAGGGCAAAGAAGATCGCAGACAGAATAGTCTAGGGGGCCAAAGACTACAAACTTCACTCACGGAAAAGGATCTTGGGGTGAGTATAACACCGAACACATCTTCTGAGGTGTACATCAACCAAATAACTGCTACAGCATGCGGGCGACTAGCAAACCTAAGAATAGCATTCCGACATCTCACTAAGGAGTCGTTCTGGACTCTACACCGTGTACATCAGGTCCATATTAAAGTATGCAGCACCAGTTTGGAACCCACACCTGGCCAAGTACGCCAGGAAATTTGAGAAAGTGCAACGGTTTGCAACGAGACTAGTCCCGGAGTTAAGGCGCGGGAGAGGTTAAGGCAAATCGACCTGATGAGACAGGAGGACAGGAGGGACATGATAACAACATATAAAATACTGAGAGGAATCGACAAGGTGGACAGGGATAGGATGTTCCAGAGATGGGACAAACCAACAAGGGGTCACAATTGGAAGTTGAAGACTCAGATGAGTCACAGGGATGTTAGGAAGTATTTCTTCAGTCACAAAGTTGTCAGGAAGTGGAATAGTCTGGAAAGGGAGGTGGCAGGATCCATACATAGCTTTAAGAAGAGGTATGATAAACCTCACGGAGCAGGAAGTGACCTAGTAGCGACCAGTGAAGAGGTGAGGCAAGGATCTATGACTCGACCCCTGTAACCACAATTAGGTGAGCACACACACACACACACATATATATATATATATATATATATATATATATATATATATATATATATATATATATATATATATATATATATATAGTCGTGCCGATTAGGTAAAACTTGCGATTTTGGCTTAAATAGCAACGCTCACCTTGCCATATAAGACAAGTGAAAATTTGTGTATGCAATAATTTCGCAAAAATCATTCTGAACCTAACGAAAAAAATATATTTCATTGTGTTTGTTTATTATTAAATTAATGTTAACGTATCTAAAATATATTTAGTTATGTTAGGCTAAATTAAATTGCACTTGTTGTAATAAGGTTAGGTAGGTTTTCAAAGTTTCTCTTGGTACAAAATTATAAATTCTTACATTAACATAAATGAAAAAAATATATCTTTAAACGTATAAGAGAAATTTTTAGAGAGGACTTAATTTTAGATGAGTTCTTGCTAATTGACCAGTTTTACCTAATCGGCACGACATATATATATATATATATATATATATATATATATATATATATATATATATATATATATATATATAATTTAATTTAGCCTAACCCAACTAAATATATTTTAGATACGTTAACATTAATTTAATAATAAACAAACACAATGAAATATATTTTTTCGTTATGTTCAGAATGATTTTGGCGAAATTATTGCATACACAAATTTCACTTGTCTTATATGGCAAGGTGAGCGTTGGATTTAAGCCAAAATAGCAAGTTTTACCTAATCGGCACGACATATATATCAATAACAATGCGACTAGCCAAGGACTCGAACTCATGTTGTTTGGTCCGCCTCATGGTGAGCGAAAACCATATGACGCTCTAACCCACAGGACGACCAAATCCTACAAAGAATCACGCGCCCAGTAGAGCTAGGTGTTTTACGGTGACCCGAGGACATACGGTGGTGTGGGTGCCTCTGAGCTAATTTCATTATACTCCTCGTTTGGTGTACTAGCCTCAACAAGCAGTATTTTATATTATTGTAACCACGAACAAGTGGTACAAAAAACTGCTTGTTGAGGCTAGTACACCAAACGGGAAGTATAATGAAATTAGCTCAGAGGAACCCACACCACCGTATGTCCTCGGATCACGGTAAAACACCTAGCTCTCCTGGTGCGTGATTCTTTGTACGATTTGGTGTTCCTGTGGGTTAGAGCGTCATGTGGTTTTCGCTCACCATGAGGCGGGCCAAAACAACATGGATTCGAATCCTTGGCTAGTTGCAGTGTTGTTATTGATCAATATCACTTGATTACATACACATATCTAGGTTTTTCTTCATTTTTCTTAATAGCTCTTGTTTTTCTTTATTTCCTTTATTCTCCATGAGGAAGTGGAAAAGAATCTTTCCTCTGTAAGCCATGCGTGTCGTATGAGGCGACTAAAATGTCGGGAGCAATGGGCTAGTAACCCCTTCTCCTGTATACATTTACTAAAAAAGAGAAGAATTTTTTTTTTATAAAACTGGGATGTTTGAATGTGCGTGGATGTAGTGCAGATGATAAGAGATGATTGCTGATGTTATGAATGAAAAGAAGTTGGATGTCCTGGCCCTAAGCGAAACAAAGCTGAAGGGGGTAGGCGAGTTTCAGTGGGGAGAAATAAATGGGATTAAGTCAGGAGTATCTGAGAGAGTTAGAGCTAAGGAAGGGGTAGCAATAATCTTGAAAGATCCGTTATGGAAGGAGAAGAGGGAATATAAATTTATAAATTCAAGGATTATGTGGATCAAAATAAGGGTCGGATGCGAAAAGCGAGTCATAATAAGCGTGTATGCACCTGGAGAAGAAAGGAGTGTAGAGGAGATAGAGATTTTGGGAGATGTTAAGCGAATGTATAGGAACTTTTGAACCAAGTGAGAGGGTAATTGTGGTATTGGACCTAAATGCTAAAGTAGGATAAACATTTAGAGAGGGTGTGGTAGGTAAGTTTGGGGTGCCATGTGTAAATGATAATGGGAGCCCTTTAATTGAACTTTGTATAGAATAGGGTTTAGTTATAGGCAATACATATTTTAAGAAAAAGAGAATAAATAAGTATACAAGATATGATGTAGGGCGTAAAAACAGTAGTTTGTTGGACTACGTATTGGTAGATAAAAGACTGTTAAGTAGACTTCAGGATGTACATGTTTATAGAGGGGAGAAAAATATATATCAGATCACGTTTTAGTTGTAGCTACAGTGAGAGTAAAAGGTAGATGGGATACAAGGAAAATAGAAGCAACAAGAGAGAGATGAAGGTTTATAAACTAAAAGAGGAGGCAGTTAGGGTAAGATATAAACAACTATTGGAGGATAGATGGGCTAGTGAGAGTACAGGCAATGGGGTTGAAGATGTATGGGGTAAGTTTAAGAATGTAGTGTTAGAGTGTTCAGCGGAAGTTTGTGGTTATAGGAAAGTGGATGCGGGAGGAAAGAAGAGCGATTGGTGGAATGATGATGTAAAGAGAATAGTAAGGGAGAAAAAGTTAGCATATGAGAGGTTTTTACAAAGTAGAAGTGATGCAAGGAGGGAAGAGTATATGGAGAGAAAAAGAGAGGTTAAGAGAGTGGTGAAGCAATGTAAAAAGAGAGCAAATGAGAGAGTGGGTGATATGTTATCAACGAATTTTGTTGAAAATAAGAAAAAGTTTTGGAGTGAGATTAATAAGTTGACGAAGCCTAGGGAACGAATGGATTTGACAGTTAAAAATAGGAGAGGAGAGTTATTAAATGGAGAGTTAGAGGTATCGGGAAGATGGAGGGAATATTTTGAGACATTGTTAAATGTTGATGAAGATAGGGAAGCTGTGATTTCGTGTATAGGGCAAGGAGGAATAACATCTTGTAGGAGTGAGGAAGAGCCAGTTGTAAGTGTGGGGGAAGTTTGTGAGGCAGTGGGTAAAATGTAAGGGGGTAAGGCAGCTGGGATTGATGGGATAAAGATAGAAATGTTAAAAGCAGGTGGAGATATAGTTTTGGAGTGGTTGGTGCTGTTATTTAATAAAAGTATGGAAGAGGGTAAGGAACCTAGGGTTTGGCAGAGAGCGTTCATAGTTCCTTTGTATAAAGGCAAAGACGACAAAAGAGAGTGCAAAAAATATAGGGGAATAAGTCTGTTGCGTATACCTGGTAAAGTGTATGGTAGATATATTATTGAAAGAATTAAGAGCAAGACGGAGAGTAGGATAGCAGATGAACAAGGAGGTTTTAGGAAAGGTAGGGGGTTTACAAGTGTTTACAGTGAAACATATAGCTGAACAGTATTTAGATAAGGGTAAAGAGGTTTTTGTGGCATTTATGGATTTGGAAAAGGCGTATGACAGGGTGGATAGGGAGGCAATGTGGCAGATGTTGAAGGTGTATGGAATAGAAGGTAGGTTACTGGAAGCAGTGAAGAGTTTATACGAGGATAGAGAGGCTCAGGTTAGAGTATGTAGGAGAGAGGGAGATTATTTCCCAGTAAAAGTAGGCCTTAGACAAGGATGTGTGATGTCACCATGGCTGTTCAATATATTTATAGATGGGGTTGTAAGAGAGGTGAATGCGCGGGTGTTGGCAAGAGGTGTGGGGTTAAAAGATAAAAGAATCTAACACAAAGTGGAAGCAAAGAGGGGAATGTATGAGAGTATAGTTATACCAACACTCTTATATGGGTGTGAAGCATGGGTGGTGAATGTTGCAACAAAGAGAAGGCTGGAGGCAATGAAGATGTCATGTCTGAGATCAATGTGTGGTGTGAATATAATGCAGCGAATTCGTAGTGTGGAAATTAGGAGGAGGTGTAGGATTACCAATACTATTATCCAGAGGGCTGAGGAGGGATTGTTGAGGTGGTTTGGACACGTAGAGAGGATGGAACAAAGTAGAATGACTTCGAGAGTGTATAAATCTGTAGTGGAGGGAAGGCGGGTAGGGTCGGCCTTGGAAAGGTTGGAGGAGGAGGTAAAGGAGGTTTTGGCAGGGCTTGGACTTTCAGCAAGCATGCATGAGCGTATTTGATAGGAGTGAATGGAGACAAATGGTTTTTAATACTTGACGTGCTGTTGGAGTGGAAGCAAAGTAACATTTATGAAGGGATTCAGGGAAACCGGCAGGCCGGACTTGAGTCCTGGAGATGGGAAGTACAGTGCCTGCACTCTGAATGAGAGGTGATAAATGTTGCAGTTTTATAACTGTAGTGTAAGCATGCCTCTGGCAAGAAGTGATGGAGTGAATGATGATGAAAGTTTTTCTTTTTTTTGGGCCACCCTGCATTAGTGGGAAACGGCCGTGTTAATAATATTATTTTTTTTTTTTTTATTAACACATCGGCCGATTCCCACCAAGGCAGGGTGGCCCGAAAAGAAAAACTTTCATCATCATTCACTCCATCACTGTCTTGCCAGAAGGGTGCTTTACACTACAGTTATAAAACTGCAACATTTACACCCTCCTTCAGAGTGCCGGCACTGTCTTCCCATCTCCAGAACTCAAGTCCGGCCTGCCGGTTTCCTGAATCCCTTCATAAATGTTACTTTGCTCCACTCCAACAGCACGTCAAGTATTAAAACCATATGCCTCCATTCACTCCTATCAAATACGCTCACACATGCTTGCTGGAAATCCAAGCCCTCGCACACAAAACTCCTTTACCCTCCCTCCAACCTTTCCTAGGCCGACCCCTACCCCGCCTTCCCTCCACTACAGATTTATACACTCTCGAAGTCACTCTGTCTCGTTCCATTCTCTCTACATGTCCAAACCACCTCAACAACCCCTCCTCAGCTCTCTGGACAATCGTTTTGGTAATCCCGCACCTCCTCTAATTTCCAAACACCGAATTCTCTGCATTATATTCACACCACACATTGACCTCAGACATGACATCTCCACTGCCTCCAGCCTTCTCCTCGTTGCAACATTCATCACCCATGCTTCACACCCATATAAGAGCGTTGGTATAACTATATCTCATACATTCCCTCTTTACTTCCATGGACAAGGTTCTTTGTCTCCACAGACTCCGAAGTGCTCCACTCACCCTTTTCCCCTCATCAATTCTATGATTCACCTCATCCTTCATAGACCCATCCGCCGACATGTCCACTCCCAAATATCTGAATACATTCACCTCCTCCATACTCTCTCCCTCCAATCTGATATCCAATCTTTCGTCACCTATTCTTTTTGTTATCCTCATCACCTTACTCTTTCCTATATTCACTTTCAATTTTCTTCTTTACACACCCTACCAAATTCATCCACCAACCTCTGCAGCTTCTCTTCAGAATCTCCCAAAAGCACAGTGTCATCAGCAAAAAGCAACTGTGACAACTCCCACTTTGTATTTGCTTCTTATCTTTTAGCCCAACACCTCTTGCCAAGACCCTCGCATTCACTTCTCTTACAACCCCATCTATAAATATATTGAACAACCACGGTGACATCACACATCCTTGTCTAAGGCCCACTTTTACTGGGAAATAGTCCCTTCCCTCCTACACACTCTAACCTGAGCCTCACTATCCTCATAAAAACTCTTCACTGCTTTCAGTAACCTTCCTCCTATTCCATACACCTGCCACATCTGCCACATTGCCCCCCTATCTACCCTATCATACGCCTTTTCCAAATCCATAAATGCCACAAAAACATCTTTACCCTTATCCAAATACTGTTCACCTATATGTTTCACTGTAAACACTTGGTCTACACACCCCCTACCTTTCCTAAAGCCCCTTGTTCATCTGCTATCCTCCTTTCTGTTTTACTCTTAATTCTTTCAATAATAACTCTACCATACACTTTACCAGGTACACTCAACAGACTTATTCCCCTATAATTTTTGCACTCTCTTTTGTCCCCTTTGCCTTTATACAAAGGAACAATACACGCTCTCTGCCAATCCCTAGGTACCTTACCCTCTTCCATACATTTATTAAATAATAGCACCCACCACTCCAAAATTATATCCCCACCTGCTTTTAACATTTCTATCTTTATCCCATCAATCCCAGCTGCCTTACCCCTTTCATTCTACCCACTGCCTCACGAACTTCCCTACACCCACAACTGGCTCTTCCACACTCCTACAAGATGTTATTCCTCCTTGCCCTACACACGAAATCACAGCTTCCCTGTCTTCATCAACATTTAACAAATCCTCAAAATATTCTCTCCATCTTCCCGATACCTCTAACTCTCCATTTAATATATATATATATATATATATATATATATATATATATATATATATATATATATATATATATATATATATATATATATATAAGGGTTTCCGTGATTTTTCACATTATCAAGAAACTAAAAATAAAAGATGATGTAGGTAGGTGGTCAAGGACATGTCCTTGACTACTTACCTACATCATCATAAAAAGGCCAGGTATTGTAAATTGACCGTGAGTTGTAATCTAGTCCTTAAATGCCTTTCTGTTGATCTTTCAATTTTACAGTTCCTTGATAATGTGAGAAATCACGAAAGCGCTTGGAATTTCACTATTTTTTCACATTGGTTGATCTGCATATTGTGCCCAATAGGTAAAACTAGTCAATTAGCAAGAACTCGTTTAAAATTAAGTCCTTACTAAAATTTTCTCTTATACGTTTTAAAGATATATATATTTTTTAATTTATTTTAATGTAAAAAATAATAATTTTGTACTAAAAGAACCTTAGAAAACTTACCAAACCTTATTATAACAAGCGCAATTTAATTTAGCCTAATCCATCTAAAAATATTTTAGATAAGTTTACAATAATTTAATAATAAACAAACACAATGAAATATATATTTTTCGATAGGTTCAGAATGATTTTTGCGAATTTATTGCATACACAAATTTTCCCTTGCCTTATTCGGCAAGAAAGGCGTTGCTATTTACGCCAAAATCGCAAGTGTTTACCTATTCGGCACGACATTATATATATATATATATATATATATATATATATATATATATATATATATATATATATATATATATATATATATATATATATATATATATATATATATACAACAGGATTTGAACCTGCATACTCTGTATCAAAGTACCCAATACTTTCGTCACTTGGCCAGGTGAGTGTTAATCGTACTTGTGGATGAGGTAGGATTATACAACATATGGTTGAAAGGCTGGTAAACGTGCCTCCTAGCTGATACGATTCTGATTATTTTTTTTCAATACGAAGTTGGTAATTGTATCAAGCTGGCGTTGTTCTCTTTCATAGGATATTAAGAACGAGAGCTTGTTATATAACCGCTGCTTCAGCTCAAAAGAAAGACACTGGAAGCAGCAGTTATACATCAAACACCCAACTTCAATAATTCTAAAGGTCAACTCGAACTGGATATAATTATTAGGTTCTCAGTGAAGCACATACCAACGCCTAATTGAAGCGGTTCAACGTACTGGGTTGATAAAGTCACTAGTTTGCATAACGATTCCTTAATAAATGTCCAAGTTACCACATATGTTTGTTACATACAAGCAGAAACGCACCAACTACATGACTTGTCCCTCGTCTCCTTTGTATACACTCAAGCTCCGCCCCATCATCCTCAATTAGGACTGACACCCACCTCTCCCTCTACCCACTCCACACTATATAAACATGTAATTTTCTCATTGTAGCTGACAGACACAAGAGCAGCAACTGCAAACTTAATATAGACACTTCGTCTGCTGCTCCCTCTAAATCAAGTTTTCAATTGTTGCTCTTGTGTCTTTATCAGCTGCAGTTTATCGATACTCCCGTACCATCTACCATTACAATTTCCTCATCCTTTGTATCTACTGTTGATGAGAAACTCACATATATCAACTTTTCTCCTATTTTCCCTACATATGTGCTCTCACCACACACACATTATATATATATATATATATATATATATATATATATATATATATATATATATATATATATATACACACACACAAAATATGTGTCGTTCCGAATAGGTAAAACTTGCTATTTTAGCTTAAATAGCAACGCTCTTCTTGCCGAATAAGGCAAACAAAAAATTGTGTATGCAATAATTTCGCAAAAATCATTCTGAACCTAACGAGAAAACTATATTTCATTGTGTTTGTTTATTATTAAATTACTGTAAACTTATCTAAAATATATTTAGTTGGACTAGGCTATATTAAATTCCACTTGTTATAATAAGTTAGGTAAGTTTTCTAAGGTTCTTTTGGTACAAAAATTATTAATATTTACATTAACATACATATAAAAGAGAATTCTAGAAAGGACTTAATATTAAATGAGTTCTTGCTAACTGACCAGTTCGAATCCTGCTGTGAACTGAGAGATAATTGTGAAATTTAGTTCAGTAACTCCCAACTCTGCTGGGTCACCCTCTCTCACTCTCACCTACACTTACTTTTTTCCACGCCTTTCTCATTCACTCCTATTACTTCTCAATCACTCCCACCTTTTTTCAAACACTCTTACCCCATCTCAATCACGCCCACACTTTCTCAGTCACGCCCACACTTTCTCAGTCACGCCCACACCTTCACAGTCACGCCCACACTTTCTCAGTCACGCCCACACCTTCACAGTCACGCCCACACTTTCTCAGTCACGCCCACACCTTCACAATCACGCCCACACTTTCTCAGTCACGCCCACACCTTCACAGTCACGCCCACACTTTCTCAGTCACGCCCACACCTTCACAATCACTCCCCTCTCTTCTCGCAGTCGCCGCCCCCTCCAACTCAGCTCATCATAACTTTATCGCTAATGTCAAATTCTAATCTAAATCAAACCGACAGTTATGTTTGGTGGGCCAGAGTCTCATTCCTCGTCGCAGACAACATCCGGATATGAATGAGGGTGGCGGTGGGAAGGCGAGCATACCCGCCCCTACCACCCAAAACATCGTACCGAACCACAGCTAACAGGTGCTGGTCAACATTTATTTAGCTAAACAACACCTGCTTACGTCCCGTCAAAGCCCCGCTCTCAGCGTTACTCAGTACTAGTGTGGGAGCCAGGGATGGGCCAGCAAACGAGGTCCAGTATATTCATCAAGAAGGATTCCAGTGGGAAGGACCGTCTTCAACATGCCTTCTCTCCTGCACTCCGCAATACCACGCAACGCTTCACTGCTTCCTACTTCTCAGTCTATATATTACTAACCCTCAGGTGGTAGTAACTACTTCAGTTTGAGTGGTGGAGGGCAAGATGTAGTATGTCAGTGGGAGTGGTGGGAGGGCAAGATGTAGTATGTCAGTGGGAGTGGTGGGAAGGTAAGATATAGTTAGTAACTGCTTCAGCTGGAGTAGTGTCCAGAGGGCAAGACGAGGTGCAGGAGGCTAAGACAAATAAAGAATGATTGTACAATATAAACAATCTGTGTTTATATTGTACAACGACATTATGTACAGTTCAGCACACTTATTAAAGGAATGTTCAGTCATGAGTGGCTTCACTAGGACTGAAGCCACTCACTGCGAATCATTTCTCTTAATGTCTTTAACTATACACAAGTGTCCTTTTCCACAGTGCCAATAAGTGGTATGATGTCCCCATACCATCTATTAGCACTGGATGAGTTGTCTGTGGAAGGTCAGGCAAGAGCACTGGATGGGTTGTCTGTGGAAGGTCAGGCAAGAGCACTGGATGGGTTGTCTGTGGAAGGTCAGGCAAGAGCACTGGATGGGTTGCCTGTGGAAGGTCAGGCAAGAGAACTGGATGGGTTGCCTGTACAAATGAACATTATCTAGTATGGATGTTCATGCAGTAAGAGAGATGCCCAGTATCTAAGAAATGGGGGTCAATCACACACAATAACAAATACATTTACAGTAATCCTGAAATAAATTTCAAATACTAACACAAATCTCTATTTTTGGGGGAAACTCTCAATTACAATGAAATAAATACAAATAAAATACGATCCTTCAAATATAAATAAATTCTAATTACAAATACAGAGGTACTTCATCACAATTTTCATATAATATGCTGAAAACTGTATTTTTAAATATTCTTAATCACCACTAACACAATTTCAGTAATATGGAAAAATAAAGCAGTTCACTGTATGACGACTTAAATAAATGCTCCTAACACTGGCTGTACAACTTGGTTACAATGGTCGTGGAACATTGTTCCTGTTTTTAATAAAGTGTACAGTACTGGTGTTACAGTACAGTACTGGTAGTCTGGTACTACCCTGTTTGCTGCTGAACATGTACACTTAACTGTTCAATTAGATTGATTCAAATCTTAATGTTTATACAGCACAACGGGTAACACTTCAAACAGGGAGTGAGTGCAAACCTGTCAGGATGAAAGACCTTCCCTGCAACCCTAGAGTCCATCTATAGCAACACAGGAAGCTGCAGAAATACATTACCTAATTAAAATTAGATCAAGCTATGAGACTGCCAGATTTTGGATTAGAAAAGTAATTAGAGCATTGTATATAAACTGTATTTAAAGCAAATACACCCAATGCAAATGCCAGATACAATTATGAGTTCCCAGGTCCTACAATTATGAGTGCCCAGGTCCTACAATTATGAGTGACCAGGTCCTACAATTTTGAGTGCCCAGGTCCTACAATTATGAGTGCCCAGGTAATACAATTATGAGTGTCCAGGTCCTACAATTATGAGTGACCAGGTCCTACAATTATGAGTGACCAGGTCTTACAATTATGAGTGCCCAGGTCCTACAATTATGAGTGACCAGGTCCTACAATTATGAGTGCCCAAGTCCTACAATTATGAGTGCCCAGGTAATACAATTATGAGTGACCAGGTCCTACAATTATGAGTGACCAGGTCTTACAATTATGAGTGCCCAGGTCCTACAATTATGAGTGACCAGGTCTTACAATTATGAGTGACCAGGTCCTACAAAGACAAATGTGTAACACCAGGACAGAGGGAGGAAGGAAGATGTGCAACATTTACCCGGGAGGGGGAAGGAGGGGAAGGAAAGGTTACAACACTTACACGGGAGGGGGAAGGGGAGGGGCAGGAAGGTGTACAACCCACCACCTTCCGGCAGGGTGGGCGCGGCTGACCAAGATGCCACCCACTTCCTGGCCGCGCCCAACACAGTGTGCTAAATTTTCCCTAAATGGGATGTGTAGTCAAGAAAGGGAAGTGTGGATGAAGGAGGAGCACAACGAAGACACAAGGGGTGAGAGACGCTGGGAAGACACAAGGGGTGAGAGACGCTGGGAAGACACAAGGGGTGAGAGACGCTGGGAAGACACAAGGGGTGAGAGACGCTGGGAAGACACAAGGGGTGAGAGACGCTGGGAAGACAAGGGGTGTCAAGTCTTTACCGAACTGATCGCTAACCGGTTGCCGGCTCAACAGTGACCATCACAACAACCAAGACTCCAGGACTGTGGTAATCACAACAACCTGAGTACCGAGTATGGAGCCTCCGCTACTCCTTACGCTGAATGACTGACGGGTTTAGCGCACCATGATATACAAATTGGGAACAAATGTAAGTTAAAATGCCAAAACAGATTGAAGAGAAGCGCTAAATCCGCAGGGTTCACAGAGCGCCTGCGGACTAGGAGGCAATTAGGTTCCGCCCAAGAAAGAGGCAGGGTAACTAACACCAATTCCTTGGATTAAAAACCCTTCAGGGAGCAACGAAAACAATACACTGGATGCAGTGTAAAAAAATCGTTGTAGTTTACCAGTGAGTACAAACACTGACCACAGTGAGTACAAACACTGACCACAGTGAGTACAAACACTGACCACAGTAGGGAAGTTACGAATAAAACAAGGCAAGTAAAATTATGACTGGAGAGCATTGTACGGAAAATAATAATGAAGAGGAGCACAAAGAAAAAGTAGATGAGAGACAGGAGCACATAAGAAAGGTGGATAACGAGGAACAAACATACAGGAAAGGTAGATAATATGGGACAGGAACACATAGGAAAGGAAGCAGAGGGACAGAAATACATAGGAAAGATCTAATGAAAGGCAGGAGCACTTAGGGAAGGCAGATAGCAGAAGTCCTTAAGATACATATAGACACTATCTATCTGCTGAAAGGGACTAATTATAGTTTTCCTTTCTGTGCCTATATCTAAAGAGCTGAAGGATAGCACAGCAGACTGGTCTCTGTATGTAAATGAATGGTTCAGAGAACCGACGAGTTGGTAAATTAGACACATATGCAACACTTGGGTATCTTTATTGAGGAAACGTTTCGCCACACAGTGGCTTCATCAGTCCATACAAAGGAGAATCGTGAAGAACAGGAGGAGTTTGAGGTGGTCAGTCCCTCAATCTTGAGTCGATGTTGTCAGTCCATCAATCTTGAATAGAATACAGCATATGTGCGTAGAGGAAGCTTATATACTGTAGACAGGAGAGGTGCAGCAGTTGTAGGAGGTGTCACATTTGTCCAATAAAGATACCCAAGTGTTGCATATGTGTCTAATTTAAAGACTGGTCTCTCATCGCACCTTCACTCTCCTCGCGCTCCACCTTCCCACCCACACTACAAATTCATCATAACTACATTCATGGGAAAGAAATAAACTCTGAAGGATCATACAGTGCCTACTGCAAAGGAAAGGTGGAAAGGAGAATTGCAAAATAGACTACTACTACTAATACGATCACACAATTATGACAACCAACACTAAGTTTTGGGTAAATCCTGGCCAGCGGGTCGTGCTGTAGTTGTTGCGGGATTAACGTCAGGGGCCCAGAAGCCAAAGCCAGCCACAGCACTATCTAGTAAACCAATACAATGTTTGTAAACTGAAGTTTAGAGCACTTGACAATGTAATGAGAATGGAATGCATCTACAGAGACAAAGCCAAGACAAATATTCATATGAGGAATGTTGTGTGTAAGGGATGTTTCATCTGTAAAGGCTATAAGTTACCACCTGCACTGTATACACATAAATTCTGCATTTACCAAAAAACGCTTACCGTTGTTTCATGTTACTGAATCACTTTGCACTTCAAATGGTGATATAAAAAAAGATGATCTCGTAGTCTCCGCTTCCTAATTGAGAAACTACTTGGTACTTAAAGAGTCTTTCTTCACATAATCTGTATCTTAATAAAGACTGAGTCATGCTGACCTTTCTACAGCCTCTCTACTTACATTCGAGATTTTTTACGCAATTTGGAGACCAAAATAGATAGCGAATTCAAGGTGAAGCTGTGACCTAACAATTTCAGAGGTGAGGTTAGGTAAGGTGTGTCAGGAAACAGGACAAGTGTTTCCTGACGCGGGTCTTAGTTATATGATGAACCGCCAGTGGAGGTTTTGGTCATCTGACCGAGGCCTTCCACTGGCTTACCGGTTCACCCCTTAAAAAATTATGGTTATAAGTAGTAAACAGTTTCAGATGTTTGGTACTCTCTAGATCACAGCTTTTTGCTGCTGACAGCTAGACTTGTTTACTGCTGACAGCTAGACATTATTTACTGCTGACACCTAGACACTATTTATTGCTGAATTAGATAATGTTTACCGCTGACAGCTAGACACTATTTGCTGCTGACAGCTACACACTATTTACTGCTGAGAGTTAGATAATATTTACTGCTGACAGCTAGACAATATTTACAGCTGACAGCTAGACACTATTTATTGCTGACAGCTAGATACTATTTATTGTTGACAGCTAGATACTATTTACTGCTGACAGCTAGACACTATTTATTGCTGACAGCTAGACCAATGTTTACTGCTGACAGCCAGACACTGTAGCATACTTAAGGTTATTACTAAGGAATACTCAAAGGTTCTTCACTCCTCTCAGTGAGTAGAGTTCCATATATTTCCTGTTGATTGTTCATATCAAGCCCAAAATACTTTTCTTTGCACTTGCATTTATTGAAGTTACCTTCGGCGTCTCCGTCAACTCTACCCTTACAGGCCTTGCAGTACCCAGGGATAGAAGGAGCCCCATAACTATCACCAGCAACACTAGGAGCACTATCACCATCGCCAGCAACAGTAGGAGCACCACCACCACCACTAGCAACAGTAGGAGCACTACCATCGCCAGCAACAGTAGGAGCACCACCACCACCACTAGCAACAGTAGGAGCACTACCATCGCCAGCAACAGTAGGAGCACCACCACCACCACTAGCAACAGTAGGAGCACTACCATCGCCAGCAACAGTAGGAGCACCACCACCACTAGCAACAGTAGGAGCACCACCATGACCACTAGCAACAGTAGGAGCACTACCATCGCCAGCAACAGTAGGAGCACTACCATCGCCAGCAACAGTAGGAGCACCACCACCATCAACAACAACAGTAGGAGCAGTGGCAGCACCACCACTACTACCAGCAACACTAGGAGCACCACCACCAGCAACAGTATGAGAACCACAACCATCACCAGCAACAATAAGAACACCAACACTATCACCAGCAACACTAGGAGCACTATCACCATCAACACTAGGAGCTCCACCAATATCACTAGCAACTCTAATAGCACCACTACTACCACCAGCAATATGAGCACCACCGCCATCACTAGGAGCACCACCACTATCACCAAAAACAGTAAGAGCACCATAACATCCCCAGCAACAGTAGGAGCACCACAACCACCACCAGCAACAGTAGGAGCACCACTAGCATCAACAATAGTAGGAGCACCACAACCATCAATAACAACAGTAGGAGCACCACTACCATTAACAACAACAGTAGGAGCACCACAACCAACAACAACAACAGTAGGAGCACCACCACCATCAACAATAGTAGGAGCACCACCACCATCAACAACAGTAGGAGCACCACCACCATCAGTAACAACAGTAAGAGCATCATCATCATCAACAACAACAGTAGGAGCACTACCACCATCAACAACAACAGTAGGAGCACCACCACCATCAACAACAACAGTAGGAGCACCACAACCATCAACAACAGTAGGAGCACAACCACCATCAACAACAACAGTAGGAGCACAACCACCATCAACAACAACAGTAGGAGCATCACCACCATCAACAACAACAGTAGGAGTACCACCACCATCAACAACAACAGTAGGAACACCATCAACAACAGTAGGAGCACCACCACCATCAACAACAACAGTAGGAGCCCCACCACCATCAACAATAACAGTAGGAGTAACATCACTAACAACAGTAGGAGCACTACCACCATCAACAACAACAGTAGGAGCACCACCACCATCTACAACAACAGTAGGAACACCACAACCATCAACAACAGTAGGAGCACAACCACCATCAACAACAACAGTAGGAGCACAACCACCATCAACAACAACAGTAGGAGCATCACCACCATCAACAACAACAGTAGGAGTACCACCACCATCAACAACAACAGTAGGAACACCATCAACAACAACAGTAGGAGCACCACCACCATCAACAACAACAGTAAGAGCCCCACCACCATCAACAACAACAGTAGGAGCACCATCAACAACAACAGTAGGAGCAACATCAACAACAACAGTAGGAGCACCACCACCAAGAGAGCGTCAACATAGTACTGAGATATCAGTACTACAATAGTGAAGGCAGAGGATGACAGTGTGCATCATGGACTCCCTAAACCCAGCACTAACCTTCAATCCATCTCAAACACCTTAATTATTATTCTCAACCAGCAACTTACACCTCCCTCCCCAACACACAACCGTCTTCCACAATCTATTTATGTACTCAAGTATTTATGTTCATCTGTTTGTGATTACAGAGGTAGAGTCTCAGCTCTTGGCCCCCGTCTCTTAACAATTTGATGGGCTTTCTCTCTCCTAGGCTTGTAGGGCCTGTCATGCCTATTCTTTAAACTATGTATGGGGACTACCTCTACTACTTCGTTCAGGTAATTCCACTTCTTCACCCTGAGGCTGAAGAAATATTTCTATCATCCTTGTGATTTATCTACGCGTTAAATTTCCAATTGTGTTTCAATTCTTGTCTATACGTACGCGCGGTTCCAAATATATTTAAAATTACTAAAGCGTAAAATAACAAGATAAATATATGAGCACTTTCGTGTGCCTACACACATATCATCAGATGTTTGAAAGATAAATCAAGGACAGCACATTTCATAGATTGATATGTTAGGTGATTCATCTAAGTTTTAAGTTTAATCATAAGGATTATGGAGAACCGCAGGAAGCCTACTGGACCACGCTAGGCAGGTCCATCTCAAAACTCTATAAAACCATAATAAGCCTAGCACACATATATACACTGTTGAGGGGTTAATGATTCTAAGAAATACAGCAAACTTACCCTTCCTTGGATCAAATTTGATTACCTTTCATTTAGAAGACGTTTAAAACCCTTACGAGTTTAACACTTCACCTTGAGTATAATCATAATAATAATAATAATAATAATAATAATTATTATTATTATTATTATTACTATTATTATTATTATTATCATCATAATGTACCTTGTGTGGATGGAGATTTCATCTCTGTAAAAGCAGTAATCCAGAACAATTTAGCGGGCGTGCGTGCTTATACCTCCTTGTTAATGTAAGGATGAACACCCCTACCACACTGGTCACTGTCATAAGGTTAGGTTAGGTAATGTTTGTCAGGAAACAGGACAAGTACTTCCTCTTGCGGTTCTAGTCATATGATGACCCACCGCTGGAGTTTTTGGTCATCTGACCGAGACCTTCCGCTGGCTTACCGGTCCACCCCCTTTAAAAATTATGGTCATTATAACCATTTTATTCCTATCACTCTCATCAGCTGAACCATTCAGCGGTGCCGGCACTCTGGTGAGGGCACGTGAGAACAAGTGAAAGTGGGCAACTGGTGCCACTATGGTGGACCAGCTGCTGGACAGCTACTACTGTCTTACTAGTTCTCGACTCACGAGGCCTGAATGCCCAAACATCTCCAGCGAAACATTACATCTATTCAACATTCTAACATGCATCTCGGCCCTTAAATTCCCTAGAAAATTACCTGGTCACTGGAAAAAGTTCAGAGGAAGCCTTTATTTATAGAACCCACTGAAGGAAGTGGGGGTTCGAACTCATGGCAATCCAGGCCTCTATACACCATCCGCTCTATTCACAGCCTACGTTTCGCCCTAAAGTCTAAAAAAAGCTTCATCGCGTCAAGAACCAAGTACTCCCTTTAGAAACTCTGTTTAGAGCAAAAACGTTAAAAAAAAAAGATATGTTTGGCACACAGCGGGTTAACATACATGTGCAGCATCTCTGTATCTTTATTTTCAGAAAGATACCCAGGTGTTGCCCCAAGATCTCTCGCTTTCTCTCTCTACACACACAGGGTTTTACAAGGTTACGTTTAGGATATCTAACTTTATTTACAAGCTAAGAGCTGTTGCCTACCTCACCTCATGTGAAAGCCTTTCTCTCTCTCTCTCTCTCTCTCTCTCTCTCTCTCTCTCTCTCTCTCTCTCTCTCTCTCTCTCTCATCTATCTCCTACTTGTGATTAAGATTAAACTTACCTGGGACTTTGCAACACAGAATTATAGCAGCATACATGTCACCTGTCATTGATTACAATAATGCACAGCAACAATGAAGAATAAACAATAAATCACAGTAATAATAGAAGAACGTAGCAATAAACCACATTTTCAATATGTCAAAAAACTATAATTCACAGCAATAAAAACCACAGTAACAATACAACAGACAATACTGGTCACGACATGCCTGTATACATTTACTCATACTAATATTTCTAAATTTTCTTTTCGAAAAAAAAAAAGTGACAGTTTACAGTTTACGAGCCTAATTTGAGTTTACATTGAATATAACGAGACTAGTTTGATAGTTTACGGTGAATATAACGAACATAACGTGCAGTTCTTAAAGAAAAAACCGTAAAGTGTAACGAATACATTATCGGAGAAAATTGCCTTATTTAAACAAATCTGAACACGAACTTCAGAAAATCTTTCATGGGAAGCGAGAAATTTGTGTACGAAATTCAGTGATGTTACTCCAATTGTTTTGTGACAAAACAAATGAAAAAATACTTCCTGAATACCTACCAAGATATGAACAAAAAATATCTGGTAAAAAATATTCCTACTGTGATGTGTTTCAGTACACATTTAAAAAAAAAAAAGTTGATAATTAGAAATTCAATTAAAATCTTCAATATTTCTTGGGGGGGGGAAGAATTTAATAATCGTAGTTTGATATAGGTGTAAATGGACCGTTTAGCAGTATTAATTAATATACAACTCTGCACACGTGTAGACAATTGCTTGTGTTTGGTGTATCTTATTACATACTAATAGTTCAGAAGATCATCTCTCCTGTGACCTCTGTCTCAGGCTACACCTAAACTTGATGGCAAATATTACAGGAGTAAGGAATATTAAGAGACACAAGAAAGATAAGTGAAAAGTATATTGTAAGAAGAAGCTGGAAGAATTACCTCTCACTTCACATGTTCATGAGACAAAAAAAAAAAAAAAACAGCTATTCTGCCTGAGTGAAAAATGGTGAACAGGCTTCCCTTTTATTCTCCTGACAGGACATTGGTACCTCCCTGGGTGGGTGTTGTTTAGCAATGAAGCCTTTTTAATCTTCAAGTAGATTTTTGTATTCTTGTTATCTATCGGCTCGCAGGCTGTGTACCTTCTACTCATTACACTGAAATATTTTCCCATTTTTTTTCTGATTTATAACACTGAATTATGTTCCATAAAATAATGGGTTTGGAATACGAAGATCCTTTATACTTTCTTAAAGTATTTCTGTAATCTTGTTATCTATGGCTGTGTAACTTGTTCTTGCTACACAAAAATATTATCAAATTACCGCGTTTTCAATTTAATCACTAATCATCCTTCATAAAACAATGAATTTAAAGAAAACAATAATTAACTTTATGCACATTAATGAAGAAATACAAGTTGTCAATTAGTATTTGTTGTTGTTGTTGCTGCTGCCGTTTGACTGAAAAAAAAAATACTGAGCTTCAAGAAATTAAGGTATCAGACTGCTCAGACTGACAGATTTCATTGTCTCGTGTAACTATCATACAAAATATGGTAGAGGCGAAGTGCTCTGCACTCACTTGTGTACAACAAAAGTAACGTATCGTGGCCATCTAGCAAAATTCAGTCGAGGTGTGTTCAGCCAAGCCCAGACCAGCCATAAGTGTGCAAGTCGTCAAGGAACACCGGAAGCCAGTTTGCTGCACCTAAACTCGTGCAGTAATGCTAACTCATGTACATATATGACTGAGGCAGGTGTGGCCGCTCCTGTGGCCGCCAGAGGGACTTGGGCGCGGCAGCAGGAGAATTCACACCCTTATTAGGGATGATCAGGTAGCTTATTTTTCAGTTATTACCATGATTGAGGATGACGCGTGAACACTCCGTAACAGCACCAGCGTGGTGATGCTCTCATATTTACTTACCTATACAACGTAACATTGTATTTCTTAGTTCCTACTCTAAAATTTGGAAAAAAAAATTACACATTGGTAATAAAAATTAATTATTAGACCACTTAAATGATTTATAAGTGAGTGAAATAGTAGTGTGTGCAACTAAGTCTGGCATTCTAAGTATCAACTACCATAACCAGTCCTATATATGATCCGTGTAAGTTTTGAGCCCCTCAACAAGTAGCTGCAAACATCAACGTTTGATAAATCTGTATCCACGCTACGTACAACCATTAGAAATAAAATCAAATTAACAGAAAGTAGGTGCACAGTCACGTTGGTCTATTGGACAGTAGGAGCCTAGCCCCACGAGACACGACTTATGATACCAAAAATCAGGCAAGAGCACAGAAGAAAATACCAATGACGTAATCACCCGGATTCACTAAAACTGACTGGTTTTACGGATTCTCAGGACCTGCTGGAGCGCTGCAAATTACACCAACATTCAGGAGGCGCCCCAGCCGCCGCCGGCCTGTTGTGGGCCCCCGCTGATGAGGGAGAAGACTTGTGAATTTATCATTGTAGAGAAGAGATAAATCCGTAGGGGGTGGTGGGGTGGACGAAGAGCCCTACATGAGAAACAAGGCATTAATTTTGAAGGAGGGAAAGGGATGCCGTGGAAAATACGGATCAACTGGACCACGAGAACATTCGCATACAATCATCACACAACAAGCGCAGGGAAATCACAATGCATAATACTAAACCTGCAGTAGCTACCAGTCCTCTAAACAACGAAGAAAACCACAACAAATAACAATATTACCCTCCAATAAAAAAATATTAAGAGACGATGCCTAGCCGTTGCCCGACACGTTGAAGGATGTCACACCCAAGGCGGAGCTCCACACCGCAGCCAGAGAACAGAAGGGTGTATCACATCTTTTTCTCCTGAAGAGAGGGAAGACACATTGAACTCTTCAATGAAAGCAAGCGGGAAATAAAGCAGCATCTATGAGGCCCTTCTTGATGTGCATCATGTAGAAACACTTCGCCATCTTTTCCCACTCCTCCCTCTCTGGTTAGCTAGATCTTTTTATCTTTCATAACTAATGACCCCAATGCTTGGCGAAATCCTTATCACCATTCTACAGAGAAGGATGACAAAGTTGATCCCATGCATTAGAATTTTTTCTTACGATGATAGAGTGAGGGCACTGAATTTGCACTCTGTAGAAAGACGTAAAAGGGATATATAGAACGTGCCGAAAATATCTAAAGACATGACTTGTAAGAATGGATTTAAGTTGGAAAAAGTTATATTAAGAAATGATATAAGAAAGTACTGGTTTGGCAATAGAGTTACTGATAAGTGGAACATACTTTCAGGTAGCGTCACTGGGGTGAGACCTTTAGGTACCTTTAAATATAGGTTTAACGGGTATATGAGTGCGTGTGGTTGTTTGTCTTCCTAAATTCTATCGTTCTTTAGGTCTTCTAGCTCAGACGGACTGATTTCATTACCTCATGTACTCCTATCCTGCATGATGGAATATGGCAGGGAAACAGGCAGCTTTTGTTTCCCAAAAATAGTTTAAATAGAATAAGGTAGCCGCACACTGAGGGTGTACCCAAATTTATTAATATACAAAAAAATAGACAAGATGTTACGACCCCAGGTATATTACCCAAACTTAACGACACCACCTGGTAAACTACTCATGTACTGTAGCCTCTCATCCTCCATCCTGTGATAAGGTGAGAATCATGTTCTCTCACTCTTACTCATGTCTCATTAACCGTATGTTTTTACAAGCCTGAAGAAAATATATAGACAATTATCCTTAAAAATCTTCGTATATACGTATCACTAACCACTTCAGTCCACGACGACCGAATCATCTATTTCGCATCTCCATTTTGTGGATTAGTTGTTAATTGTTACAGCAACGGTACTGTGACATTCTCTAAAGGCTAATCACAAAAGCAACAGACTACAAATAAAAAATCCAGAGTCCATAAAATGTTCAGAGATCTTTATATTCAGAAGTTGTACAGGAGCGTCATGCAGAGCGAGAGAAATTATATGTCTTTAATTACGCACGCGCGCCCATTAGACCAAAAACCTAACTACGATATTCTGCAATAAAACTTTAATTAAACGACAACCCGGATGCTGATGTCACCAGAGAGATGCGGAAAGCTAATGAGACGCAGGTCTGAACCCCCACCCTACAGGGAGACAGAATAAAGGAAGAAGGGGAAAAGGAAACTGAAGAGGACGAAAAGAAAGTAAGGGAGGAACCGAGGGTGTAAGAGAGGAGAAACTGACCGAAGGAACGGTTAATTAAGAAAGTAAGAGAGGAACTAAAGGTATTCGAGAGTAGAGACTAACTGAAGGAAAGGTTAAGAAAGTAAGGGAGTACAGGTGTACGAGAAGTAAGAATGGGGGAAGGACACGGTAAGGACACATTCTTCAATTTTCATTATGTCATAGTGCCCAGAAATATCTCCTGACGAATAAAACCACAAATAGGTTTATGCAGGCAATGGCAGACATGAGGTAAGGGGGAGTTTAGTGTGGTGAGGTGAGCTCAACGTTGTCAGATCGCCAGGTAAAGTCAATGGGCAGCTTTTAAAGAAAATCTGTCAAGTGTTTGCTCATGTGTTTCATCACAACTTGTGAGTGTTGCACAGCAGGGTCTCCCCATAACCTTGATTTAGCAAGCACTGACAGATAACACCTGAGTCACCAGAATTTTTTTTTTTCATTTCTCCTGAAATGGGAAAATCTCGCTCTGCCCCCTAAGTTTTTATATACAAAATATGGTAAAACATGCAATAAAATGTCTCAGATGCTTGATTTAGATATATAAAAAGACCGTCTAAGACCAATAAGACATATTCGTAGAGGAGTAAAGTGAGGGAGACAGAGCAAGCGAAGGAGACAGAGCAAGCCAGGGAGATGATATAGCAATGCAGAGAAATAACCGAGCAAGCAAGGTGACCCAGTGCTGTATGACCCACACAAGTTTAGCACAAGTTCTTCACTTTAATAACATTAGTACACTCCAGTAGAGTTCAGTTAATTTTAAGGATATCAGCGGGCGCATCCATGCGCTCATTTTGGAACTGTTGGCATTCACGACTCCCATAAACAAGGCTCTCGATAATAGATGAAATGAAAGAAAAACTCATTGAAACTCAGTGCGCCTCAGATCTTAGCTGCCCGAGTGAAAATATGACCTGTTTCTCCTAGTGGTTCTGCCTCTTGACGTGTTAAAAGAATATAAGGTAAACGAATCAACTTAGCTACAATAAAGTTTATCTGACAGAGTGACGAGTGTGGACCTAGACATATCTAGTACTGTATGCAACAAAGAGGAAGTTGTTAAGTAAAAGGACACAAATGCAACTAATGTGACATTTTATTGTGGCAACGTTTCTCTCTCCAGGAGCTTTTTCAAGCGGCTTGTAAAAGCTCCTGGAGAGCGAAACGTTGCCACAATAAAATGTCACATTAGTTGCATTTGTGTCCTTTTACTTAACATATTGTCGGTAATTCTACCAATATTATTACATATAAATATTATGTTTCTCGTTATCTTGTGTTTTGAAATGTGAGACCTGTCAGTTCTTTCGTGCATCAGTTACAATAAAGATGGAATAAAGTAACGCATGGGGTTTACATGGATTGGCGATGCTGAAAGTTCAAGTCCACGGCTTAGAGCCGTCTGAAGCCCTTTTATTTACGTCGCTACCTACAAACTAAACTCATAAGAGATGAATCAGTTGATTTTTTTTAAACGTAACCTAGAAGAATCGCGATGAAACAAAAGATTACTAGAAAAATAAAAACATAAGCAGTATAATGTGATCCTTTATTGACAACGTTTCGCCCACTGCGTGGGCGAAACGAGACTGTCCCATGCAGCATTCTCCACCTGACTAAATCTTATAAATACTCATGTTACTCTTTTTCAAGGTAGATCTGTCTGTGACTCGATAAAGCCCACTGCGTGGGCGAAACGTTGTCAACAAAGGATCACATTATACTGCTTATGTGTTTATTTTTCCATTGTGTCGGTATTTTATACCATTTATTTCCACTACTACACCTACTGCCTCTATATCTGACCCAAGAAGCCTACCGTGTAGGCCACACCTTTCAACAATAACGATATCAAACTGTTGCACATGTATCTTAATCAACAATCCCTATTTCTAACCCCGCAGTGGCTCGCCGCAGTGATAACATGACAGAAAAGATTCTCTGCCAGCCATGAAAAACAGCAAATTTTACTCATTCCAAATTGACGAGATCACGGATGCTGCAAATCTGACCAACCTTTGGTTTACGATCGTTACTTGTATTTTTGTCTTGTCGACCCCTTGCCACTAGCAAAATAGGAGACATTTTTACTTTAATTGACTGGACGCGCTGTGTACCCATGGAGCGATATCAATGACAGAAGCATAAGGGACATGTAGTTCACATCAGAAAAGTCGTTTTGTCAGTTTCTGTACACACAGAGACCTCTGCCGCTAAAAACATGCCAGATGAGCTTATGTCAGCGCTCAATGATTTGGTAAAAATGGTACATTTCATCAAAGCTGGTTCGCTAGATTCAAGGATTTTTGCAACTCTGTGCAATGAAAGGAGCAGCGAACATGAGACACTTGCACGCAGAAGTGTGCCGGCAAAGTTCTGACAAAGTTTTTTGAACCGAGATGCAAAGATCAACAATTATTTGCGGACAAACCCGTTTTATTTGTCTTTTTGCCTGTGTGGAGAAGACTGATTATAAAAACCAGTATACCTGTCAGACATTTCTTCGGATTTGAATGAACTAAATTTTAGTCTCGAGGGTATCAGCGCCACCAAGCTGTGTATTATAATATGAACCCTCTTCAGTGTTTTCAAACGTTACAAGAATTCATTGAAACAAATGAAACTGTCTTGAAAGACCTCACAATCGAACATAAGAAAGGAGGAACACTGCAGCAGGCGTATTGGCCCATTCTAGGCAGGTCCTTCTCACACCTAAACCCACTAACAAAAATATTTGTCCAACCCATTTTCAATGCCACCCAATGAATAAGCTTTGATAATCCTATTAAGTCATGTGCATGTCCCACTCAAATCCAACCCTTCTCACTCATGTATTTTACCCCAGGAGCCGCCCTCAGAATTGGATATACAATCAATCTGAAGTTTCTCCCCTTGTCTCACACCAGTCATTTCACGACCAGGAGCAAATAATGGAGTTAGCATCTAATGGGTGAATGCAAAAAAACAATTCAAACGAAAACCACTTGTAATTTTCTGGACACAAGTCATGGAAGAGTATCCGGACTTATCTAAACGGGCCTTGAGGGTATTGATGGTCTTTACCACGACGTTCTTATGCCAGGCCAGTTTTTCTGTACACAGAACAGCGAAGACAAAGTATCGTCAGAGGATGGATGCTGAAAATGATCTAAGATTAAAATTGTCGCCAATTGTTCACAATTTTAAATGACCTTTGTGCTGAAATGCATCCCTGTCCACCGCTCTGATAAGTAAGCATCAACATACGTATGAACACTTAATATTTTTTACTGACATAATTCTTCTTAAGAGTTACATTATCATTCATATTCATAATAAGTCATATCGTTGGATGTTTGAAATATGCGTGATTATCCTTTAGTACAGCTATAAACACGATGTTTATATAACAAAGGTGATGGACGTGCGTCATGGTGCATGCCTTTGTAAACACACATTGAGTGATAAAGGTGATGGAGGGAGAAGGGGGGGGTTGCGGACTCAGTCGAAGGTTGGAATAGGGAAGGGAAGGGGTGCGTGGCCCAAAAATTCTGGGAACCACTGGTATCAACCATGATTATAATCCGCAAATGTTTGTATTGCATATTGGCAGCTGTCAAAATTTAATTGTTTCATAAATACCCAATACATGTGTGTTTGTGACTTGGAACGTTTTGCAACTCAGGGAATTCGTAACTTGGTGTCTCTCTAAATAGGTGTGCTATTAAGTTGTGACTTTTGTAGTTTGCGTTGTTTAGAATCTGGGGCGTTTCTAGCTTAAGGCATCTGTACCATGGGACCTTTATAATATGGAACGTTTGTATTTTGGAATGTCTGTAGCATACTGTATTTCTAACAATGGCGTAAATATAAAATTAATATACAGAAAAAATATAAATTCTGTCAAATATTTCTTGACCGGGAATGAATCACTCACGAAATATTTATAGGCATAAGAATATTTAAACTGAGTGAGAAAGAAAATGAAAGTTTGAAAGAAGGAAGAAGAAGGTGGTGGAGATTGAGGAGTGGGCGGTAAAGACAGAGGAGAGGGTGAAGACAGAGGAGTGGGTGGTGGAGACACAGGAGTGGGTGGTGTAGACACAGAAGTGGGTGGTGAAGGCACAGAAGTGGGTGGTGGAGACAGAGGAGTGGGTGGTGGAGACACAGGAGTGGGTGGTGAAGACACAGAAGTGGGTGGTGGAGACACAGAAGTGGGTGGTGGAGACAGAGGTGTTTTTAGTGGAGATGGAAGAGAGTGTGACGTCATGTAACGCCGGTGGCTGGCCAGGACCACCAGCTGAGAGGGAACACGGGTAGGGAGACACCATGGACACCTGGGACCACCAGCTGAGCGGGACCACAGGTAGGAAGACATCATGCACACCTGGGACCACCAGCTGAGCGGGACCACAGGTAGGAAGACATCATGCACACCTGGGACCACCAACTGAGAGGGACCACAAGTATGACCCACCATGCACACCCACACACACCAATCAACACGGATATAACTTTGGCACCTCACTGACTTATGTACTCTCTCAGGTGGTGGTGGTGGGGGAGGCAGATGGTGGCAGGTGGTGGTGGGTAGCCATGCGTGGCAGGACGCTGCCTGCCACGGGCAGTAGGAGGAGACTGCAGGTGCTCATGCCTCGTCAGATCAGTCAGACTATTACTGTTCTCACCTCCACACTGCCATCACAACCTGGCTGGTCAGGCACAGTTTCAGAAACTTTACAGCTCCTCTTCACAGTGTTCCTGCAGTGAAATTTTGCAACCGCTCACTAAAAAAATAAAAACCTGGGCAACTAATAAGGACAGTTATTGTTTATTTCGATTTTTTAATGACTTTATTTCTACACTTCCTCTTACAGGCAGTTTACATTTTGTGTACAATACTGATCTGCTCTCGGCAGAGAGGTGCCTTCACTCTGCTCTACGACTTTTGATTCAAATAACTGGAGCTATCCTCCTCTTCCCCAGATCAAATCTAAATACATCCCGTTCCCCAGGCCAAAGTATCGGTATCAGTAAGTATCGGCCATTTTTACGGCAACTGTATCGATATAGATAAAACGACCGATACCAGCCGATACCTTTTAATATTAATATTGCATATTTGCTTAAAAATATCAACATTAACACTGTACCTTACGATTGTGAGAGTTGCTCACACACACACACATAGGTGAGTACAAACAACACACACACACACACACACAAGTGCCACGTAATGAGTAATAACATTATCATCACAGAAATTAAGTTATTTAATATTTAACCTTCCTGTGTTATTTAATACCCATTGTGTAATAAGCATTCCCTTATATATTGAACATAGTCATTATAATAAAAAAAAATATATATAGGAAAAGTATCGGTACAGACAGGCCCCGCTTATACAGCAGGTTAGCTTACAAACTACTTCTGTAAAGCTAAAATCGCTGTAAAGTGAAAGTTTTTTTTTTTTTTTTTTTTTTTTTTTTTTAATTTTAAATGCATATAAAAGCTTGAAAACATGTTTACACTATCATATATTAAGTGAGCAACAGAGCTAGGCGTAAAAAATACATATAAAGTACACACATTATTTACCTTAAAATATTTTCGTCCTTAGCTTATAGGAAGCGGTGAATATATTTATTGTAAGAAGTCTGAATAAATGAAGAATGGGTATAACTGAAAACCGCTGTATTAGTGGAACACTGTAAAGCGGAGCCCTCCTGTATCAGTAACATTTTCGGCACCGTCCTATCCCTAATATATATATATATATATATATATATATATATATATATATATATATATATATATATATATATATATATATATATATATATATATATATATACACTCCAAATATTGATTATGAGATTTCTTCTCCGTTCAGTGTTTACATTTATGAGTGTCCAGAGACAGTAGTTTACTTTATTAATGGCGTATAAACAGTATAAATGAGATACATGGTGTCAGTTATTATTATAATCACAGGCAAGTTCTACAAAACCTTAAAGATCTTACAGAGCCTACGAGAGGGAATTCAAGCAAATTTTTTTCTAGGCAGGTATATATTGTTTAAATATACACGATATATAAACTACGAGCAGGTTTCACCTATCTGTCTGCACACAATGTGAGCAAATCTCAGCTATTTTGCACGATTGACTCAGTCACCCTTACTGCCCAGAACTCCTCACTGTGAGGTGGCTGCTCTTCAAGTCCCAGGGCAGCCACCAGAATTCCTCACTGTGAGGTGGCTGCTCTTCAAGTCCCAGGACAGCCACCAGAACTCCTCACTGTGAGGTGGCTGCTCTTCAAGTCCCAGGACAGCCACCAGAACTCCTCACTGTGAGGTGGCTGCTCTTCAAGTCCCAGGACAGCCACCAGAACTCCTCACTGTGAGGTGGCTGCTCTTCAAGTCCCAGGACAGCCACCAGAACTCCTCACTGTGAGATGGCTGCTCTTCAAGTCCCAGGGCAGCCACCAGAACTCCTCACTGTGAGGTGGCTGCTCTTCAAGTCCCAGGACAGCCACCAGAATTCCTCACTGTGAGATGGCTGCTCTTCAAGTCCCAGGGCAGCCACCAGAACTCCTCACTGTGAGGTGGCTGCTCTTCAAGTCCCAGGACAGCCACCAGAATTCCTCACTGTGAGGTGGCTGCTCTTCAAGTCCCAGGACAGCCACCAGAACTCCTCACTGTGAGGTGGCTGCTCTTCAAGTCCCAGGGCAGCCACCTCCACGTGTAACACCTCATGATGATACCCACGACAGTATTCTGAACGTGAAAAACATAAGTGTTCTAAAAAAGGATCCCTCACTGTTATACCATCCTCTTTTTTCTCAAGTACATCTGGCACTTTGGCAGACATACAGACGATGATCAAACTATATGTGGTCAGCCATATGGTCACTTTCTTGAAGACCACTTATCGAGGAATATAGAGATGAATAATATAACAGTCAATGTGATAAGTCAAGGTATCTTATTCATGAAAATAAAATACCAGACATATTAAACAAATATCCTAAATTTGCTTACAACAGTAAATTATAGATATAAGCCCAGCTGCATTCCCGTTAACCCTTTTGGGGCCTAGTTCCTAGGCCTCTCGTGTAACCATATGCTCTTGCACTACCGTCCGCTGGATGGATATGGGATATTTGACAGTAGCAGGCCCTGAAGAAAGTATCTCACAGCAGCAGGAGGCGCTGCAGAAATATTCCACAACAGTTGGAGGCGCTGCAGAAGGTACCTCACAGCCACAAGCCCTGCATAAGTATTTCACAACAGTAGGAGGCGCTGCAGAAGGTATCTCACAGCAACAGGAGGACCTGTATAAGTATTTCACAACAGTAGGAGGCGCTGCAGAAGGTATCTCACAGCAACAGGAGGACCTGCATAAGTATTTTACAACAGTAGGAGGCGCTGCAGAAGGTATCTCACAGCAACAGGAGGACCTGCATAAGTATTTCACGACAGGAGCCCCTGCAGAAGAAATTCACTGCAGCAAGAGCCGCTGCAGAAGGTACCTCACAGAAACAGGAGGCCCTGCGGGCACAGATGTGTGACCTGGGCATGAGGAACACCCGCAGCAACAGGATGACTTGTAGCTTAGTAAGTGATTGTCCCGCTTACAACCGAAAGAACCCGGATTCGATTACCGGGTGGGCAAGTCCCCTTACATACACCTTCCTCTACGATTCACCTAGCACTAAACAGGCCTCTGGTAGTTTTGTGGGCTGTCGCGGATCGTACCCGATGAATGACAAGAAGGACTCTAACGGAAATAAGTCACTTTGTTTTTCTACTACTACTACTATTACTACTACTACTATTACTACTAATAATAATAACTCAAAGTTTTCTCTAAGCTCGTCCTCAATGATGTTGGTAACTTCAGGGTTATCAGGGCAGCAAACTTACCATGTGCACTATTCTGGCTGAACTGCTCTGAAAACTAGAAGAGTTTCGGTCGCTGTATGATTCTAGAAAGGCATCCCCCTGAATTCCATAACCCCAGCCTCATCTACCTCAACAGAAACAGAAAGCGGCGGTCATAAAATCTAATGCAGAAAAATACAAAAATATACATGTGTGTGTATATGTGTATGCTTATGTACCAACTGCATGCGTGGATGTGCTTATCCATGCAAATATATGTATGCGTGTGCGTATTTATGTGTGTGCTTTAATATACATGTGCATGTATGCATATGTTTGCATGTACTGATGCATACACTTGTGCATCTAACAGCATAAGAACTAATGGACACTGTAGCAGGTTTACTGTGTGCACGCCGTGTATATGTATTCTTGTGTATGTGCACTTATATATACGTGCACATGTGTGTGTGCTTATGTATACAAGTTTTATCATATACGTATATATATATATATATATATATATATATATATATATATATATATATATATATGTGTGTGTGTGTGTGTGTGTGTGTGTGTGTGTGTGTGTGTACTCACCTAATTGTGGTTGCAGGGGTCGAGACTCAGCTCCTGGCCCCGCCTCTTCGCTGTCTGCTACTGGGTCTCTGCTCTCCCTGCTCCATGAGCTTTATCATACCTTGTCTTAAAACTATGTATGGTTCCTGCCTCCACTATATCTTTCTCTAGTCCATTCCACTTTCTGACTACTCTGTGGCTGAAGAAATGTTTCCTGACATCCCTTTGACTCATCTGAGTCTTCAGCTTCCAGTTGTGTCCCCTTGTTTCTGTGTTGTGTGTGTGTGTGTGTGTGTGTGTGTGTGTGTGTGTGTGTGTGTGTGTGTGTGTGTGTGTACGATCGAGACTAAAGCTGAACTCATTCACTGTAATAATGTTATAGAATCACCTGACAATACTTGGCGGATGATTCCCGTGGAGTTTTGAGTCTTCCAATAATAATTATAATACTAATAATAATATTTATTTCTACGAGTACATGATACAACTATTACAGACCTGGCTGACCTCACTCATATACTATACAGAAAGTCCCTGGTTATGAATAAGATGCTGCCTCCTATGTGCTCCACTGAAGAAGCCTACTGTGTTGGCGGAGTGTTTCGGAATAAAAATACCTAACCGTTGCAGATGTGTTTTAGTTATCAACCCGTCCCTGGTTATGTAGAGCATTTCGGGAAACTTAGGTTAATCTTGTCCCCCAGGATGCGACCCACAACAGTCGTCTAACACCTAAGTACCTACTTACTGCTAGGTGAACAGGGGTAGCAAGTATAAAGAAACATGCCCAACGTTTCACTCGTGACGGGATACCCAGACCCTCAGTGTGTGAGCTGAGGGTCACTATGAAACCTTTTTTTTTTAAGTAGGATAAATCAGCATTCAAAGTTTGAAGCCAATCAGAAGAGGCTTTATCAAGGTATCACAACCAAAACTGGAAATGGTCTATATAACACTGACTAGAGGGAACCTAAATATGCCAATAGATGAATGAACTTTCTCTAGTACAGGACACGATCGATGAAAATTTGAAGCCGATCGGAATAGGCGTTCTCGAGATATAAACGAAAATTCTGGAAGAAAAGAAATCAGACCACCTAACGAAATAACACTTTTTATCTAAGTTTATTTACTATTTGTCCATTATATTTTCTCTTTCTTTTCCAAAAGAATGTTTTATTTACGTTTAAGGCATACATTTTTTTACAATCCTTTTGAGGGCATACAGATGTCATAGGCACATAAAAGTACATTACAGTTTGTAGATTTACCCAAGAAACTCAAACACTGAGATTTATTTCTGATCAGAAGTGACATTCTCCGATTATTTCACAGCCACCAATTTGCTTAATAAAATTAGTACACTAAAACTTGAACAACCTTAAATCAAATCAAAGCAAAGCTTCCTTTGAGGAAAACACACCAGTCGAACAGGAGATTAATTCCAGTTATTGCACAGAACCCAACAAAACTTGAACCTTGAGAGCCTAACCCCCCCGGGGAGGGGCAAAAAGAACGTTTCAACCATTTCAAAAGGTGCATCAACAATTAAAAATTAATGACTTCATAATTGAAATTAAGATTACGACAACACAAATATAGCACGAGGTCTTAAGAGGTCACAGAGTGCCAGTCGACTGACACTCTGTGACCTCTTTAAGAAGAAATCCAAATATTTTTCCTCGAAGCCTGGGAGGCTTTGAGATTGCATCCCAGGAAGAGTAAGATAAGTCCAGACCATTGCGTCAAGAACCACATGACGCTCTAACCCACAGGACTTGGTGGTCCTGTGGATTAGAGCGTCATGTGGTTTTCGCTCAACATGAGGCGGGCCAAAACAACATGGGTTCGAATCCTTGGCTAGTCGCAGTGTTGTTATTGGTCAATACCACTCGTTTGTGGGTACAATAATATATATATATATATATATATATATATATATATATATATATATATATATATATATATATATATATATATATATATATATATATATATATATATTACGCAGAACAACCACTGTGAAAAAAATATGAAATTCCAAGCGCTTTCATTATTTCTCACATTATCAAGGAACTGTTCCTTGATAATGGGAACTTGACCGAAGGAGCTCCAGCTATCCTAACCTTTGAGTCATCAAGGATGAATATCTCCACTTCCTAAAGGACTGTATGACCCTTACAACAACAATAATAATTATAAAAATAAAAATAATAATTACGATACTAATACTAACATTAATAACAATAACAACAACAATAATTATTAGATTTATAATAATAATAATAATAATAATAATAATAATAATGGCAATAATAAAATAATGCTGATAATAATATAATGACAATAATAAAATAATGCAATAATAATAATAATAATAATAATAATAATAATAATAATAGTAATAATAATAATAATAAAAAAAAAAATAATAATATTATGTAACCGCTTGGGTTACACAGTAAGTTAATCTTGTGATTTCCAGGCGCCGTCAACACTGACAGCGACTTTGGATGACTCTTAAGCACAGAGCTAAACATAGAGTATATAGGAGAAACATAATTTATGTCCTCTCAGCAGGTGGTGGTTAGACCATTATTATCCCCACTGGTGAGGAACCACGTGCAGTATATATAATGAGTCAGGTGTATCTCTGTGTATACACACGGAGAGGTGTGTATCTCTGTGTATACACACGGAGAGGTGTGTATCTCTGTGTATACACACGGAGAGGTGTGTATCTGTGTATACACACGAAGAGGTGTGTATCTGTGTATACACACGGAGAGGTGTGTATATGTGTATACACACGGAGAGGTGTGTATCTTTGTGTATACACACGGAGAGGTGTGTATCTCTGTGTATACACACGAAGAGGTGTGTATCTGTGTATACACACGGAGAGGTGTGTATCTTTGTGTATACACACGGAGAGGTGTGTATCTCTGGGTATACACACGGAGAGGTGTGTATCTTTGTGCATACACACGGAGAGGTGTGTATCTCTGTGTATACACACGAAGAGGTGTGTATCTGTGTATACACACGGAGAGGTGTGTATCTCCGGATATACACACTGAGAGGTGTGTATCTCTGTGTATACACACTGAAAGGTGTGTATATCTGTGTATACACAATGAGAGGTGTGTATCTCTGTGTATACACACGGAGAGGTGTGTATCTCCGGATATACACACTGAGAGGTGTGTATCTCTGTGTATACACACTGAGAGATGTGTATATCTGTGTATACACACTGAGAGGTGTGTATCTCTGTGTATACACACTGAGAGGTATCTTTGTGTATACACACTGAGTGCTGTGGATCTTTGTGTATACCAACCGAGATGTATACTGTATGGACGTGGCGCTGCTCTTTCTCTGTCCTGTTTGTGAGGGGCTCTTGATCTAGGGAATTGGATCTGTGCTCCAGTTCCCTGAATTAAGCCTGAATACCTTCCACATCCCCCTCTCTCCACAGGCGCTGTATAATCCTACGGGTTTAGCGCTTCCCCCTTGATAATAATAATAATAATAATCTCTCTGTGTCCACATTATCTTTGTTCAAAGGACCCCAATGGAAATAAGTCACTTTGTGTATGATACTCTATGTAACTTTATTTGTATATATCTGAATAAACTTACTTAGCAGAACTTGCCTCGTCTTTTCCCTCTCCGTCATTCTGGTGAACACATGTATGTCCGCATAGTAGCCATAACATATATCTGCTGAAGAGGATCCCAGCAGGAGGTCGAAATATACAGATTAATTTATCAAGTGAGTTTCTGTCCCCGTGTAGATTACTGAGCATATACACACGGATGTATGTGTATATACATTGAGAGGTGTGTAGCTTTGTGTATATAAACTAAGAGGAGTGCATCTTTCAGTGTATATACAGAGGTGTATATCTTTAATTGTAAATACACTGAGAAACATGTCTCTTTTTTTCAAAATATATATGTAATGAAATGTTTATAAGTTTCAACGTATACACACTGAAAAATACCCATCTTTCAATGTATATACACTGATGTTTATTTATGAAAATAGACCGAGAGGTATCTCACCGTGTATGAACACTGACTGGCGAGTATCTTTCAGAATATGTATATATGAATGAATGTATTTTGTTGTTTTCAAATGAAGTTTATATATATATATATATATATATATATATATATATATATATATATATATATATATATATATATATATATATATATATATATATATATATATATATATATATATATGAGAGAGAGAGAGAGAAGAGAGAGAAAAGAGAGAGCGTTGATTCTCACAGTCTGCGTCAAAAGCTAGCCGGGGCCAGTACTGGGATATAAAACATTGACTGTACAACACCGTGCAAGCACTCATGACACGAGCGCAGTTCCCCATTTCTTTTGGTGGTACGTTTTCTGTGAAGTCCTCTACTTGCCACTAATGATTCCACTGCTCTCCCTCCCTAGTGTAACTCCCCGTGTAACCTCCCTGTATACCCAGATCCTGTATACCCCCTGTCTTCATTTCCACGTGTAACCTTTCCCTGTTTAGCCTTCCCGTGAAGAATTCTGAAAGGTCTTTTCAGGGGTCATCGTCCCCTGGTGGATCAAGGCCTGATCAACCAGACTGTTACATCTGGCCGCACGCAGTAAAACATACAAACCACAGCCCGGCTGGTCAGGAACCGACTTGAGGAGCTTATCACGTTCTTGCTTGAAGACAAGAGGTTTGTTAGTAATTTCCCTTTTACACGAAGGGAAGGCGCTGAAACGTCAAGGGCACTTACCGAATTCTCTCTCAGCGTACTCATCGTGTCCCTGTTTTTTTACTGAAGGTGTTTTACGCCGTCTGCCAAGTCTCTTGCTTTCATACGGAGTGATTCTGATGCGGAAGTTTGGTACCAGTCCCTTCACGATTTTTCCAGTTGTAAATCGATGGTATACCTTTCTCGCGTAAGTTCCAGGAGTACCGTTCAGTGGACTTCATGTGTTCAGATCTTTGACTGAATGTATACGAACAGAGGCAGTTCTTTGTACGGTTTCTAGCTCAGCAATCTCGCCTGTCTAAAATGGGGGACATTAGTATAGAGCAGTATTCCAGCCTGGAGAAAACGTGACTTGAACAGTATCATCATTAGCTGAGCATTTGTTGTCTTGAACGTTGTAGTTATCCAGCCTATTATTTTCCTTGTAGTAGCGATACCAAGATTATTGTGATCCTGAATGTAGGATTTTCTGAAATCATCACTGCCAAGTCTCGCACATGGAACTTTTGCTCGATTGAATTATATGAGTATGCCCAGTAGTTTGTTTCAGTTTATATTTTCTCCATTCTTCTATAGTCAAGTAGCCGAAATTTGCCCTCATTAAACATCACATTATTGTTTCATCCGCTTGAAAAATCGCTATGTCTTCGACGGACGCCACTTTCGTCGAGATTCTAGAGTCATTAACAAAGAATGTTACCATGCTATGATTGATGTCGTTGTTGGATATAAGAATGAGAAACAGAAGCGGGGCGAGTACTGTGCTCTGAGGAACAGTTTTTCACTGAGGCAGCCTCCAATTTCACTCTGTATACTATTACTACTCTAAGTTGTATTTGTTACGAAATTAAATACCCATCTGCCCACTTTTCCAGTTATTCCTTTTGCATGTATTTTGAGTACTAACACACCATGGTCGTACCTGTTGAAGGCTTTTGAAAAAATAAGTGTACACTACATCAGTATTTAGCTTATCTTCCAGTGCATCCACGACCATGTCATAATGGTCTAGCAATTGTGAAAAGCAGATGAAACTTGCTCCAAACCCATGCCATCCTAAATTGTGCAACTGTTACGATTCCATGTGACTGGCAATCTTGCTTCTTAGAACTAGTTGAAAGATTTTGATAATGTGTGACGTTAGCGATATTGATCTATAGTTTTTCATGATTGCTTTACTGCCACCTTTGTGAAGAGAGCAATATCAGTGGGTTTTAATGACTGGGGTGACACCTGTATCCAAGCTCAATCTCCATAGAATTCTTAAGGCTCAAGTGATTTTTTTTTTTTTTTGCAGTTTGATGAATATGGAATTCCACGAGTCTGGGCTTGTAGGAGAGTACATGGACAGGCTGCCGATGACTTCTTCAAAGTCAACCGGGAATAAGGTTATTTCAGAAATTGTGGAGATATCGGCTGTGTTTTGAGTCTCAGCCATGAAAAACTCTTTAAGGTCGTCGATGTGTAGAGTGTTGAGTGGTTGATTGAACACAGTCGTATCGTAACTTCAGTGTTTCTATCATTTCCACCTTGTCATCAGTGTATATTCCATCTTTAAGTAAAAACCCTATACTGGATGTTTCTTCCAAAAATTTTACGTACAAGAAGAAATGTTTGGGATTTCGTCTAACATCATTTGTGGGTTTTTGTTCCCTCTGCTTCTCCTGGACTCTTATAAGATGCAATCAGTTTATGCTTGTGTAACCTCCCCGTGTATAACATCTTGTATAACCTTTCCCTGCGTACCCTACCCCTGTAACTTCCCCTCCCCCTTATATACCTCCATTCCCCTCCCTTGTGTAACCTTCCTCTATGTGACCTCCCCCTATGTAGCGTACCCCTATGTGACCTGCCTCTGTATAGCCTCACCCGGTGTAACTTCCCCGTGTGCCATTTCGCTTGTAACCACAGGGAATGGTTACACAGGACCCAGCCACTATTCAGGAAAGGGGGAGGGAGGACATTTATGCTGCTGAATGGCTCTTGATGCAAAGAATTGGAACTACCTTGGTTATCCTAGATCAAATTTACGCTGTTGTATATCTAAAACATCATGTACCCACAAAACCATTTTTTCTCTTAAACTGAATATATTGTTACATAAAGTTACAATCTCGTCTTTAAATTCACCGGTAAATGCCTCTCATTTTACTCAAGAGATGTTTTAATCTATTTTTTATCCATTCAGGGTCATTTATATTTTATCTAGTTTTTCTATTAGAAATGTAAGTGACTTGGACAGTTGGCAAGATTCTCTGGAAAATGTATATTGCCAACCATCTCCACCATTCATCCTGCCTTCTTCACACATTCGAGTCGGGCCACCAGTCTACTCCACCGAGGTAATTTCTTATCTCCATATAGTAAAAGTCTGGGATCTTAACGTTGTTATTGTTATTCCCTGTGATGTTGAAACTAAATGATCTGTGACTGTTTCCTCTGAGTTCCTCACTAGCCTCAAAATTATTGAACAGAGCTTCCTTGTTTGTCAGAACCAAGTCAAAGACGTTGTTTTCTCTTGTTGGCTCTGCCACAGTCTTTTAGAAAGCGGTCCTGGACTATTTCTATAAAGTTGCTAGACTAGATTTTCTGTTAAATTGTTCCAATCAACTTGGCTAGTCTCCCAGCAGAACTACATTTACTTATCTAGATGTCTTACCAATTTCAACCCATAGAAGTTTACCGTGTTCACTAAGTTTGAAGGTCCGTATATCACACCTAATATTATCCTTTCATGAGCTTCAGAAACTGCACCCAGATAGACTCCGTGACCATCCCTTCCACCTTTAAATCTTTACTAATGCAGCATTTAAAATTTGCCCTGTCATACAACGCCGCTCTGCCCCTTTCCTGTTGAGTATCTATATGGAATAATTTATACCCCTGTATGTGGCATTCACTACACATATCCTAATTTTCAGAGTGAACTAAGTCTCAGTTACTGCAATATTATATTTGATTCCTACACATACAATTAATTTTAATTCATCTATTTTATTTCGTTGATAAACTTTCACTAGTGATTCTTGGAATACCATATATTTCTCTGACTGTTCTTCTTCCTTATGTTAAGGGAGGTGGAAAATATAAAAGAACATATGATGCGATATTTACTTTTTTTTTTACGGTAGCCCGGGGAGCCAGCGGAAGGCCTCGATCACATGACTATGAGGTTAAGGTAGCAGATCAGTATATGGCTAAGACCTACACCAGGAGAAACTTTTCCACCACCACCGCCTACCTGAGTCACTGTGGTCATACTTCTTTCCCTCCCCCACCATGCTAAGTGTTCTCGGGTGGAAGGTGTATGTACCTTGTAACCTGGCAAAGCAATTCTTACAAACATGAATTATAACTACCTTCTTCAAAATTCAATTATTCAAGTAGGAAATTAAGGCCACTAACATACTACTGTCAGAGCTTGAAGTGAAGAGAACACTTTGTGAGTTATGTTAATTGTTCTCCAAGAAGCTTGCTTACATCAGGAGATTCACAAAGCAAATGGCCTACACGTCAAGTTTTCCTTCTCCTCTACATTACATATTATCATAACTCAGACTTAAGGTAAGTTAAACCTTACTGGCAACGTATATTTATGAAGCATAAAGGTCTGCGCAGATGCGTAAACATAAAAAAAAATTAATTATAAGCTGTAAGCATTATCTATAAGTGTTTACTAACAAACTAATCGAGCGGAAAACAAGAGATGAACGAATGGAATATGTAGGAAAACTCTCCTCCATTATTTATACCCAGAAAGCTAATATATGTATCATGAGGGACTTCAATTCTGCCTCAGGTACAAACATACATAATGATGGCGAGAAAGCTATTAGCTGTATCTGGGGTGACTTCAAGGCTGTCCCTGGCTCAAACATATATATTTAAAATAGTGGTGTGTGTCAGGATAAATGTCAGCATGTCTTCACTCGTATATACCAGAGATTCCTGACAAGACACTATTGTCAGACTTCCTGGCACGACACTGCTGTCAGACTTCCTGGTAAGACACTATTGTCAGACTTCCTGGTAAGACACTATTGTCAGACTTCCTGATAAGACACTATTGTCAGACTTCCTGGCACGACACTACTGTCAGACTTTATAGTAAGACACTGCTGTCAGACTTTATAGTAAGACACTGCTGTCAGACTTCCTAGCACGACACTACTGTCAGACTTCCTGGTAAGACACTACTGTCAGACTTCCTGGTAAGACACTATTGTCAGACTTCCTGGTAAAACACTATTGTCAGACTTCCTGGCACGGCACTACTGTCAGACTTTATAGTAAGACACTACTGTCAGACTTCCTAGCACGACACTACTGTCAGACATCCTGGTAAGACACTACTGTCAGACTTCCTGGTAAGACACTACTGTCAGACTTCCTGGTAAGACACTACTGTCAGTCTTCCTGGTATTCCTGGTAAGACACTACTGTCAGTCTTCCTGGTAAGACACTACTGTCAGTCTTCCTGGTAAGACACTACTGTCAGTCTTCCTGGAAATACACTACTGTCAGTCTTCCTGGTAAGACACTACTGTCAGTCTTCCTGGTAAGACACTACTGTCAGTCTTCCTGGTAAGACACTACTGTCAGTCTTCCTGGTAAGACACTACTGTCAGTCTTCCTGGTAAGACACTACTGTCAGACTTCCTGGTAAGACACTACTGTCAGTCTTCCTGGTAAGACACTACTTTCAGTCTTCCTGGTAAGACACTACTGTCACACTTCCTGGCAAGACACTACTGTCACACTTCCTGGCAAGACATGACTGCCAGAGCTTCCTGGCAAGACATGATTGCCAGAGCTTCCTGGCAAGACATGATTGCCAGAGCTTCCTGGCAAGACATGATTGCCAGAACTTCCTGGCAAGACATGACATCCAGAGCTTCCTGGCAAGACATGACTTCCAGAGCTTCCTGGGAAGACATGACTGGACCATGCCATTCAGCTACCACATCTGCTCTAAGCAATGAATGCCTGTCCCTGCACCAAAAGGTGTCTCCCATAACCACTTTCCAGTAACTGTAACAAAATATGGGTTCTCTTATGTCCTTGTTAAGAGGAACATACGAAGACAAGGTAAACAAAAAGCGGCTTAAGATGTAAATTAGGGTGGAACTGCTATGGTGATACAGACAAGATTAATGTTACCTATATTTCTGATTTACTTTTCATGAGGTTCGAGCGTTTCTTTTTTACTCCCCGGAGCCCTACCCTGGGCCAGGCTTCTCTGGTGTTTGCCTAGTCCAGCAGGCTGTTACTGCTGGCTGCCCGCTGGCCCACATATTCGTCACAGCCTGGTTGATCGGGCACTTGGTGGAGACACTTGTCTAGTTTTGATTTGAAAACTTCTATACTTGTCCCAGCAGTGTTTCTGATATCTTCTGGTAATATTCTGAACAATCTGGGACAGATATATACTGATCAAGACATTCATTAAGATAACGACGTTTCGCCACGAGTGGCTTCTTCGTTAGGACTGTAGAAGCCACTCGTGGCGAAACGTTTCTATAATAAATTTCTTGATGAGAGCATATGTACCTTTCACCAACAGACAAGAGTCATTAACTAGACTTCCAGCAACACAAATAATAGGAACTTATATAAAGTGTTTCAGAAGCAGAAACAATAACAAAGGAATATCATCAGTAGAGGTGTCAGTTGCATTAGATGGTGGAGGGGGAACAAGGTGAGCTAGGAAATTAATTAGGACTTATTTTGTCACATGAATTAATTGGACTCCGCCCAGTGGTAATTTCGATATCATAAAACAGATCCAAGAAGCATTTAACATCGCTCAACCTCTTGCAAAACTGCTAATGAATGGAGCCGAACTAATTAATGTGACACAACAAAGCTCAATTAATCCCTTGCTTCACCTTGCTCGCCCTCCCTCACCTAATCCACTTCCTCCCACCTCTCTCCCGCTACCATGGATATATATAAATATATATATAAATATATATATATATATATATATATATATATATATAAATATATATATATATATATATATATATATATATATATATATATATATATATATATATATATATATATATATATATATATATATACACGTAAACCGGGGTACCACACTATATATATATATGTCGTGCCTAATAGGTAAAACTGGTCAATTAGCAAGAACTCATCTAAAATTAAGTACTTTCTAAAATTTTCTCTTATACGTTTAAAGATATATATTTTTTAATTTATGTTAATGTAAAAATTAATAATTTTGTACCAAAAGAACCTTAGAAAAGTCACCTAACCTTATTATAACAAGCGCAATTTAGTTTAGCCTAATCCAACTAAATATATTGTAGATAAGTTTACAATAATTTAACAATAAACAAACACAATAAAATATACTTTTTTAGTTAGGTTCAGAATGATTTTTGCGAAATTACTGCATACACAAATTTTCGCTTGCCTTATTCAGCAAGAAGAGCGTTGCTATTTAAGCCAAAATAGCAAGTTTTACCTATTAGGCACGACATATATATATATATATATATATATATATATATATATATATATATATATATATATATATATATATATATATATATTATATATATATATATATATATATATATATATATATATATATATATATTGTTATATTCCTTGAATAAATATATATTTATTGATGGAAAGGGCAGGAAGCCTATCGCTGCAAAACGACGCATGAAGCATCGTTAACAATTCTTACATTTCGCTCAAGAGAAGGTTGTTCATGCATGGGGTGCATGAAACTCTCTCTCAAAAAGTGAAGTTATGTCGCTGCTCGATGCAACAAAGATATTCTCCTTACCCCCCAAGTCCAGTGCTCAGAGTGTAGTATCCGCCTCTAATGCATTAAACACCAGCGCTGATAATTTGATATTTTCAGGTTATAATATGGAAATTAATAATCAAATATTTTCAATAAAAATTACAAATTAACAGCAACACAGCCCAAAACAATTAGAACCTTCCCTTAAGATACACCAGTTTTGGAAATTATAGCCAATCAGCAGAGGCACTCTAACTTTCGCACAAAGACTAATATCCTAATATACTCCAGCATTAAGTTTGAAACCGCTCAGAACTTGCATTCTCAAGTATCATCATTTAAGGTTTGAAGCCGATAGGATGAGGCAATCACAAATTATTGCATGAAAACCAGGATTTAAATTTTCCTAAGTTCTTTACTAAATTAAAAAAAAAAAAACAGCACGTACAAGTCCAAAAATAAATTGAAACCTTTCTATAAGCATAACATACCGGCGTCAAGATTTAAAGATCATAAGAGGCATTGTCCATTTATTGCGCAGAAATCAAATCGTTTAATAAAAACTGACAAATTAAAACCTACACAAGCCAAAATTAATGCGAACTTTCCTGTGAGTAAAACCCACAGTCACTCAAAGTGTGGAGCTGATCAACTGTGTCTCGAAATCAAATAATTCCAGGTTTATTAACTATGTTAGTAAACTGTCAAATTTGTGTCTCAGCTTAAAGTTACTGGGCACCAGCCTACTCACAAAATGCGTCAGCCATTAATGATTGGAGTCTTTTAGAAGAGGAACCCCAGTAACAATCCCAACCTTCCTCTAAATAGGATACATCAATGTTTTATCGGAAGAGGCTTTCTCAAGCTATGGCAGGAAAAAGCACATCATCCAGGAATGGTCTATATGAAACTGATGAGAGGGCTCTTGCATGTGCCAGAAGTTACAAGAACCTTTGCCTAGTTACAGTACACCAGTATTGAAAATTCGAAGGAGACTGGATTAGACATTCTCGAGTTATAAACTTTTAAAGCTTATAAAACACAAAGTTTTTAGCAGCAGGGGCTTGAACATACAGCAGGCGTGTGTAAGACTATTAGATCAGAGTGATGACAAGTACTTTATAGGATTTGACGTGCTGTTAGTGTGTGGGCAGGGTAACATTTATGATGGGATTCAAGAAAAAACTAGTGAGCTTTCGCACACTCCTTATCCGAGTTATATCAACACCTGTGACAACTGTCACATCATCAGCAGTAACAAGTGTGTCACACTCCTACATCTTGGTCACAACCGGATGTAACAAGAGATGATAATTATACGAGTAAACATTAAGAACGCGTGATGTCACAGACAACACCTTGATCAGGTCAAGTATTCAGTAGAATTTATTTTGGAGGTGGGAAGTGCAGGGCCTTCACTCTTAGTCGCCTGGAAGTTGCACGTTGGTTCTTCATTGCTGGACCGGTAGCTAGGAAGCGTGTAATTATGAACGAGGTGTCTTCTGTCCTTGGTGGAAGATAGCAGATGCAATAAATAAAACTGGGTAAAATGAGCAACACACTTATGTGAATCCGCACTAAAATTATCATTATTATTAAATTAAATTTTATCCAAGGAAAGATATCTCAAAGTTGAGAGAGAGAGAGAGAGAGAGAGAGAGAGAGAGAGAGAGAGAGAGAGAGAGAGAGCAGTAGAAACTGCAAGATTCTGTAAGAGGCACAAGTGCGCTCATACCTTGAGTACGCTTCATTTTCTTGGATTGCCTGACCTCCGTCTCATCTACGACTTCTTGACAGAATAGAGAATACAGCAAGACGACTTATCTTTTGCCTGGACCCCTCTAGGATAGATCTGTCAATACAGCAGAGACTTCAGTACCGGAAAGATGTGGGTGGTTTGACTGTTATGTACAAGATCAATGTTGTTAAGGTACCGCATCTCCACTTCACGGCCAGCGAGAAGACAGCTTATGTATAACAAGACGGTCAACAAAGAGCAACTACACTCAGGCTGTACACTTCTCAACAACATCACTTCAGCTGAGATCATTCATTCCTAGAATGACTCGGGTCTGGAACATGTTCGTACAGCACAGCGACATCGATGAAATAAAATATTTGACCAAATGAAATCACTGGTTCACAGATGTCTTCAACCTCATCTTGTTCCCTATTTGCATGTTTTATAACACTAATAAGGCATTCAAAAGAGCCGAGGTAGGCAACATCTCTTATCCTGTAAATAAAGTTAGAAATTCTGCGTGAGAGAGAGAAGGGTCTGTCACTCGCCTACCTAACAACACAATTACTAGAGCAGCTGAGGCCACAACTGGGGCGAGCAGTGAGAATCCTGGGCGGGTAGTGGGGGGCGGGCTGCCCTGCTTCCTGGTATGCTAGTGCTAATAGGACGGCGGGTATTAGCCTGGGCAGCCAGTCTCCTTGCTGGGGCCGGCAAACCGGTGTTGCAGCATCCTGCTTGATGAACCCTGGGGTAAGTTCCTGATGGGAATGGACTCGAGCTTTTCCCGCTCTCTCATTACCACTCATATTTACGCGTGCCTTTGGCTGTAAATTTTCAAGCAATGCTCTACTTTAACCTGTAAAGCCATTCTTCCGTTGCAACAACATAATATATCTAATAGCCTTTACAACGCGTGACTTTTTTTTTATCTCACTTTTTTTTTCATGAAGGCATAGTAGTGAAGGTTTTAACTAGCGCTGCGTCTGTTGTCGAAGTGGGAGAGAAGGAGGGGCAGGAGAGGCGGTCAATGTTACGGAGCAGGCAGTATTCTGTTCCAGTGCACACGTAGCACGCACACAGCACGTACACGCAGCATACACACACACGTAGCATACACACACACGGTAACTAACTAACACACACACACACACACACTAATACACAAACACCATACATAGTTTTAAGACAAGGTATGATAAAGCTCATGGAGCAGGGAGAGCAGAGACCCAGTAGCGGACAGCGAAGAGGCGGGGCCAGGAGCTGAGTCTCGACCCCTGCAACCACAATTAGGTGAGTATAATTAGGTGAGTATACACACATTACAATGGGACAGGAAGAATGTAGTATTGGGATGGGGAGACGTGACGATGTGGTTTAATGTGAACAAATATAAATTTCTAATCGTGGGAAAAAGAAAATAACTATGGCCCTTATAAACTAAATAATGTAGATCTTAATCGAACAGAATACGAAAACTCTTAGGACTTCTGGTTAGCAGAAATCTAAAGCCAAGGCATCAGAGCATAAATCCTCGCAATAAATCTATTAGAATTCTTGGCTTCATATCAAAAGTATAAATAATAGTAGTCTTCAGACTATACTTCAACTTTAGACTAATTTAGACTATGCGAGAACCTCGGGTACCTTTAAAAATAGGTTGGGTATGTGCATGAGTAGGTGTGGGTGGGTATGAGTTGAACATGTCTAGCAGGAGCCTCGTCAAGCTCCTGGAGAGCGAAAAGTTGCCACAATAAAATGTCACATTAGTTGCACTTGTGGCATTTTACCTGACATATTGTTGGTAATTCCACCAACATTGTTGCATAATTGAGACACTTGGGCCACATTTTGGGAATCTTTATTCTGGAAACGTTTCGCCACCTTGTGGCTTCTTCAGTCCGATACAGAGAAGAATGGTGGAAGATGAGGAAGAGTTTGAGGTAATCAGTCCCTCAGCCTTGAATCGATGTGTTCAGTCCATCAATCTTGCCTAGCATGGACCAGTATACGGCCCGCTCCAGTGCTTCACTATTCTTTCGTTCTCATGACGGGTAGGATCCCTCGTGGGTCACTGCTGGGACCAATACTGTTTCTCGTATATGTAACAAAATGACAAAAGATATAAGGTCCTATATGCCGTTGTTAGCAGATTTTGTAACGATAATGATTAGAAAGAAGCAGATGAAGATATGAAAGGACTATAAGCCCACTTCGTCAGACTATGTGGACGGCCAGAAAAATTGCTACTGGAATTCAACCCGAGTATGAAAAACAGGGAAGATGAGAGAAGACCGGAGACGGAGTAGAAGCTGAAATATCGCACAAAGAGAAAAGCTTTGAGGTATGGTCAGTATAGTATCGAGCATATTGCTGCCCATGAGGAAAGGATAAGAATACATGACAATATTACATAAAAAAAAGAACCGAGGGAGACATGATAACAACGTTTAGGATACTCATTGGAGTAGGATAAGAGTTTTGAAAGGCGGAGAGTGGAGACTAGAGGACACATATGAACCTAAAGACGAGAAAGGGTCATATAAACTTAGTTAGAAGTACGTTTTCAGGATAAGGGCAGTCAGGAAGTGGAGAAACGTAAAGATGGTGATGGAAATGCCATACACAATTTTAAGGTTAGGTACGGCAGGCAGACAGCGATCGATAGCTTATCTAGAGACGTCAACTGCTGTAATAGTAAGGATATTTGTATGGATCTTTTTTTACGCAAACTTGGTTATGGTCGTGATGTTCAGCTGGCCTATTCCATACAAAATTACACTGTGGGAACAAAAACTTGTGAGATATGGGACAGCTGAAATCAACTGGTCACTAAAGATTACCTACCATGTTATCTCTCTTTAAGCATACAAACTAAATAATGTCAACAGCGTAACCTAGATCAGAAAATATAAAAAAAAAGTTCTTAAGGAAAAAGTACAATGAATCCTTGAAATCCTTATTCATCACAAAAACAGGATATTTTCTCGGTTAAGAAGCATCAGAGTGGAGCCCACACCTAGCAAAGCACAACGAAACTAGAGACGATAGAAAGGTTCTCTCACCCAGGCTGGCATGGAACCTGTCGTGTGAAGCTGGAGTTCAGCTAGGCTGCGCACAATTCTCCATGGCTGTCACAAACAACACTTCCCGTGCAGAATTACATGAAAAACAAATGTTGCTGAACTTTTTCGTGTTTTTTTTTTGGTTTATTTGTAAACAACTCTATATAACAGATAAGTTCGACAACAACGCTTGTATAATACCTATAATGATGATATATTTATTCGGCTGGCAGAGTTTTGTCAACACTTGAAGTTGGCAAGTGTGATAGGTCTGGCTAGAGCAGGTACGTTAGGACAGGTAGTGCTATAAACAACCTTGATATATAATACCGATAAGTGGTTTGAAAAAGACACGCCAGCAAAAACTAAGGCCTATTTATTAGATAATGTTTCGGTCCTAGGACCCTCTTAGAAGTGATCGAGGTCCCAGGACCGAAACGTTATGTAATAAATATATCCTAATGCAGTCTCACGTGTCTTTCTAAATCTCTAGGATAGGTCAGGTCAGTATACAAGAAGAGGGATGAAAGGGAGCAGAGACGAACGTGTGGTTGAGGTCAGCGATGTTGGTGCCAGTGAAGGTAATAAAAGGTAAGAACACTTCCTGAAGGATGTGCTTTGTATGTATACACGACAGGTAATGGTCACCATGGCAACTAACACAGGTCAACTGACACGCAACTAGTCCTCAAATTACAGCGTTCATTTTCTAACGCATTTACGTGCGTCAATTTCTGAACAATCTAAGCAACGTACAAAAAAAGGAGTTATTATAGGTTTGTGTTACACTATCTTAATCTAAGCTTACGCGCGATTAACGGCAGATAACTAGGTTAGTTATAGGGACAGGTATCGTCTAGCAGTGGGGAAATACTCCTGGTGCTTAATTCGTTGTCAACTGTACGTTTGTGTGAAGACATATTGTACACCGACACACGAGTTTATATCAATACAAAACAAACAAATATCATTTCTTTGTGCATTATATAAATGTAGTTTACATGTAATAAAATATTGTTAAGTATAAGAAAGCCACTAACTTGCATGTGCTTTTCGGTATTATATCCCGATAAGCATGTGAATAAGACACAATACGCGGTTTATGGTATTTTATTAAGAAGACGTTTCGTCCACCAGGTACGTGTGAATTGTTACGTCTCCTGGTGAAGGAAACTTCTCAATAACCTGCTATAAACCGCACACTGTGTCTTATTAACATGATACACGAGTCTGGCACGGGTGTCGAACCCCGGATATCATGTTGGAGTCTACTACGAAGGAGGCGTGCTGCCACGCCCGCTGAAAACTCTGCACAAGAAACTGGCAGACTCCAGATGGAGAAAAAGCTGACAGACCTGGAGAGTGAACAGACAGCAGACCGGGCAGACGCTGTTGGCATGAATAGAAAAAGAATAAGAAACCTCTGCAGACATGGAACACTAAATTAACTCGTCTGGCAGAAGACAAAGTCGTGACAACATAGTTACCCACACCATTGTTTGTCGTTAGTTCATTCGTCAGAGAAAAAACCCAACACAGGTTTTAGTCATGAGATGACCCCGTTCAATGTCGCCGGGAGTATGGTGGGGGCGGGGCACCACTGTGTGTCTAGGATCACGTAATGCCAGGGTATCTGTTAGCTGTTTCGGGAACTATCTTACTTAGACCAGACCTCCTTGGTTGGGAAGGAAATATTACTGGATTAAGAACTGAATATCAAAATGGTATACAATACGGACAAGTTGGTAAGTAAGACATATGTGAAGACGATGTGATGAGTCCATCACATCTTCAAGGGTGATGGACTGATTACATCGTCTTCACATCTCTACTGCTCCTGCCTACTTTCTGTACTCGACTGAAGAAGCCTACTGTGTAGGCGAAACGTTTCGGAATAAAGATGCCTAAATGTTGCCTATGTGTTTACTTACCAGGATTAAGAACTATTAAGAGGAACATGATAAATTAAAGGTATGTGGAAAAAAACACTTATGTACAGGTCAGGACATGTATTAGAGGAAAAGTCCTAATGGGACTGAAGTGGCGAAACGTTTCCTCTAATAAATGTCCTGACCTGTACATCAGTGTCTTTTTCCACATACCTTTAATCTCTCATGTTCTTCTTAACAGTTATTAATCCTGTAATGACGGTATCACCATACCATTTTTCAATTAAAGGTCTATACTGAATGCAAGCTGAAACTTGTAAGGTCTCCCTGTCATCTTACAGGTTCTCGAGCCAGAACCTGGATGGTTCCTACCTACCAACTACCTACTACCTACCACCAGCAACCAATGACTAACTTGTGCTAGTACTCTTCCCAGAGAATCAGGTTAGTAGGTAATGGGTAGTCACGAAGATCAGATCATGATGTGTGGGCTGCCTGGGAGGTCAGGTCAAATGCGGGTTATTTGTAAGTCAGGTTGGGTGTAGGTCACTTGTGAGGTCGTGTTAACTGTGGGTTACAAGGTCAAGTCAGTAGATGTGGGTGGCTTTGGAGGTCAAGTTAACAGGTGTGGGTGGCTTTGGAGGTCAAGTTAACAGGTTTGGGTGGCTTTGGAGGTCAAGTTAGTAGGTATGGGTGGCTTTATAGGTCAAGTTAGTAGGTGTGGGTGGCTTTGGAGGTCAAGTCAGTAGATGTGGGTGGTTTCGGAGGTCAAGTCAATAAGATATGGACGAGAGAAAATTCAGAAAAAGTCAGTACACTTGACAGCTGTTAAACTGGAACTATGAATCTGTCAGATTAAAACAATATATCTCTTAAAGCCGAAACATCTATCAGTAGACTATATAACTGACAGACTAACTAAAAGACTAAGATTACGTAACTAACAGGCTAAGACTAAATAGCTGACAGACTAAAACGTTATGGCTCTCAGCTCAAGCAAGTGAAGATGTCACATTAAGACGACAGGACTTAAGTTTAGACTTTCAAGAGACACCATCCCAAGCCGACAGCGCTGTCAGGTGCAGCCAGCAGCGATCACAACAAGTCGGCAATACTTTAAGCTTGCCAATATTGCAAACAATCCCGGCGTTAAAATCCTGTCGGGGAAACTGTCTGCGCGAGCAGGCAGAGATAAGGGCTGTCAGCGTAGGCAGGCAGGCAAGCAGGAGCTGTCAGACAAGGCCGACGGTGCTGTCAGGAGGAGTTGGCAAGCGTGGGAAGGCTCAAGTGGATCTGAGACAGCTGCGAGAGAGAAATCACTATAATCCATTCAGACGAGGAACACCCGACCCCGCCTTTCCCTGGTATAATTGTCGCTACAAACTCCGCGTGTGCCAAATTCCAGGTCTTTGGTATCGACAGGCGGGGCCATGGGTGGTGAGGCAAGACGGCCCTACTCGGGAATTCCAGGAATCATTCCCAGATGCTTCTCTCTCCTCGCCAGACCTTCCATGTTTTGTCCCCAGATGTTCCAATAGGAATAATTCCCAGGCGTTCCCGAAGCTCCAGGGACCAATTGCGGACTTCTGAAGTGGTCGAGAAATGATTCCCAGACACGCCAGGCTTTAAATTGGACGTCGTGGACGAATGGTTTCAACGCCAGCATTGAACTCCAGGGTTCCGGGATCGAGGCTCAACAGCTTGGGGTATTTTCTGGAGTAAAGAATTGTCCGGCTGCAGCAGTCACTTGCTGCCTCTACCACTCACATTGTCGGCAGAACATTCATTTGGATCCAAATTCTCTAATGACTGTCTTTCGGATTCATAAGAAGTTATGTAACAGCCATTTTCCACATCTCACATTAAGGTCTCAGAATGGAGCATAAAAGTCACGATGACCTTCCTGGAACAATACCCTGCCTGGAACAACTTCCTACCTGGAACAATACCCTGCCTGGAACAATATTCTTCTTGGAACAATACCCTGCCTGGAACAACTTCCTACCTGGAACAATACACTGCCTGGAACAATATCCTTCCTGGAACAATACCCTGCTTGGAATATTCTTCTTGGAACAATACCCTGCCTGGAACAACTTCCTACCTGGAACAATACCCTGCCTGGAACAATATCCTTCCTGGAACAATACCCTGCTTGGAATATTCTTCTTGGAACAATACCCTGCCTGGAACAATACCCCGCCTGGAACAATATCCTTCCTGGAACAATACCCTGCCTGGAACAATATCCTTCCTGGAACAATGCCCTGCCTGGAACAATATCCTTCCTGGAACAATACCCTGCCTGGAACAATATCCTTCCTGGAACAATACCCTGCCTGGAACAATATTCTGCCTGGAACAATTTTCTACCTGGAACAATACCTCGCCTGGAACAATATCCTTCCTGGAACAATACCCTGCCTGGAACAATATCCTTCCTAGAACAATACCCTGCCTGGAACAATATTCTTCCTGGAACAATACTCTGCTTGGAAAAATATCCTTCCTGGAACAATACTCTGTCTGGAACACTTTCCTACCTGGAACCAGACAACGGTTCGGTCCGTTGTGAACCATCAAGTCACGGCATGATATTGTTCCAGGACTGAGCGAAACGTCAGGCTCCATCTTCAGGTTAACAAGCAGATGGGAGGTGAGTATATAGCTTGCAAGATGCAATATCTCACTCTCGTCCACAGCATGAATATGAAGCAGCTGACTTTAGAAATTTATTGTGCTGCTTTCAAAGTCCAATATCTGCTTTTAGGGCAATACGGTGCGTTGAAACCCAATACATAAAAGGGGAGACACAATGTGTCTCCCCTGTTATGTGTCAAACATATAAAATCAGGGTTTAAGAACTCATAACAGAGTTTTAAGACCACGTGTTGACAATTTATGTACCAATATCTAAGCTTAAGCTTAGATATTGGTACATAAATAATCTAACCTATCAATAATCTAACCTATTAATAATAAAGAAGTCTGCCTGTAAAACGCTCGTTTATCAGCATTTCTCATCCCAAAATCCCATTCCTCATGGGCATGGGATTCTGGGATGAGATGAGGTACATCAATGACATTGATATTCCTTAAGAGTGGATGACTGGTATTGAGTGACTTGCACGTTCTGTTTCACTCACAACTACTTTAAGGAGATGCAGTGCAGAGCCAGAGATTTCTATTCACGAGGAGCACTAAACACGAAGGAGAGGGTAGCTCAGATTCACTGGATCAAGAGCCCTATGCACCTTACCCCCCCATCCTTGAAAGGATGTATTTCTGAAATAATAAATACCAGGTATTACAAAGCAACGGTGGTGTTGCCAAAGTGGAAGGTCACTGGCGGAGGTGGAGGGAGTGGGGGAGGGATGGGGAGTGGGGAGGGATGGGGAGTGGAGGGAGGGATGGGGAGTGGAGGGATGGGGAGTGGAGGGATGGGGAGTGGGGGAGGGATGGGGAGTGGATGGAGGGATGGGGAGTGGAAGAGGGATGGGGAGTGGAGGGAGAGATGGGGAGTGGGGGAATGCAAGGAAGCAGGAAGTAGAGCTCAGGCGAGGATCGATCTGGATTATTACGTCTCATGTCTGGTGATGTCATCTCTCAGGTGACCCAGCTGTATATGTCAGGTGATGTCATCTCTCAGGTGACCCAGCTGTATATGTCAGGTGATGTCATCTCTCAGGTGACCCAGCTGTATATGTCAGGTGATGTCATCTCTCAGGTGACCCAGCTGTATATGTCAGGTGATGTCATCTCTCAGGTGACCCAGCTGTATATGTCAGGTGATGTCATCTCTCAGGTGACCCAGCTCTATATGTCAGGTGATGTCATCTCTCAGGTGACCCAGCTCTATATGTCAGGTGATGTCATCTCTCAGGTGACCCAGCTCTATATGTCGTGTGGGTTCTTGATGATGGATTTGGTAATAAACACAAACGCAGTTTGGTTGGTAACTTATATATTAGTGGTAAAAATGGGAGAACACTCAGAGCCTTCTAGCCTGACCTGTCTACTCTCTACTCTCCTGTCAATAATCAGTATGCCCTAGGAGGAAATCGCAAAACTTACCAGCATAGATAAGAAATAATGTCTGTCAAGTATTCGAGTAGAACAGATATAGTCGAGTATGCTATGATACAAATCATCGCCTATTATAACATATCAGAGGGTCAGCGGAGACCTGATGGCACCACGAGGCCAGAGTCTTGGAAGCAACAACGTCACGTCATTTTTTTTTTTTTAAATAAGATCAATTTTATATAAATAAATTCTCATCACCACACATTAGTTCTGCATATTTTTTTTCAGTGCTGAGAAAGATGCAAGAGGAGGGATAGAAATACGTACTATAATAGAAATACAATGTTTTAATTATTGTCTATCTTCAAACTGTGGGTTTTTCGGTTCGGGTCATCAACTTGTGATGGCCAGCTATTGGGTGCTGAAGACCAAGTCTAGTTTTACGTTATTGATTCGTTGTGTTTCCGTCTCTTCTTGTCTTCCTGAGAAGCAAGTAACCTTACACACCACCCACCACAGACAGCTATCTGCGTTTTCTAGCTTAACTAGAGAAAGCTTGTGCCAGTAGGCCTGCAGCAGTGCTCCTTCCTTCCTTCTTAAGTGGGTGTGACTTCAAGCTGCCTAGCATGAGCCTCTAGGCTTGCGGAAGTGTGGAGAAAGACACTTATGTACAGTTTAGGACATTTATTAGAGGAAACTTTTCGCCATGAGTGGCGAAAAGTTTCCTTTAATAATTGTCCTAAACTGTACGTGAGTGTCTTCCTCCGCATGTCGATATCACCATACCATTTATCACTTGCTGCGGTGCTCCTTCCTTCTTTCTTGTGTTTTTATGAAACGTGTCTCTCTCTTCATACCGCGTACTGTTTTTCTGGTCTGCTCTTCCAAGTTATTTTTTTTTAATTAGACAGTCAAAGTGACCAACATATTTAATGCTTCGAACTCATGAAACATTTAGAGAGAGAAAGAGAGAGAGAGAGAGAGAGAGAGAGAGAGAGAGAGAGAGAGAGAGAGAGAGAGAGAGAGAGAGAGAGAGAGAGAAGGACAAGGAGGCTTATGATCAATGGAGATTAACTCCCAGGATGCCCAGAGCTCCGCCACTGCCAATTACTAACTTGGTCATAAATTATTGTTGGAGGCAGCGCGCACCTGCCACGTGGTTTGTAGCTGGCCCACCCTCACCCACCTGACCCACCTCTGCCAGACGGTGCTCACCAGGTGGCCCACACCACCTGTCAGGTGACCCCACACCTGCCCAAAGCAATTCTCCATAAAATTCAGGTGTCTTATTTCTCCACATACTGTTGTCACAGATTTGCTTCCTTACCTCCCCCCCCCCAACAGGTTTCCCTGACCCGCAGTTGGCTTTCGTTCTCCCACAGCTGCTTTCCCTCCATCCACAGCTGGTTTCCTTCCCCCACAACTGGTTTTGTTTGTCTCACAGCTGGTTTTCTTCTCCCACAGCTGGTTTCCCTTCCCCACAGCTGGTTTTGCTTCTCCACAGTTGGTTTCCCCTCCCCCACAGCCAGGTTTCTTCCCCCCACACACACACGCACACGCACACGCACACGCACACACACACACACACACACACAGGGACAGGATGTTCCAGAGAGGGAACACAGAAACAAGGGGACACAACTGGAAGCTGAAGACTCAGATGAGTCAAAGGGATGTTAGGAAGCATTTCTTCAGCCACAGAGTAGTCAGGAAGTGGAATAGTCTAGAGAAAGATATAGTGGAGGCAGGAACCATACATAGTTTTAAGACGAGGTATGATAGAGCTCATGGAGCAGGGAGAGCAGAGACCCAGTAGCGGACAGCGAAGAGGCGGGGCCAGGAGCTGAGTCTCGACCCCTGCAACCACAATTAGGTGAGTACAATTAGGTGAGTACACACACAACAAACCTCCTAGAATTCTATGATAAAGTAACAGAGGTAAGGCAAGAGAGAGAAGGGTGGGTTGATTGCATTTTCCTGGACTGCAGGAAGGCCTTCGACACAGTTCCTCACATTAGATTAGTAAAGAAGTTGGAAGAACAAGCAGGTATAACAGGAAGGGCACTGGAATGGATCAGGGAATACCTCACAGGGAGGCAACAACGGGTCATGGTGCGTGATGAGGTATCACAGTGGGCGCCTGTGACGAGAGGTGTACCGCAGGGGTCAGTCCTAGGACCAGTGTTATTCTTGGTATATGTAAATGACATGACGGACGGGATAGACTCAGAAGTGTCTCTGTTCGCAGATGATGTGAAATTAATGAGAAGAATCACATCGGAAGAGGACCAAGCAGGACTTCAAACAGACCTGGATAAGCTCGACATCTGGTCTAGCAACTGGCTTCTCGAATTCAATCCCACCAAATCCAAAGTCATGAAGATCGGAGAAGGGCAAAGAAGACCGCTGACAGAGTACAGGGTAGGCGGACAAAGGCTACAAACCTCGGCAAAGGAGAAAGACCTTGGGGTGAGTATAACGCCAAGCACGTCTCCGGAGGCGCACATCAACCAGATAACTGCGGCAGCATATGGGCGACTGGTAAACCTAAGATTAGCGTTCCGTTACCTTAACAAGGAATCGTTCAAGACACTGTACACCGTGTACGTCAGACCCATACTAGAATATGCAGCACCAGTCTGGAACCCACACCTGGTCAAGCACGTAAAGAAACTAGAGAAAGTGCAAAGGTTTGCAACAAGGTTAGTTCCACAACTCAGGGGTCTGTCCTATGAAGAAAGGTTGAGGGAAATAGGACTAACAACACTGGAAGAAAAAAGGGTCAGAGGAGACATGATAACGACATACAAAATACTGCGGGGAATTGACAAGGTAGACAGTGACAGGATGTTCCAGAGAGGGAACACAGAAACAAGGGGACACAACTGGAAGCTGAAGACTCAGATGAGTCAAAGGGATGTTAGGAAGCATTTCTTCAGCCACAGAGTAGTCAGGAAGTGGAATAGTCTGTAGAAAGATATAGTGGAGGCAGGAACCATACATAGTTTTAAGACAAGGTATGATAAAGCTCATGGAGCAGGGAGAGGAGAGACCCAGTAGCGGACAGCAAATAGGCGGGGCCAGGAGCTGAGTCTCGACCCCTGCAACCACAATTAGGTGAGTACAATTAGGTGAGTACACACACACACACACACACACAAGGAAATCGACTGGGAGAACCTGGAGCCACATGGGGGCCCAGAAACGTGGAGGGCTAAGATGATGGAGGTGGTACTGGAAAACCTCATGTACCAACACGTAAGGGACACTACCAGAGAGAGAGGAGAGGATGAACCAGCGAGACTGGACCTAGTATTCACCTTGAGTAGTGCAGATATTGAGGACATCACATATTGAAAGACCCCTCGGAGCCAGTGATCACGTAGTTCTGAGCTTCGAATACATAGTAGAGTTACAAGTGGAGAGGGAAGCAGGAAGGGCAGGACGAATGAAGCCAAACTACTAGAGAGGGGACTACACAGATATGAAGAATTTTCTTCAGGGTTTCAGTGGGACAGAGAACTGGCAGGGAAGTCAGTAAACGAGATGATGGAATATGTGACAACAATATGCAAGGAAGCTGAGGAGAGGTTTGTACCGAAGGGTAACAGAAATAACGATAAAGCCAGGATGAGCCCTTGGTTCACCCAAAAGTGTAGGGAGGCCAAAACCAAGTGTGCTAGAGAATGGAAAAATTATAGAAGGCAAAGGACACAGGAGAATAAGGCGAGCAGTCGTAGAGCCAGAAATGAATATGCACAGGTAAAATGGGAGGCCAAACGGCAATACGAATATGACATAGCAGCGAAAGCCAAATCTGACTCGAAGCTGTTATACAGCACATCAGGAATAAAACAATATTCAAGGACCAGGTAACCAGGCTGAGGAAGGAAGGAGGGGAGATCACAAGAAACGACCGCGAAGTATGTGAGGAGCTCAACATGAGATTCAAAGAAGTGTTCACAGTAGAGACAGAAGGGACTCCAGAAATACGGAGAGGCGGGGTTCACCATCAAATGTTGAACACAATACATACAACCGAGGAAGAAGTGAAGAGGCTACTTAGCGAGCTAGATATCTCAAAGCGATGGGGCCGGATAACATCTCTCCATGGGTCCTGAGAGAGGGAACAGAGGCGCTACGTGTACCACTAACAACGATCTTCAACACATCTATCGAAACAAGGCGGCTACCTGAGGTATGGAAGACAGCAAATGTAGTCCCAATTTTCAAAAAAGGAGACAGACATGAAACATTAAACTACAGACCAGTGTCACTAACATGTATAGTATGCAAAGTCATAGAGAAGATAAGAAAAAAGGCACAATACCGTGACTGGAACAATACACACACAACCCGCACATATAAAAAGAAAGGAGCTTACGACGACGTTTCGGCCCGACTTGGACCATTTACAAAGTCACACTAACACACAGAACAGGTGGAAGGAGTATATATAGGTAGGTTGTGTGTGTATTGCATAGAGAAGATTATCAGAAGAGTGATGGAGCACCTAGAAAGGAACGAGCTTATCAACCACAGCCAACACGGTTTCAGGGACGGGAAATCCTGTGTCACACACCTACTGGAGTTCTATGACTGAGTGACAGAAGTAAGACAAGAGAGAGAGGGGTGGGTAGACTGCATTTTCTTGGATTGTAAGAAGGCGTTTGACACAGTTCCACACAAGAAATAAGTGCAAAAGCTGGAGGACCAGGCAAGGGTAACAGGGAAGAAACTACAATGGATCAGGGAATACCTGTCAGGAAGACAACAGCGAGTAATGGTGCGTGGCGAGGTGTCAGAGTGGGCGCCTGTAACGAGCGAGGTTCCACAGGGGTTAGTCTTAGGACCGGTGCTGTTTCTGGTATTTGTGAACGACATGACGGAAGGAATAGACTCAATAGTGTCCCTGTTTGCAGATGATGTGAAGTTGATGAGAAAAATTCAATCGGACGAGGACCAGGCAGAATTACAAAGGGATCTGGACAGGCTGCAGGCCTGGTCCAGCAACTGGCTTCTGGAGTTCAACCCCACCAAATGCAAAGTCATGAAGATTAGGGAAGGGCAAGGAAGACCGCAGACGGAGTACAGTCTAAGGGGCCAGAGATTACAAGCCTCACTCAAAGAAAAGGATCTGGGGTGAGTATAACACCGGGCACATCTCCTGAGGCGCATATCAACCAAATAACTGCTGCAGCCTACGGGCGCCTAGCAAACCTAAGAGTAGCATTCCGACATCTCAATAAGGAATCGTTCAGGACCCTGTACATCGTGTACGTTAGGCCTATATTGGAGTATGCACCACCAGTTTGGAACCAACACCTAGCCAAGCACGTAAGGAAATTAGAGAAAGTGCAAAGGTTTGCAACAAGAGTAGTCCCGGAGCTAAGGGGCATGTCCTACAAGGAGAGGTTAAGGGAAATCGATCTGACGACACTGGAGGACAGGAGAGATAGGGGTATATGATAACGACATATAAAATACTGAGAGGAATCGACAAGGTGGACAGAGACAGGATGTTTCAAAGATGGGACACAGCAACAAGCGGTCACAGTTGGAAATTGAAGACTCAAATGAATCAAAGGGATGTTAGGAAGTATTTCTTCAGTCACAGAGTTGTCAGGAAGTGGAATAGTCTGGGAAGTGATGTAATGGAGGCAGGATCCATACATAGTTTTAAGAAGAGGTACGATAAAACTCATGGAGCAGGAAGAGTGACCTAGTAGCGGCCAGTGAAGAGGCGGGGCCAGGAGCTGTGAATCGACCCCTGCAACCACAACTAGGTGAGTACACGCACAAGCACACGCACAAGTGCGCGCTCATACACACACACACATACACACGCAAAAGCACAAGCACTACACACACACACACACACACACACACACACACACACACACACACACACCACAAATAGGTGAATACACACAAACACACAGGTTGCGTGCTACAAAAGACTCTAAATAATGAACCGAAGATTTATAGGAATAGGGAGTAAAAAAATAATGGGTATAGAGCGAATGTCGAAAAGGTAAGATATGTAAGAGCAGCCAAAGACGGTACCAAGTGAACCAAAGATGGTACCACGTGAACCAAAGATGGTAAAAAGTGGACCAAAGATGGTACCACGTGAACCAAAGATGGTACCAAGTGAACCAAAGATGTTACCAAGTGAACCAAAGATGGTACCAAGTGAATCAAAGATGGTACCACGTGAACCAAAGATGGTACCAAGTGGACCAAAGATGGTACCAACTGGACCAAAGATGGTACCAAGTGAACCAAAGATGGTACCAAGTGAACCAAAGATGGTACCAAGTGAACCAAAGATGGTACCACGTCGACCCAAATTTTTACTCACACAATTCTGAACCAGCATCCGACATTCGTTCGTAAATATCGAATATGAAGTTCGTATCTAAAAGTAAAGTCTCTCTCTAAGAGCGAGTCAGAAAATTCAGAACGCAGCGAAACGGCATAGAAAAAAAAATGGTCATGTCTAATCGGAAAAAGTTTTGACAGGGCGAGTCTAATAAAGTTAGTCCGTGGAGAATATGCTTTGGCATTGTGTTTTGGGGTGATGTGTTGTCTCGGGACATGGCGAGGTATGCAAGCCAAGGAATTCCACCCAAATCAGAGAGTAGGAGTGGCAGGAACACTGACCACATCAGCAGGTTAGGGCAGATGAGGCGGGGGGAGGTGGGAGTGGGGAGGAGAAGGGAGGAAAGAAGAGGTAAGGATAAAAGAAGAGAGGGGACTAATGAGGATAAAAGGGAAGACAGGAAAGCAGGAGGGAAGGAGACTGGAGAAAGAGAGAACCCTTAACCTAACCTTGTAAAATCCTGTGAAGAAAGAGAGATAGAGAGAGAGAGAGAGAGAGAGAGAGAGAGAGAGAGAGAGAGAGAGAGAGAGAGAGAGAGAGAGAGAGAGAGAGAGAGAGAGAGAGAGAGAGAGAGAGAGAGAGAGAGAGAGAGAGAGAGAGAGAGAGAGAGGGATGGAGAGGAAGTTTATTGCTTTATTTTGCAAAATTGGACACATCAACACTGTGCTGCATCCCTACCCTATATGACAACTAACACAGTCTAAACAAACGTTATTTCTCTGTCATATTCCATTACACAGGGTGGATTTCATACAACGTTGAAAACTGTCAACCTGAGCTGGGATCTCCCTCTCTCCCTCCCTCCCTCTCTCCCTCTCTGAAGCATTCCATTAAAGGTTCAGCTGCTAAGGCACCTTCAAAGGCTTCACTCCAACAAAGGTGGAGGTGTGTGTGTGTGTGTGTGTGTGTATGTGTGTACTCACCTATTTGCGGTTGAAGGGGTCGATACATAGCTCCTGGCCCCGCTTCTTCACTGATCGCTACTAGGTACTCTCTCTCCCTGCTCCATGAGCTTTATCATACCTCATCTTAAAACTATGTATGGTTCCTGCCTCCACTACGTCACTTGCCAGACTATTCCGCTTCCTGACAATTCTATGACTAAAGAAATACTTCCTAACATCTCTTTGACACATCTGAGTCTTCAACTTCGAATTGTGACCCATTCTTTCTGTGTCCCATCTCGGGAACATCCTGTCTCTGTCCACCTTGTCAATTCCTCACAGTATTTTGTATGTCGTTATCATGTCTCCCCTAACCCTCCTGTCATCCAGTGTCGTCAGGCCGATTTTCCTTAACCTTCCTTCGTAGGACATTTCCCTTAGCTCTGGAACTAGTCTTGTTGCAAACAATTGCACTTTCTTTAATTTCTTGACCTGTTTGACCAGGTGTGGGTTCCAAACTGATGCTGCATACTCCAGTATAGGCCTGACGTACACGGTGTGCAGTCTTGAACGATTCCTTATTGTGTGTGTGTGTGTGTGTGGAGAGAGAGAGAGAGAGAGAGAGAGAGAGAGAGAGAGAGAGAGAGAGAGAGAGAGAGAGAGAGAGAGAGAGAGAGAGAATCTTGGCAGAGGGACGAGGACATAACTCAGGTGTTAATAAAAAAAAATTAATTAGCGTTGCGTAACCTGCTGAACACTTGGCATCCAGGTCACACGTCCTCCTAGGTCTCGTCTCCCAGGTCATACGTCCTCCCAGTCTCATCTCCCAGGTCACATCCCCAGGTGACACGTCCCCAGGTCATGTCTCACAGGTCACACGTCTCCAGGTCACACATCTCCCACGACACGTTCTCCCAGGTCACACGTCTACTCGGTCATACGTCTCCTAGGTCACATGTCTCCCAGGCCACACTTCTCCCAGGTCCCACGTCCTCCTAGGTCACACGTCTCCAGGTCACACATCACGTCCTACCAGTTCCCACATCCCGTTCTCCCAGGTCCCACGTCCACGGGCCACATGTCCTCTCAGATCACACATCCTCCCATATAATAAGTCCTCCCGGGTCACAGCCTCCCAGATCACACGTCTTCCCAGGTCTCGTCTCCCAGGTCACATCCCCAGGTGACATGTCCGCAGGTCACACGTACACCCGTGTCACTCGTCCTAGTCACACGTCGCCACGCCCTCCCAGGTCCCACGTCTCCCAAAGTCATCCACATGACCTACCAGGTCACCCACACATCACTTCATGTCCCTCATACGTTCTCACAGGTCACAGGTAACCCTAAGTTAACTCAGTCTTACCTGTGAGTTACCTGGGCATGGGGAAGGGGTCATCGACCCCCGCAACCGGGTCCCTAACCAGACTTGGTTGGTGACTTGATCAACCTATGACAAGGGCGTTCCATCACGTTCAAGGTCATTCCGCAACATCAAGGTCTTTCCTTCACCTTCAAGGTCGATCCACTATTTTCAGGGTCATCCCAAATTTTCAAAGTCATTTACAGAATCTCCAAGGTAACCCCAGCACCTTAAAGGTCGTTACAGGATCTCCAAGGACACTCCAATACATTCAAGGTCGTTACAGCATCTTCAAGGTCGTTCTAGCATACCTGGAGAGGGTTTCGGGGGTCAACGTCCCAGCGGCCCGGTCTGAGACCAGGCCTCGTGGTGGCTAGGGGTCTGATCAACCAGGCTATTACTGCTGGCCGCACGCAAACTGACGTACGAGCTACAGCCCGGCTGGTCAGGTACTGACTTTAGGTGCCTGTCCAGCGCCTTCTTGAAGACAGCCAGGGGTCTATTGGTAATCCCTCTTATGTATGCTGGGAGGCAGTTGAAAAGTCTTGGGCCCCTGACACTTATTGTGTTGTCTCTCAATGTACTCGTGGCACCCCCCTGCTTTTCATTGAGGAAATGTTGCATCTACTGCCGAGTCTTTATATATTATCATGTATCTTTCTCGCCTGCATTCCAGAGAATACAAATCAAGGTACTTCAACCGTTCCCAGTAATTTATCGTACTTATGTGTGCCGTGAAAGTTCTTTGTACACACTCCAGGTCAGCAATTTCGCCAGCTTGAAGGGGGCAGTTAGTGTACAACAGTATTCCAGCCTAGAGAGAACAAGCGATTTGAAGAGAATCATCATACGCTTGACGTCCCTAGTTTTGAAGGTTCTCATTATCCATCCTATCATTTTTCATTGAACTTCATATTATTTTGAGTGGCCCATTTGAAGATTTGGTTGATTAGTGTAATTTTAAATTTTAGGAGTTTACAATGAATACAAGAGAACTGAATATTCTATTAGTTCATGCTATATGGCTTTAATAAGTTAGAGAGGAATTACAGTTTGGATTATTAACCTAAAGCGAACACAATGGATTGATTAATGTTTGAGAGAATTACAGATATTGAAACTAAGTATATATTGATTATAATGTTTTACCTATGTTCATGATACTGAGCAAATACATGTATAGTTTGTACATATGTATTTATGATGGGCTGGGTTAGGTTAAGGAGATAAAGTGCTTTTTAAGTGCAGTTTTAAAAATGCTAGTTGAGTCGATGGTTCTGGATATTTCTGGCAGAGAGTTCCAGATTTTGGGCCCTTCGATGTACATTGAATTTTTGAAGATATTTAGCCTGACACGGGGAATGTCATAGATATTTTTATGCTTAATATTATGTCTATGGGTCCTATTGCAACTGTCAAGAAAGTATTGATTGTTCTGTAAATGTAGTTTGCACAGTGATAGGAATGAATGTTTTGTAGAATCAGTAGGTTAAGGTTTTTGAAGAGTGGGGAAGGGGATGTGTTGTCTAGCAGTGGATTGTGTGGTCATGTCCAATGTCGCCTCAGCCCCTTCAAGGTCGCCTCAGCACTTTCATGGTCGCTCCAGCATTTTCAAGGTCAGTTCATTACCTTCATGGTCGCTCCAGCGCCTTCAAGGTCAGTTCATTACCTTCATGGTCGCCCCAGCACCTTCAAGGTCAGTTCATTACCTTCATGCTCGCTCCAGCACCTTCAAGGTCAGTTCAGTACCTTCAAAGTCGTTCCAGCATTTTTATGGTCGTTCCACCTTTATAGTCATTCCAGCACCTTCAAAGTCGTTCCAGCATTTTTGTGGTCCTTCTACCTTCATAGTTATTCCAGCATCTTCAAGGTCGTTCCGCCAACATAGTCCATCCAGCACCTTAAAGGTAATCTTACCTTCATAATCATAAATTAGACACATATGTGTCTAATTTATAACTTGTCGGTTCTCTGAACCATTCATCTACATACCTTCATAATCGTTCCAGCAACTTCAAGGTTGTTCCACCTACACAGTTATTCCAGTACCTTCATAGTCGTTCAATCGCCATAGTCATCCCAACACTTTCAAGGTCGTTCCAGCACCTTCATAGTCGTTCCACTGCCATAGCCATTCCAGCACCTCCAAGGTCGTTCCAGCACCTTCATAGTCGTTCCAACACCTTTAAGATCGTTCATTCACTTTCAAGGTCGTCCCACCACCTCCACAGTCGTTATAGCATCTTAAAGACCACTCACATTCCGTATCACACTTGATTACTTCCCATTCCCAGGAGCTGATTCCTCATCAATACTATATAATAAATAATAATAATAATAATAATAATAATAATTATTATTATTATTATTATTATTATTATTATTATTATTATTATTATTATTATTATAACTCTCCATCACTCCCAAGGTCTCCATCTTTTTTTAAATGTTCTAAATGTCTGCAAGATGGTTCTTAGGTGTTAACTAAGGGCCACGTGTCCCTCGTTAAAGGTCTCACCTAGGTCACTTCCTTGCCTATAATGGCGTCATCGTGCCTTATAATCTCGCTACCCTTCTTCTCTTACTTCCAACACGGTCCAGGTCACTCAACACATGATTCATCTCAATCTTAAAACAACTGCTACTTCCACTGATCAAGGTTATTCATATAAGCCTTACAGGGAATTAAGGTATCCTTTAGTTTCTCTCTCTCTCTCTCTCTCTAAATACACACTTAACCTTTCATGTCACTCCTGATTACCTGCTAATGATGTTCTTCGGGCTATGAGTAAATCTCAAAGCCCCTATTGATCCTAACGCCTTTATTAACGAATACTAAAACCTTTATGCATAAACCACACGACCTCAACGTATAAATTCTAAGATTTACGCATAAATAAAGACATCTACGAGTAAATCCCAAGAAACATGCATAAATCTTAGGCCCTCCATACTAGAGCGTAAAGTGTACGAATCTCTGTGACATTCTGTAGAAACAATCACCTTCCTCATGGGCAACTTAGAAATATTTCACTGCAACATAATTGTGAACGCATTTTATCAGTGACCTAAGCTAATACTTAATATAGAGGGACTTTGAAGAGTTCCTCGTCTGTGGCGAGTGATCTTTCTGAAGAGTCACCCGCAGACTGGTTGCATACATAGCCTCATCAGATCACCACAAGGCCAGTTTACTACACCTAATTTCCCAAAAGTAGGACAGGAAGAAATCAACTCGAAAAACCTGGGTCAGGGTGATGTTAGCATCCAAGCAAATACCTTTACCAATCACATCTTGGATCTCCGGTTTAAGTATATTCCTCGTGAGCAGCATGTGATGAAATTTTCGATCAGCCAAGGTTTGGCTATTGTTGATATGATGCAGATGACGTCAGCAAAGTTCAAGTCATACCAGAGACAAAATTTTACTGCCATCCACAACAGTAATTCCCATAGACAAGTCTGTCTGCGGATGGAGGAATGGAAGCTGTGTCATTGCTTGCTGGGTGTCCCGTAGCTCGACCGCTAGCGAACTCGGCTTACACACTGACGTCCGGGGGTCGATTCCTGGTACGGGTGAAAACATTAGGACGTGTTTCCTTAAGTTAGCAGAGAACCTCCCTCCCAAGATGGCAGAGAACCTACCTCTCAAGATAACAAAGATCCTCCCTTTCAAGATAACGGAGACCCTCTCTTAACATAACATAAACCCTCCCTCCCAACATAGCAGAGAACCTCCCTCTCAAGACAGCAGAGAACCTCCCTCTCAAGATAGCAGAGACCCTTCCCTCAAGATAGCAGAGAGCCTCTCAAGATAGCAGAGACCCTATCAAGATAGCAGAGACCCTCTCAAGATAGCAGAGACCCTTCCCTCAAGATAGCAGAGAGCCTCCCTCTCAAGATAGCAGGGACCCTCTCAAGATAGCAGAGAACCTACCTCTCAAGATAGCAGAGACCCTCTCAAGGTTGCAGAGACTCCTCCCCCTCAAGATAGCAGAGACCCTCCCTCTCAAGATAGCAGGGACCCTCCCCCTCAAGATAGCAGAGACTCTCCCTCTCAAGATATCAAGAGACCCTCCCTCTCTAGATAGCAGAGACCCTCCCTCTCAAGCTAGCAGAGACCCTCCCTTTCAAGATAGCAGAGACCCTCCCTCTCAAGATAGCAAGAGATCCTCCCCCTATTGATAGCAGAGACCCCTCCCCCTCAAGATAGCAGAGACCCTCCCTCTCAAGATAGTAGAGACCCTCCCTCTCAAGATAGCAGAGACCCTCCCTCTCAAGATAGCAGAGACCCTCCCTCTCAAGATAGCAAGAGACCCTCCCCCTATTGATAGCAGAGACCCCTCCCCTCAAGACAGCAGAGACCCCTCCCCTCAAGATAGCAAAGACCCCTCCCCTCAAGATAGCAGAGACCCTCCCTCTCAATATAGTAGAGCCCCTCCCTCTCAAGATAGCAGAGACCCTCCGTCTCAAGATAGCAGAATCGCTACCTCTCAAGATAACAGAAACCCTCCCTCTCAAGATACCAGAGACTCTCCCTCTCAAGTAAGCAAGAGACCCTCCCTCTCAAGATTGCAGAGACTCCTCCCCCTAAAGATAGCAGAGACCCTCCCTCTCAAGATAGCAGATACCCTCCCTCAAAATAGCAAGAGACCCTCCCTCTCAAGATTGCAGAGACTCCTCCCTCTCAAGATAGCAATAGCAGAGACCCTCCCTCTCAAGATAGCAGAGACCCTCCCTCTCAAGATAGCAGAGACCCTCCCTCTCAAGATAACAAGAGCCCCTCCCCCTATTGATAGCAGAGACCCCTCCCCTCAAGATAGCAGAGACCCCTCCCCTCAAGATAGCAGAGACCCTCCCTCTCAAGATAGTAAAGACCCTCCCTCTCAAGATAGCACAGACCCTCCGTCTCAAGATAGCAGAAACCCTCCCTCTCAAGATAGCAGAAACCCTCCCTCTCAAGATAACATAAACCCTCCCTCTCAAGATAGCAGAGCCCCTCTCTCTCTCTTCCCAAGAGTTCGTCTTATCCCACTAATCGACAATCTGTGTTTTACGATCGCTGGAAAATTAGTTTTGGAGATATCAGTCATGACAACCTTGTTAGGTATCACCATAAAACCACCTTCAAAACCCCAACCCATTACCCCTTTCCTAACGAGCGAAGTTCTTCCCCACCTCTCTAACGAGCAAGGTTTCTCCCCAACGTCCCACAATAAGGCAGGTTCTTCCCCAACCTCCCACAATAAGGCAGATTCCTCCCAAACCTCTCACAATAAGGCGGGTTCTTCCCCAAAAATCACAATAAGGCAGGTTCTTCACCAACCTCTCACAATAATGCAGGTTCTTCCCCAACCTCCCACAATAAGGCGGGTTCTTCCCCAACCTCTCACAATAAGGCAGGTTCCTCCCCAACCTCTCACAATAAGGCAGATTCCTCCCCAACCTCTCACAATAAGGCAGGTTCTTCCCCAACCTCCCACAATAAGGCAGGTTCCTCCCCAACCTCTCACAATAAGGCGGGTTCTTCCCCAACCTCTCACAATAAGGCAGGTTCCTCCCCAACCTCCCACAATAAGGCAGGTTCTTCACCAACCTCTCACAATAATGCAGGTTCTTCCCCAACCTCCCACAATAAGGCGGGTTCTTCCCCAACCTCTCACAATAAGGCAGGTTCCTCCCCAACCTCTCACAATAAGGCAGATTCCTCCCCAACCTCTCACAATAAGGCAGGTTCTTCCCCAACCTCCCACAATAAGGCAGGTTCCTCCCCAACCTCTCACAATAAGGCGGGTTCTTCCCCAACCTCTCACAATAAGGCAGGTTCCTCCCCAACCTCCCACAATAAGGCAGGTTCTTCACCAACCTCTCACAATAAGGCAGGTTCTTTCCCAACCTCCCACAATAAGGCGGGTTCTTCCCCAACCTCTCACAATAAGGCAGGTTCCTCCCCAACCTCTCACAATAAGGCAGATTCCTCCCCAACCTCTCACAATAAGGGAGGTTCTTCCCCAACCTCCCACAATAAGGCAGGTTCCTCCCCAACCTCTCACAATAAGACGGGTTCTTCCCCAACCTCTCACAATAAGGCAGGATCCTCCCCAACCTCCCACAATAAGGCAGGTTCCTCCCCAACCTCTCACAATAAGGTGGGATCCTCCCCAACCTCTCACAATAAGGCAGGTTCCTCCCCAACCTCTCACAATAAGGCAGGTTCCTTCCCAACCTCTCACAATAAGGCGGGATCCTCCCCAACCTCTCACAATAAGGCAGGTTCCTCCCCAACCTCTCACAATAAGGCGGGATCCTCCCCAACCTCTCACAATAAGGCAGGTTCCTCCCCAACCTCTCACAATAAGGCGGGATCCTCCCCAACCTCTCCCAATAAGGCAGGTTCCTCCCCAACCTCTCACAATAATGCAGGATCCTCTCCAACCTCTCACAATAAGGCAGGATCCTCCCCAACCTCTCACAATAAGGCAAGTTCCTCCCCAACCTCTCACAATAAGGCAGGATCCTCCCCAACCTCTCACAATAAGGCAGGTTCTTCCCCAACCTCTCACAATAAGGCAGGTTCTTCCCCAACCTCTCACAATAAGGCGGGTTCTTCACCAACCTCTCACAATAAGGCAGGATCCTCCTCAACCTCCCACAATAAGGCAGGTTCTTCCCCCAACCTCCCACAATAAGGCAGGCTCCTCCCCAACCTCTCACAATAAGGCAGGTTCTTCCCCAACCTCTCACAATAAGGCAGGTTCTTCCCCAACCTCTCACAATAAGGCGGGTTCTTCACCAACCTCTCACAATAAGGCAGGATCCTCCCCAACCTCTCACAATAAGGCAGGATCCTCCCCAACCTCTCACAATAAGGCGGGTTCTTCCCCAAACTCTCAAAATAAGGCAGGTTCCTCCCCAACCTCTCACAATAAGGCAGGTTCTTCCCCAACCTCTCACAATAAGGCAGGTTCTTCCCCAACCTCTCACAATAAGGCGGGTTCTTCACCAACCTCTCACAATAAGGCAGGTTCCTCCCCAACCTCTCACAATAAGGCAGGATCCTCCCCAACCTCTCACACTAAGGCAGGATCCTCCCCAACCTCTCACAATAAGGCAGGTTCCTCCCCAACCTCTCACAATAAGGCAGGATCCTCCCCAACCTCTCACAATAAGGCAGGATCCTCCCCAACCTCTCACAATAAGGCAGGTTCTTCCCCAACCTCTCACAATAAGGCAGAATCGTCCTCAACCTCCCACAATGAGGCAGGTTCCTGCGCACATGTATACACCGCTGGCCGTTTCCCACCAAGGTCGGGTGACCTAAGGAAGAAAACTCACTTACCATCAGTCATTCAACAGCTGTCTTGTCAGAAGTGTGCGAGTATGACAACTCGACTACTGCGCTGTACCACCCGAGTCATGCTTCACAGTGTTGGTAAATGATTCACAGATCCCACAAGTTGATAAATTTGACACCTGTGCAACACTTGGGTATCTTTATTGTGAAAACGTTTCGCTACACAGTGGCTTCATCAGTCCAGTACAAAGAAGAATGGTGAAGATCAGAAGGAGTTTGAGATAATCAGTCCCTCAGCCTGGAGTCGATGTAATCATTCAATCAATCTTGAAAAGAATACATCATATGCGCGCATATGCTATATTCTTTTCAAGATTGATCGACTGATTACCTCAAACTCCTCCTGGTCTTCACCATTCTTCTTTGTATTGGACTGATGAAGCCACTGTGTGGCGAAACGTTTCGACAGTAAAGATACCCAAGTGTTGCACACATGCTTGAGAGTGCACCACACAGTGCTCGCACCACCAGTGATCATCGTGCACATCTAAACGTTTCTTGGTTACGCTCAGCCACTTCCTTGACCACTTTTTTTTATTATTCGTGGTTAAATATACGTGTTTACTGGTTTGTGTATCCTAATTTAACCCATGGTAACCCAACCCAACCAAATCTGATTTAAATTGAAAATAAAGAACATTAGTACTTATAAGTTTAGAAAGAACGTCAAGAAACTAACGTTGAGAACGTATACTGTCTCAGTATATACTCATATATACAATTCTATTGTATATATGAGTACATATGAGGTAGTTGGAGACTGAAACAAAATAAATCGCCGGGTCCTGATGAGCTTTTTGCAAGGGTTCTTAAGGAATGCAAAATGGAACTCTGTGAACCAATATCTAACATTTTTAATTTATCTCTTCAAACAGGTGTAGTGTCTGATATGTGGAAGATGGCTAATGTAATTCCTATTTTTAAAGCAGGGGACAAGTCACTACCGTCAAATTACCGCCCAATAAGCCTGACCTCAATTGTAGGCAAATTACTAGAGTCAATTATAGCTGATATTATTAGAAGCCATCTAGATAACCATAATTTGATTAATGATACTCAGCATGGATTCACGAGGGGCCGTTCCTGCCTATCTAATTTATTAACCTTCTTCACTAAAGCTTTTGAGGCTGTTGATCACGATAAAGAATTCGATATTGTTTATTTAGACTTTAGTAAGGCTTTTGATAGAGTACCGCACCAGAGACTGTTAAAGAAAGTGGCAGCTCATGGCATTGGGGAAAAGTGCTGTCATGGATCGAGTCATGGCTCACCAATAGGAAGCAGAGAGTGTGCATAAATGGGGTTAAATCCGAATGGGGACTTGTAACAAGTGGTGTTCCACAGGGATCAGTCTTAGGCCCATTGTTATTTATAATATATATCAATGACCTTGACGAGGGAATTACTAGTGATATGAGCAAATTCGCCGACGACACGAAGATAGGTAGGATAATTGATTCAAACATAGATGTCATAGAACTTCAGGAAAATTTAGACAAACTTAATTCGTGGTCAGAAAAGTGGCAGATGCAATTCAATGTAGATAAATGCAAGGTTCTGAAGCTCGGGAGTGTCCATAACCCAAGCACTTATAAGTTAAATAAAGTAGAACTTAGCCATACAGATTGCGAGAAGGACTTGGGGGTGATGGTAAGCAGCAACCTTAAACCAAGACAGCAATGCCTAAGCGTACGTAATAAGGCAAATAGATTACTGGGATTTATATCAAGAAGTGTTAGCAACAGAAGTCCAGAGGTTATATTACAGCTTTATACATCATTAGTAAGGCCTCACCTAGATTACGCAGCTCAGTTTTGGTCTCCATATTACAGAATGGACATAAATTCGTTAGAAAACATTCAGCGTAGAATGACTAAATTAATACATAGCATTAGAAATCTTCCTTACGAAGAAAGATTGAAGACCCTTAAATTACATTCACTTGTAAGACGAAGAATGAGGGGAGACATGATCGAGGTATACAAGTGGAAAATGGGTATTAACAAAGGGGATATAAATAAAGTCTTGAGGATATCTCTCCAAGAGAGAACCCGCAATAATGGATTCAAGTTGGATAAGTTTAGATTTAGAAAGGATATAGGAAAGTATTGGTTTGGAAATAGGGTAGTTGATGAGTGGAACAGTCTGCCTAGTAGGGTTATTGAAGCTAGGACCTTGGGTAGTTTCAAATTTAGGTTGGATAAATTCATGAGTGAGAGGGGTTGGATTTGAGTGGGACTCGCGCATGAGTGGGTAGAATTGTCAAAGCTTATTTCTTGGGTAGCATTGAAAATTGGGCTGATCTCAGACCAAGCCTTCTAGTTATCCTGATCAACCAGACTTTTGGTTCCCGCCGCCCGCAGTTCAACGTATGCACCATAGCTTGTTTGATCAGGAAGGGGGAAGGAAAAATGGGGAGGGAGTGGGAGTAGGTGAGGGGGGGGGTACAAGGAAGAGGGGAAAGAGCCATCGAGGTGATAAGACTGACCAGGTGAATCAGCGAGGTAGGTGCCACAGCTTCGATAACATATGATAAACACACTGCTCGTTCAACTCTTGTGGTTGTTGTCACCACCAAAAAGCACCGCCGCCGCCACCACTCAGCACTATCAGCACAGCAATACCACCACCACCACTCAGCACTATCAGCACACCAATACCACCACCACCACTCAGCACTATCAGCACACAACCATCACCACTCAGCACTATCAGCACACCAACATCACTACCACTCAGCACTATCAGCACACCAACATCACTACCACTCAGCACTATCAGCACACCAACATCACTACCACTCAGCACTATCAGCACACCAACATCACTACCACTCAGCACTATCAGCACACCAACATCACTACCACTCAGCACTATCAGCACACCAACATCACTACCACTCAGCACTATCAGCACACCAACATCACTACCACTCAGCACTATCAGCACACAACCATCACCACTCAGCACTATCAGCACACCAACATCACTACCACTCAGCACTATCAGCACAACATCACCACTCAGCACTATCAACACAACATCACCACTCAGCACTATCAACACAACAACATCACCACTCAGCACTATCAACACAACATCACCACTCAGCACTATCAGCACAACAACATCACCACTCAGCACTATCAACACAACATCACTCCACTCAGCACTATCAACACACAACATCACTACCACTCAGCACTATCAACACAACATCACCACTCAGCACTATCAGCACAACAACATCCTCCACTCAGCACTATCACACAACAACATCACCACTCAGCACTATCAACACAACATCACCACTCATCACTATCACCAGCAACATCACCACTCAGCACTATCACACAACATCACCACTCAGCACTATCAGCACAACAACATCACCACTCAGCACTATCAACACAACATCACCACTCAGCACTATCAACACAACAACATCACCACTCAGCACTATCAACACAACATCACCACTCAGCACTATCAGCACAACAACATCCCCACTCAGTACTATCAACACAACATCACCACTCAGCACTATCAGCACACCAACATCACTACCACTCAGCACTATCAGCACACAACCATCACCACTCAGCACTATCAGCACACCAACATCACTACCACTCAGCACTATCAGCACACAACATCACCACTCAGCACTATCAACACAACAACATCACCACTCAGCACTATCAGCACACCAACATCACTACCACTCAGCACTATCAGCACACCAACATCACTACCACTCAGCACTATCAGCACACAACCATCACCACTCAGCACTATAAAAACCCCCAAAATCACACACCAACATCTACCACTCAACTATCATCACACAACCATCACCACTCAGCACTATCAACACAACAACATCACCACTCAGCACTATCAACATCACCACCACTCAGCACTATCAACATCACCACCACTCAGCACTATCAACACAACATCACCACCCAACATCATTACCACGAACACTCAGTGTTCTCTGGAGGAAGAGTTAATATTCAAGTGAAATTCCGTAGGCCTTAAAAAGTCTATCAGTACATCAGAAAAGTATTTGAAAGATTGCTAAGATACTAACTTGCGGTTTTGTTGAAAAGTATGACTATACAACCCAAGTCAACATGGATTTAGAGCAGGAAGATCATGTCTGTCACAACTCTTAAAACCATTAGGACAAAAAATCATTTAAGGCTTTCGATAAAACCCAAAACGCAGAAGTGGTTTACACGGATTTTGGAAAGACATGTGTTACCACGGAGTGATTGCTCATAAAATGAGGACAAAAGGAATAACAGGAAAAGCAGGGCAAAGGATATTCAAATTTCAAACAGAGCACAAAGAGTGGTAGTAAACAAACCATACCACGGGTGGGGTTCGAACCCGCGGTCGGAGAGTCTCAAAACTCCAGACCGTCGCGTAAGCCACTGGGCCAGCTAGCTTAATAAGATTAATCCAACTAGGTATATTTCTACACCATAGGAAGGTTAGCAATCGTGTCATTACGATTTCGTGAGTCGTGGTAGTAAACAGAAAGTCGAATTTCAGCAAAGTAAGAAAACTCAGTGCCCCAAGGCACCGCCCTGGCACCTTTACTCTTTCTCATCCTCACAGCAGACATAGTAACACAAGCCACAGCTTCGCATCATCCGCTGCGGATAGTATAGCATGATACCAAGTATGAAAATCACATCAGAAGATGACACAAACATTACAGAGATCAACAAAGTCTTTCGATGGACAAATGAAAGTAACATGATAATCAGTGGTGACAAATTTCCGTTGTTTAGGTATGAGAAGAATGAAGAAATCAATTAAAAAACACAGTATACAGAACGTATACTGTGTAAAATACTTAGGACTAATTAAATCACTCAGTCAAATGCAGCAAGCAGGAAAATGACAGGGTGGAGTATGAGAGCATTCAAAACAAAAGAAGCAGCGCCAATGAATGATGCTCTCACGGCTAGAATACTGTTCTGTGTTCACAGTGCCTTTCAAGACAGGAGAGACGGCACAGCTGGAAAACGTGCGGGGTTGTACCTTGTTCATAAAGAATCAATAAAACATCTAAACTACTGGGAACACCTCAACTCAGCTGGATTGTTCTGGGGAACAGTGAATAGAGAGTTACTTGACAAAATATATATGAAAGATACTTACGGGCTTGGTCTCCAGTCTCTATACTACCATAACTTACTGGAGTGAAAGAACCAGGGGAATGTGTGGAATAAATCCTTACCCTAGCTTAACCTAACCATCCCAGCAAACCTTAAAATAGCAGTCAGAAACATAAACAATAAAGTGATCAGGATAATTAGTATATATAAGTCCACTGCTAAAATACGTAGCAGTGATTTCAGGGAAGATGGGAAATCAAGAGCCGGGACTCGAAACCCAGAACCACAAATTGGTAAGCATAAATAGATAGGCACACACACACACACACACACACACACACACACACACACACACACACACACAACACACACACACACACACACACACACACACACACACACACACAATTTTAAGAATACGACAAGAGCCCACGAGACAGGAAACGTGTTAAACCAGTCATATGAGGTTAAGATGAGAGGCCAGGTAAACACACACACACACACACACAACACACACACACACACACACACACACACACACATACACACACACACACACACACATACACACACACACACACACAGGGTCTCCACCCTGTTTTTCCTAAACGTATAATTTAAACTGAACTGTGTTATGATAACTGTATTTCCTGAGAAAAACTATCATGAATACGAGTTTGGAATTTCACAATATCTGGGAGCAAAAAATATGGTAAAGCAAATATAAGTTGAGCAAACTGCTGATAGTTGTTACTTTAGGAAATCAATATATTTAATCCGGATTCTGGAATAGCCGAACACGACATCTGGACACGCGAACACATCTTGCAACTTATTTTAATTGTGTCCGTCGAGAATGTTGAGCTCCGTGCAATACCTTCACCCAAAACGCTGACTTTCCATTATGTTAGCACGCATACCCTGTTGCTTCTTCCAGGAAGTGCGTGTGTGTGTGTGTATGTGTTTAGTTGTGCTTGCACAGGTCGAGTCATAGCTCCTGGACTCGCAGAGGCGAGTCCAGTTCCAGTTTCTCCGATTCCTTGCCTCCAAGGTCTGATCATATCTATTCTCGAAACTGTGTATAATGTTTACCTCTAGCAGCTATTCATGTGGTGCGCTCCACTTAACACTAAATAAGTACTTCCTAACGATCCTTTGGCTCGTCTTCGCCTTCAGCTGCCATCAAACTCCTGCATCCTCCTCCTCGACTCTCCAACAGCTTGTTACTTTTCAATGTATCGTATCCTGTAAATATTTTATATGTAATCGTGGTGCTCCTGGGCCTCTTGTTTAAGTTCCCTGGTTCTCTCCTTGTAGTCCATTTTCCTCGGTTCCGGCACCAATCTTGTTGTAAACCTTTATATCATCTCTAGTTTCTTTACATGGTTGCTCAGGTGCGCCTTTCATACTGGTGCCTCTTACTTCATGACTGGTCTAACCTACGTTATGTCTTAAATGACTCTTTCTTAAGGTTCTGAATGTAGTTCTTAAGTTACCTGCTCTTGTATATTCCTCGTAAGTTATACAGCTGATCTCTACCTCTGGTGGTATGAGTGGTGTCATGCTCCCTCATTATGTCTTCCTCCTTGTGTTTTGTCTGCAGCCTAGCAGCTCCCAGGCAGTATTCCGTGTCCAGTCTTCTCACTCCCTTTCAAATCATCATTACTTTGCACTTATCAGCACTGAATTCCAGTAGCCACTTTCCTGAGCACGTTTGCATCCTGTTCAAGTCATCTTGCAGCCCTTCGCTCTTCTCTCCGCTTGTTATGTTTCTCATTAATTTCACATCGTCCGCAAACAGTGATACGTAGGATTCAATTTCCTCCGGCAAGTCATTTATCTATATCAGGAACTGGTTCCTTCGTGTGCGTGTGTGTGTGTGTGTGTGTGCGTGTGTGTGTGTGTGTGTGTGTGTGTGTGTGTGTGTGTGTGTGTGTGTGTGTGTGTGTGTGTGTGTGTGTGTGTGTGTGTGTGTGTGTGTATTCGTCAAGCAACTTTACAAGACAATCCGCTGATTGCTGCACATACCAACCTATAATTGCAGCTCTCACCTGGCCTCTGTACACACGTGTGGCAGAATGATCACTTTGGTGTTGACCTGCAGCTCCTGGGCCTCATGCAGGTCACCGCATGCAATAGTCACGACACTCCCAGGAAAATAAATTATACACACAAGGGGAGGGGGGCATAACAAGCTCGGGTAATCTATAAACACTCAAGACACACTGACTCCACCAGCCGGCGACGCTGGCTGCCTGCTGACGCCTCCTTACCTGTGACATACCTGCGACGGGTTCTGCAGAGCTCCTCAACCCTGGCAGTCTAGCTACACTTCCTTGTTGAGTGCATGGTCAACCAGACTGTTGCTGCTGGCAGCCCGCACCTCCATATAGCAGTCATTACCTGGCTAATGATGCACTAGAAGTTGTTGCTGGACCACTGTCACACAGCAGTGGTACACCAGTGGTTACTGGACCACTGTCACACAGCAGTGGTACACCAATGGTTGCTGGACCACTGTCACACAGCACTTGTACACCAGTGGTTGCTGGACCACTGTCACACAGCAGTGGTACACCAGTGGTTGATGGACCACTGATGCACATCACTGGTACAGTGGTTGCTGGACCACTGATGCATAACACTGGTACACCAGTGGTTGATGGACCACTGATGCACATCACTGGTACAGTGGTTGCTGGACCACTGATGCACAACACTGGTACACCAGTGGTTGCTGGACCACTGATGCACATCACTGGTACACCAGTGGTTGCTGGACCACTGATGCACATCACTGGTACACCAGTGGTTGCTGGACCACTGATGCACATCACTGGTACACCAGTGGTTGCTGGACCACTGATGCACAACACTGGTACAGTGGTTGCTGGACCACTGATGCACATCACTGGTACAGTGGTTGCTAGACCACTGATGCACATCACTGGTACACCAGTGGTTGCTGGACCACTGATGCACATCACTGGTACACCAGTGGTTGCTGGACCACTGATGCACAACACTGGTACAGTGGTTGCTGGACCACTGATGCACATCACTGGTACAGTGGTTGCTGGACCACTGATGCACATCACTGGTACACCAGTGGTTGCTGGACCACTGATGCACATCACTGGTACACCAGTGGTTGCTGGACCACTGATGCACAACACTGGTACAGTGGTTGCTGGACCACTGATGCACATCACTGGTACAGTGGTTGCTGGACCACTGATGCACATCACTGGTACAGTGGTTGCTGGACCACTGATGCCCATCACTGGTACAGTGGTTGCTGGACCACTGATGCACATCACTGGTACAGTGGTTGCTGGACCACTGATGCCCAATATTGGTACACCAGTGGTTGCTGGACCACTGATGCACATCACTGGTACAGTGGTTGTTGGACCACTGATGCCCATCACTGGTACAGTGGTTGCTGGACCACTCAGTGGGTCATCAACTGACAAAGACCGTCACAAGACACTTTCTCCTGACACAGAAAACATCACCTTCCATAAGTCTAACTAATTACTTTCTTATAGCTCCCCTCTTTGTCCATATTTTTTCATTCTCTCTTTCTCTTTTTATGTAAAATATGAGAGTATATAATACTGCCGTGCAACCACGACAGCTGTTGCTATAGAGCACACGACGACATCAACATATTGTACTGGTTGCTACTGCCTCTCTGACCTTCAAAACAGCGCTATTTGACCCTAGTGGGTTTAGAGCTTCTGTTTATTATAATAATAATCTGGGCTTTAAAATACCGAGAAGGACCGCCTCTCTGGGCTTCAAAATACAGGAACGACAGCCTCTCTCGGCTTCAAAATACAGGAACGACAGCCTCTCTCGGCTTCAAAATACAGGAACAACCGCCTCTCTGGGCTTCAAAATACAGAAACGACCTTCTCTCTAGGCTTCAAAATACCGGAAACGACCGTATCTCTGGGCTTCAAAATACAGGAAAGACCGCCGCTCTGGGCTTCAAAATACCGCGAACGACCGTATTGGGTGTGATTTATAGGCCTCCAAATCTTGATAGAGAGTACAGTAAGCTGCTATGGGACGAAATTCATAAAACGTCTAGATATGAAAATGTCGTGTTAATGGGAGATTTTAACTTCAGACAAATTGATTGGAACAATGTGACAGGAAATCTTGAGTCCAGTGACTTTCTTAATACGGTTCAGGATTGCTTTTAAAAACAGTTTGTGACAGAACCAACTAGAGGAAACAATCTGCTTGACTTGGTTCTTGCCAACAAGGAATCACTAATTAATAATTTTGAGGTTAATGATGAGCTTGGGGAAAGCGATCACAAATCACTTAGTTTCAATATATCATGGAATTTCCCAAATAACTGCAATCAAGTCTCTGTCCCAGACTTCCGCCTGGCCGATTTCATTGGACTGAGAAATTACCTGGGTGGGCTAAATTGGAAAGACCTGACTTCAGGTAGGTGGTGATGGTTGCCAATATGACGTTTTTTCAGAGCATAGTTCTAGCTGCCCAGACAACTTATGTTCCAAGTAGGGAAATTAGATCAACCAAAAATGATCCCAAATGGATAAACAATAGATTAAAACATATCGTTGGTCAAAAGAGAGGACAATATAGGCGTTTCAAAAGAGGGGATGGGCAGTTAAGAAATCAATATATTCAATTAAAGAGAGAAATAAAAAAGGGAATAAGAAAAGCTAAAAGAGATTATGAGGCTAAAGTGGCAAGGGATTCGAAGACTAACCTAAAAGGTTTCTTTCAGGTATATAGAAGTAATATTAAGGACAAAATTGGCCCACTCAAATGTAACTCACGTCAGATCACTGACAGTGATAAGGAAATGTGTGAATTTTTTAACTCTTTATTTCCTCTCAGTTTTTACACAGGAAGATACTAGCGAAATTCCAGAAATAATAAATTATGTAGAACAGGACGATAATAAACTATAAAGTTTTAGGGTAACTAGTGACATGGTCCTCAGACAAATAGAGAAATTAAAACCGAACAAATCCCCAGGCCCTGATGAACTGTTTGCAAAGGTTTTAAAAGAATGTAAAAAGGAGCTTTGCAAACGTTTGGCTAGCCTTTTCAACATATCACTACAAACTGGCATAATGCCAGACAAGTGGAAAATGGCAAACGTAATACCTATTTACAAAACAGAAGACAGGTCCTTAGCTTCGAACTATAGACCAATAAGCCTTACCTCCACAGTGGGAAAATTTATGGAATCAATAATTGCCGAGGCAATTCGTAGCCATCTTGAAAGGCATAAATTGATTAATGAATGTCAGCACGGCTTTACTAAGGGGCGTTCCTGTCTTACGAATTTACTAACTTTTTTCCCCAAGGTATTTGAGGAGGTAGATCATGGTAAGGAATATGATATTGTGTATATGGACTTCAGTAAGACTTTTGATAAAGTTCCACATCAGAGGCTACTGAGGAAAATTAAGGCACACGGAATATGAGAATTTTTTTCCTGGGTAGAGGCATGGTTATCAAAATGGTATACAATACTGACTGGCTGGTAAGTAAGACACATACGCAACAGTTAGGCATCTTTATTCCGAAATGTTTCGTCTACACAGTAGGCTTCTTCAGTCGAGTACAGAAAGTAGGCAGGAGCAGTAGAGATGTGAAGACGATGTAATCAGTCCATCACCCTTGAAGACGTAGGTTTGAGGTTGTCAGTCCCTCAGCCTGGAGAAGAGTTCAGCTCCATGGTGGTGGTCAGTCCCTCAGCCTGGAGAAGAGTTCAGCTCCATGGTGGTGGTCAGTCCCTCAGCCTGAAGAAGAGTTCAGCTCCATGGTGGTGGTCAGTCCCTCAGCCTGAAGAAGAGTTCAGCTCCATGGTCCGGAACGATATCAAAGCATAAGTATACAAAGCCTCTCCATTATATATATATCCCTGGTAAGGCTTATGCTGCTCAGCTCTGGTTTCCGTATAAATTAATGGGCATAAATCTGCTGGAAAACTTATAGAGAAGGATGACAAAGTTGATCCCTACTATCAGAAATCTCTTCTACGAAGACAGGCTGAAGACTGTGAATCTGCATTCTCTGGTAAGGGGTAGAATTAGGGAGGATATGATTGAGGGATTACCAGTGATGAGCTTCTTGGGAGGGAAGCAGACTGAACCTAGGAAGGACCTCTAGGTAGGTAGAGGCTTGCAGGAATGATATATTAAATGAACACAACTTCCATGGAGGGGTGAAACCAAATGCAAAGTATATGGACAGCCCTAGGGTCAATATATTGAACACTATGTGCTTATTAATATTGGTAGAATTACCGACAATATGTTAAGTAAAAGGACACAAATGCAACTAATGTGACATTTTATTGTGGCAACGTTTCGCTCTCCAGGAGCTTTGTCAAGCCGTTACAATCAATACATGGACACAGAGGATATATATAGGCTTAGAGTGAGGTGTAATACTAGTTGTGGTAGAAGTAGTAGTGATATAAGTTGTAGTAGTAGTAGTAATACAATAAGGTAGAACAATCAACTTGCACATGAGTAAAAGGTGATAAAAGCAATTACTTGGGTAGTATAAAAATAGGTTAGACGCCCGATTAGTAATCAAAGAAACTAATTTCCGCAGACGCAAGTGCCTTGAATCAGCACTTATCGCTGTTTCTAACACAATTAAACAAAACATCATCATCATCTCTGAAGTCTTAGCAAGAATCCTCCTGAAAACAGTAAACCCTACCATCAGAAAGTCTCTCCTGCTAATACTACACAAGCACATCGCAGATGTGGAACACTGCTACAGGCCTTCTCTATTCCAACCTCCTACATAATTATTTGTCTAACCTATTTTTATACTACCCAAGTAATTGCTTTTATCACCTTTTACTCATGTGCAAGTTGATTGTTCTACCTTATTGTATTACTACTACTACTACTACTACTACTACTACTACTACTACTACTACTACTACTACTACTACTACTACTACTACAGAACAACCACTGTAAAAAAAAATAGTGAAATTCCAAACGCTTTCGTGACTTCTCATATATTAAGGAACTGTTCCTTGATAATGTGAGAAGTCACGAAAGCGCTTGGAATTTCACTTTTTTTTACAGTTGTTTTTCTGCATATTGTGATATCAATTGTTTACTGTGATCTTATTGCTATATATATATATATATATATATATATATATATATATATATATATATATATATATATATATATATATATATATATATAGGATGGGGTCCACCTCTGGTGTCAATTGTGGGACCCATTGCCTCGGAGAAGTGGATAAAAGACTTCAAGGAAGAATATTTAGATTTCTTTCTGAAGCCATTTGAATATTCCCTTCCCTACCACCCCATCTTTTTACAAACTTTATTTCAAGACAAAATACAATGGGAGTAAAACAACATAGATAACAACTCAGAGCTACATGTCAAATACTTCGTCCAACTCCCGGCAGTGGGCCGCGTGCCCAGAATACTGCAGGCATTTTCCTCTGGATCGCAACACTGAGTCTCTGAAAGAGGAAGCTGGTCGCCCTGTGGTCCTTGGTTTCTATGATGAGTTTTCCACCCAGTATATATATATATATATATATATATATATATATATATATATATATATATATACCTAACAGCATATATATACATATATAGGATGGGTCCACCTCTGGTGCAAATTGGACCATAGCCCGAGAAGTAGATAAAAGGCATCAGGAAGAATATTTGATTTCTTCCGAAGCCGTTTGAATATTCCACTTCTCCTACCACCCCATCCTATATACACACATACATACATATAAATGCTTTATTAATAGACAGAATACATTTATATATATATATATTTATATATATATATATATATATATATTTACTGCATATATATCGAGGTGTATATCTCTCAGGTTTATGTCATTTTATTGAGAAGTTTCGTCCACCAGGGGCTTCACCAATTCTCCTGGTGGTGGTTAGACGTCTTCACGAAAAAAATGCCATAACCCGCATGGTGTCTCAACATACTCGTGGGTACATAGTACCACTAACATAGACACTACTGCAACTGGACGACGGAACGGACTGAATTTGAACCCATGAGTTTTAGGATTCACTTACAATGGGTTCAATCCCTGACCGTTCCGTGGTTTGTTTGCAACCGTGTTATTACGATTTCGTGTTGCAATTGTACCGTGTGTATTACACGACACAAACACTTTCAAATACACTACAGCCACACCTCACATGTCGGAAAAAAAAACCGCTAGACTTTAATTATAGTCTTCTAGAACGACTTTGTGCATTATACAATATAAGAACGACACTGTAACTCGCCACTGATTTATAATGAAGAGCGTGTAATGAAGAGAATTCTGGGTGTTTGGCGAGCGAACATAAAGTGTGATATCTACACACGGGACGAGATAATGACAGTTGTCCAGCCTGTGATAAATTCTTCAATTAAGTCACTCCAAGAAGTGACACTTCCACCTGTAGTCTCCAAGACAGGCACAGGTGCAAGCTTCCTAGGACGGTACCCAGCAAGGTAGATGCAAGCTTCCTAGGACGGTTCCCAGCAAGGTAGGTGCAAGCTTCCTAGGTCGGTACCCAGCAAGGTAGGTGCAAGCTTCCTAGGACGGTTCCCAGCAAGGTAGGTGCAAGCTTCCTAGGACGGTTCCCAGCAAGGTAGGTGCAAGCTTCCTAGGTCGGTACCCAGCAAGGTAGGTGCAAGCTTCCTAGGACGGTTCCCAGCAAGGTAGGTGCAAGCTTCCTAGGTCGGTACCCAGCAAGGTAGGTGCAAGCTTCCTAGGACGGTTCCCAGCAAGGTAGGTGCAAGCTTCCTAGGTCGGTACCCAGCAAGGTAGGTGCAAGCTTCCTAGGACGGTTCCCAGCAAGGTAGGTGCAAGCTTCCTAGGACGGTTCCCAGCAAGGTAGGTGCAAGCTTCCTAGGTCGGTACCCAGCAAGGTAGGTGCAAGCTTCCTAGGATGGTTCCCAGCAAGGTAGGTGCAAGCTTCCTAGGTCGGTACCCAGCAAGGTAGGTGCAAGCTTCCTAGGACGGTTCCCAGCAAGGTAGGTGCAAGCTTCCTAGGACGGTTCCCGTCACAATATAGGACTCACTAGCACGACTACCATCACAATACAAGACTCACTAGCACGACTACCATCACAATACAAGACTCACTAGCACGACTACTATCACAATACAAGACTCACTAGCACGACTACCATCACAATACAAGACTCACTAGCACGACTACTATCACAATACAAGACTCACTAGCACGACTACCATCACAATACAAGACTCACTAGCACGACTACTATCACAATACAAGACTCACTAGCACGACTACCATCACAATACAAGACTCACTAGCACGACTACCATCACAATACAAGACTCACTAGCACGACTACCATCACAATACAAGACTCACTAGCACGACTACTATCACAATACAAGACTCACTAGCACGACTACCATCACAATACAAGACTCACTAGCACGACTACCATCACAATACAAGACTCACTAGCACGACTACCATCACAATACAAGACTCACTAGCACGACTACCATCACAATACAAGACTCACTAGCACGACTACCATCACAATACAAGACTCACTAGCACGACTACCATCACAATACAAGACTCACTAGCACGACTACCATCACAATACAAGACTCACTAGCACGACTACCATCACAATACAAGACTATATAAAATAACAGAACCAGGGTTCTACCAGTTTTTTTCAGTGGCTTAATATAAGAGCTAAGCACCAGCTAGGGAGCCAGTTAGCAAAAACATCTACAGCACATGAACTTAGCTAAGAGTGCGCTTAATGACCATACCTTTCACCTCATCTCCAGCGCCTCCTATGATGGAGCTTAAGAATTCGTCTGAGAAATGACATGAAGAAGAAAAAGCCACAATACACAAGTGGAAATGAAGACAATACACACCTCAACCTTTTCCTGATGGTCGACCGATATAGAATTTTTGGGATTGGCTGATCACCTTTTTTCAAGGCTGAGAGACTGACCACCTCAAACTACTACAACTTCACGTCTTCACCGTCTCCAGTATTATTCTCTACATTGGAATGGTAAAGACACTAGCTGGGAAAACGTCTTCACAATGTTGCACGTGTCTTAGTCATCTAATTTAGTTTAGTCTAGCTTAGGATTTGTTGGATTTTCTATCTGTGGATATATTTTTTGGGGGGGAATATTTCCGTAGAATTTTTTTTCTTTGGATTGTTCCAAGGCTCATTTTAAAGCTGTGAACTGATTCGTATTTGAAACAAGGCTGAAGAAACGACAAATGAAGAACAAGCTGTTGTTTGGAACAGCATTTCGCTCAGTGTAGACCTTCACCAAGTTGTTGTGCCAATAAAGTCCTGTAGACTGTGTGGAAGAAGATTGAAGGAGCAGTTTACAAGGTTTCTGTATAAACTGATAAAGTCAGAGTGCGGAGATAGCTTTATCTGCTCCAACTTTGAGATGTAAGTCGCACTTGATGAAGAAATGTAAGCAGCAACTGCGAACTTTATTGCAAGTTATTTTCAACTACGAACTTTACGGTATTCCCATGTCATTTACTATTACAAAGTGTAACTACTATTAGTACATAATAACGTTTCCATTCACCGAAACGTCGTTATAGTAGAGGCACAATATACACAAATAACCCGCATACAGAAGCTTATAATGACTTCTCGGCCCGACTGATTATTTACAAGTGACATTAACACACGAAGGTGAGGGAGTCAGTGTATGTAGGGAAGGAGGACAGAGACGGGACGAAGAGAGAAAGAAGGAAGTGGACAAATAGTGTTAGAGGTAATACTGGTATTGGAAGTAGTAGGGGTAGCAGTAAGTAGGGGTAGTAGTAAGTAGGGGTAGTAGTAAGTAGGGGTAGTAGTAAGTAGGCATAGTAGTAAGTAGGGGGTAGTAGTGATAAACAAAAAGGGAAGTGAAGCTAGGCAATAGTGCCTGTTAGTTGTGTATTGTTCCAGTCACGGTACTGTGACTTTTTCTTTTTTAAAGGCACAGTATGTTTAGTGGGAGTATCTCAAGTATGGGTCGACAGCCTCTTCCAGCAGCACATCCCATGAGAGTGAGTCACACTCACCACTTAGAGCACAATAAAGCCACTCTTCTCGCACAACTTCTAACACTATGTTAGATGGCAATAAAGTCACACTGTTATTTTTACTTCCTACAAAGTCATGCAGCAGTCCACGTCATCACGCAACACCGCTGCAAACACACGTAACAAAAGTTTCGTTAACCTTAATTGCAGATGTGAATGCAACAATCTCCCGCAACCTTCATTTAAAGTCACAGCTCCTCACTAATAAAGAAAGAGCAGCTGCCTTTTCTTTCAACAATTTATACGTCATAGAACAATATCATAATTACAATAAAAAAAAAGTAGATTTGGCAGGCGATACGTAATCTAAATTGCCAGTATCCTGGCGGTCAGTGTTTAACAGTGTTGTGGATTTTGTCATTAAAACTTACATGACCACACGTGCAAGGACATATATACCGACACGTGTGTATGAAGGTACACATACCAGCACGTGTGTATGACGGTATATAGACCGAGAGGCGTGAATTTCTCAGGGTATACTTCATATATACCTAGGTGTGTATCTCTCAGGATCTATACGCAGACACGTATGTATCTCAATGTATATACACCAAAAGATTTGTAAAACTCAGATAATATACACCAAGAGGTGTTTATCTCTCAGTATATACATCGAGAGGTGTATATCTCTCAGGAAATACACAGAGGTGTACAGTATATCTCTCAGTGTATACACGCCTTTCGGTGTGTATACAATGAGAAATGCACATCAAAAAGATGTGTATACATGTTTCACTCTAATCCCTATGTTTGGGGATTAAAATATTCTTGACTGGTGTACAGGGGACATGCAACCATAATGAGCCTAATGTAGTAGATAGGCTTCACATCAAGCAAGTCAATCAGCTAAACAATATGCCATTTGGGTGAACGCAGTTTAGTGAAGAATGGTTAGTCAGGTTCCAGCAATCATTGTGATCCACTCACTACTTAGTACATCAATCTTATTTTTACATTCCTATTAAACTAGCAGACAACAGTATACAACAATAATTGAATCCGTATCATGCTGTGGGTGTGGTGGTGCTGTGGGTGTGGTGGTGCTGTGGGTGTGGTAGTGCTGAGGGTGTGGTGCTGTGGGTGTGGTGGTGCTGTGGGTGTGGTAGTGCTGAGGGTGTGGTGCTGTGGGTGTGGTGGTGCTGTGGGTGTGGTGCTGTGTGGTGGTGCTGAGGGTGTGGTGCTGTGTGGTGGTGCTGTGGGTGTGGTGGTGCTGTGTGGTGGTACTAAGTGGGTGTGGTGGTGCTGAGGGTGTGGTGCTGTGTGGTGGTGCTGTGGGTGTGGTGGTGCTGAGGGTGTGGTGCTGTGGGTGTGGTGGTGCTGTGGGTGTGGTGCTGTGTGCTGGTGCTGTGGGTGTGGTGGTGCTGTGTGGTGGTACTAAGTGGGTGTGGTGGTGCTGAGTGGGTGTGGTGGTGCTAAGTGGGTGTGGCGGCGTTGTGTAGGTGTGGTGGTGTTGTCGGTGAGGTGGTGCTGTGTGGGTGTGATGGTCCTGTGGGTGTGATGGTGCTGTGGGTGTGGTAGTGCTGTGTGGGTTTGATGGTGCTGTGGGTGTGGTGGTGATGTGTGGGTGTGGTGGTGCTGTGGGTGTGATGGTGCTGTGGGTTTGATGGTGCTGTGGGTGTGATGGTGCTGTGGGTGTGATGGTGCTGCGGGTGTGGTTCTGGTTCTGTGTGGGTGAGGTGGTGCTAAGTGGGTGCGGTGGTGGTGTGGGTGGGTGGTTCTGTGTGGGTGAGGTGGTGCTGTGGGTGTGGTGTTCTGGATGTGATGGTGTTGAGGGTGTGATGGTCGTGTGGTGGTAATGTGGGTGCGCTAGTGGTTTCATGATGGTGTGGATGTCATGGTAGTGGTGTCATGATGGTGTGGGTGTCATAGTGGTGGTGTCATGATGATGTGGGTGTCATGGTGGTGGTGTCATGCTTGTGTGGGTGTGTCATGGTGGTGTGGGTGTCATGGTGGTGGTGTCATGCTGATGTGGGTGTCATGCTGGTGTTGGTGTCATGGTGGTGGTGTAATACTGGTGTGGGTGTCATGGTGGTGGTGTCATGGTGATGGTGTCATGATAGTGTAGGTGTCATGGTGGTTGTGTCATGCTGGTGTGAGTGTCATGGTGGTTGTGTAATACTGGTGTGGGTGTCATGGTGATGGTGTCATGCTGGTGTGGGTGTCATGGTGATGGTGTCATGCTGGTGTGGGTGTCATGGTAGTGGTGTCAGGCTGGTGTGGATGTCATGGTGGTGGTGTCATGCTGGTGTGGGTGTCATGGTGGTGGTGTCATGCTAATGTGGGTGTCATGGTGGTGGTGTCATGCTGGTGTGGGTGCCATGGTGGTGGTGTCATGCTCATGTGGGTGTCATGGTGGTGCTGTAATACTGGTGTGGGGTGTCATGGTGGTGTAATGCTGGTGTGGGTGTCAAGGTCGTTGTGTCATGCTGGTGTTGGTGTCATGGTGGTGGTGTAATACTGGAGTGGGTGTCATGCTGATGTGGGTGTCAGGGTGTCATATTGGTGGTGTCATGCTGATGTGGGTGTCATGGTGGTGGTGTCATGTTGATGTGGGTGTCAGGGTGTCATGGTGGTGGTGTCATGCTCATGTGGGTGTCATGGTGGTGCTGTAATACTGGTGTGGGTGTCATGGTGGTGGTGTAATACTGGTGTGGGGTGTCATGGTGGTGGTGTCAGGCTGGTGTGGGTGTCATGGTGGTGGTGTCATGAAGGTGTAGGTGTCATGGTGGTGTAATGCTGGTGTGGGTGTCAAGGTCGTTGTGTCATGCTGATGTGGGTGTCAGGGTCATGGTGGTGGTGGCATGCTGATGTAGGTGTCATGGAGGTGGTGTCATGCATGTGTGGGTGTCATGGTGGTGGTGGTGTCATGCTGATGTGGGTGTCATGGTGGTTGTGTCATGCTGGTGTGGGTGTCATGGTGGTGGTGTAATACTGGTGTGGGTGTCATGGTGGTGGTGTCATGGTGATGGTGTCATGCTGGTGTGGGTGTCATGGTGGTTGTCTCATGCTGGTGTGGGTGTCATGGTGGTTGTGTCATGCTGGTGTGGGTGTCATGGTGGTGGTGTCATGCTGGTGTGGGTGTCATGGTGGTGGTGTAATACTGGTGTGGGTGTCATGGTGGTGGTGTCATGGTGATGGTGTCATGCTGGTGTGGGTGTCATGGTGGTTGTGTCATGCTGGTGTGGGTGTCATGGTGGTGGTGTCATGCTGGTGTGGGTGTCATGGTGGTTGTGTCATGCTGGTGTGGGTGTCATGGTGGTGTAATACTGGTGTGGGTGTCATGGTGGTGGTGTCAGGCTGGTGTGGATGTCATGGTGGTGGTGTCATGCTGGTGTAGGTGTCATGGTGGTGCTGTAATACTGGTGTGGGTGTCATGGTGGTGGTGTCATGCTGGTTGGGTGTCATGGTGGTGGTGTCATGCTGGTGTGGGTGTCATGGTGATGGTGTCATGCTGGTGTGGGTGTCATGGTGGTGGTGTCATGCTGGTGTGGGTGTCATGGTGGTGGTGTCATGCTGATGTGGGTATCATGGCGGTGGTGTCATGCTGATGTGGGTATCATGGCGGTGGTGTCATGCTGGTGTGGGTGTCATGGTGGTGGTGTCATGCTGGTGTGGGTGTCATGGTGGTGGTGTCATGCTGGTGTGGGTGTCATGGTGGTGGTGCCATGCTGGTGTGGGTGTCATGGTGGTGGTGTCATGCTGGTGTGGGTGTCATGGTGGTGGTGTCATGCTGGTGTGGGTGTCATGGTGGTGGTGCCATGCTGGTGTGGGTGTCATGGTGGTGGTGTCATGCTGGTGTGGGTGTCATGGTGGTGGTGTCATGCTGGTGTGGGTGTCATGGTGGTGGTGTCATGCTGTCGGAAAGTAACATGGGTGTGGTTGGTGACGTGGGTTCAGGGGTACTCACCGAATGCGTGAAGGTAGTGGGTGCGATGATGGTGTGGGCGTGGTGGTGGGCGGCGGGCGAGGTGTGGGCGGCGCGGGCGGAGCGTCGATGAGACCAGAGTCTCGCGCCCATCTTAGAGTGGCCCAACACACAGGACACGACCGCCGTCACCAGCACCGCGGCCAACACGATCACCAGCACGTGTAGACCGTTCACTGTCAGGGAGAGTGAGGGAGTCAGTACGTTCACTGTCAAGGAGAGAGAGGGAGAGTCAGTATGTTCACTGTCAGGGAGAGAGAGTGAGGGAGTCAGTACGTTCACTGTCAGGAAGAGCGAGAGGGAGAGTCAGTATGTTCACTGTCCAGGGAGAGAGAGTGAGGGAGTCAGTACGTTCACTGTCAGGAAGTCAGTATGTTCACTGTCAGGGAGAGAGTGAGTCAGTACGCTCACTGTCAGGAAAAGCGAGAGGGAGAGTCAGTATGTTCACTGTCAGGGAGAGAGAGTGAGGGAGTCAGTACGTTCACTGTCAGGAAGAGAGAGGGAGAGTCAGTACGTTCACTGTCAGGCAGAGAGTGAGTCAGTACGCTCACTGGCAGGAAGAGCGAGAGGGAGAGTCAGTATCTTCACTGTCAGGGAGAGAGAGGGAGGGAGTCAGTACGTTCACTGTCAGGGAGTCAGTATGTTCACTATCAGGGAGAGTGAGGGAGAGTCAGTATGTTCACTGTCAGGAAGAGAGAAAAGGAGAGTCAGTACGTTCACTGTCAGGGAGAGAGTGAGGGAGTCAGTACGTTCACTGTCAGGGAGTCAGTATGTTCACTGTCAGGGAGTCAGTATGTTCACTGTCAGGGAGAGAGTGAGGGAAAGTCAGTACGTTCACTGTCAGGGAGAGAGAGTCATTACGTTCACTGTTAGGAAAAGAGTAAGGGAGAATCAGTACGTTCACTGTTAGGAAAAGAGTAAGGGAGAATCAGTACGTTCACTGTCAGGAAGAGAGAGATAGTCAGTATGTTCACTGTCAGGGAGAGTGAGTCAGTACGTTCACTGTCAGGGAGAGAGTCAGTATGTTCACTGTCAGGGAGAGAGTCAGTATGTTCACTGTCAGGGAGAGAGTGAGGGAGAGTCAGTAGGTTCACGTCAGGGAGAGAGAGAGTAAGGTAGTCAGTAGGTTCACTGTTAGGAAGAGAGTAAGAGAGTCAGTAGGTTCACTGTTAGGGAGAGAGAAAGTCAGTACGTTCACTGTCAGGGAGAGAGTCAGTATGTTCACTGTCAGGGAGAGAGTCAGTATGTTCACTGTCAGGGAGAGAGTGAGGGAGATTCAGTAGGTTCACGTCAGGGAGAGAGAGAGTGAGGTAGTCAGTAGGTTCACTGTTAGGGAGAGAGAAAGTCAGTACGTTCACTGTCAGGGAGAGAATGAGTGAGAGTCAGTACGTTCACTGTTAAGGAGAGAGGGAGTCAGTGCGTTCACTGTCAGGGAGAGTCAGTACATTAGCGAAAGTGTCACCACGTAGTGGAAACTTTCATTATGTGGAGATAGATTGATTGATAGATAGATAGATAGATAGATAGATAGATAGATAGATAGATAGAAGAGAGAGAGAGAGAGAGAGAGAGAGAGAGAGAGAGAGAGAGAGAGAGAGAGTCACCAGCTAGTGGAAACATTCACTGTAAGGGAGACTGACGTGGCCTTCCCCTGAAACATACTATCTTCTTTTTTTTTCATGGGAGACATCCTTACAAAGGCTATGCAAATGTACACAAGGAAGACAAAGCCAATCAAACCTGAAGAGAACAATGTGTCTACACGAGGATCATGCTGGAAGGATCCTCACAGCAAATGTGTCTACACGAGGATCATGCTGGAAGGATCCTCACAGCAAATGTGTCTACACGAGGATCATGCTGGAAGGCTCCTCACAGCAAAATGTGTCCACTCTAGCCGATAAACCCGCGTGAGTCATTCAACTCTAGGTGTAATGAAGTAAAGTAATAATTCAAAGGCTTCCTCACTGGTATACTCCAGGTAATCTGACGATACTCACCTGAGCTGAACCCAACACCAATCAGTAACATTTCTGTTTACAAAAATCCTCATTTTTAGTTCAAACTACAACTATGATACCTCCATGTCTACTGTGTTCCTTAACCAGCTGATACACAGCTCTTAAACACTTAAGGTAACAGGTAAATATCACAAATTTTCACTTACATTCACTATATACATACCTTTACTTTCCTGTATAGTTTTTAATGGTTCCTAATCCAATAATATTTCCTTTCTAATTTACAAGGCCTGGTCTGAAACTGGGCCCCTGGAAAGATAATCTCCAGGCCGGCTAACAGAGAATTGTGGGAAAACTAGTGTTTCAGCGTTTAGACAAAGGTTTCAAGTGGGATGGGGGGTTGTAGATGGGTTAGTGGGGGAAGGGGAGGTGCCTCATTAATTTCTCCAACCACACAGAGGCAGATGCATTGGCATACTTCCACCTTAGGACTTAATTGTAAGTTAAGCTGTAACCTAGTAAGTTTAGCACCTAGCCTAAGACTGTAGTTCAGATAGTTAAGCTTGACTAATGATATAAGTTCATTATCGTAAGTACAACCTCTGCCTCATCACTGTATGCCTTTAATCTGGCACAAAGGTGCCAGGTGTAGGCCAGCAGTTTGGAAGCTCATATGAGGCTTGGATGTCAATTCCTATGGATATCTCATTGACATATTAAGTAATTAGTCATTATAAGTCAGGTAAGGACCTTTCTCGACAATAATTCTAAGACGTTCATGTACTATACACAGCCCAGAATTAGCATATAACGTCTCGCCCCATACAGACACTGGCAAATTGCAGTCATTCTTCATTTCCGGTGTGCAGTTATGCACATTCATTTCCCCTATCTGCGTCAGGTGTCTGCAGATTATTACAAAAATTAATTCCGTACATGAATATTCATTGATTTTAATTAATATATTAAAAAAATTATTTGGGTTTAATTTTTAATGTGTGTATTATGTAGCTGATAACATGGTTCCATTACCAGCAAAATGAAAAAAAAAATACCCAGGAACAACATTCTGTTCTTTAGTTCATGTTAGGTAGGTCTAAGAATCAGCTACGCTTGTAATATCGTATTTTTTCCACAATAAAATTTCTAGGTTTGAAACAATTTAAATCTATAAACTTGGGAAACCAAAGAAACTTTTGCATTTTCTTAAATAAGAGTGAATTATTGTAATATAATATATTGCGCATTATTGTAATAGATGGTTGAATTATCGAAGCCTATAATGCCTCTCCTGCAGTCCCCTACAGTACTTTAAGATAAGAGACTGTGTTAGGTACCAATGGTGTTGGACACATACTATTGAAAGCTTGTCATTCAGGGAGAAAAGAATTAATGTTCACTTCTTATGGATTCTTTCTCACCATGAATTATTCTCACAAAATATAGCTGACAAATTAGCCAAGGAAAGTACTTTGAAGGGATAAGTCAATATAACCTTGACCTATCAGTGTTCAGCATTAAGATCAGTTTTAGGAGAGAAGTAAATAAAGAATCTGAATATTATAAGAATGCGATTAGAATCCTGAGTAGATCTATAACTTTATAACATGTACGTTGACAAACATTCACGAATGTTGCAGTAGCCCGGCTTAGGTTCAGGTACAAGTACTTTTGGCAGTTCAATATATAATCAGAGACAATGATCAAACTAAATGCGCAGTGTCAGCCTTGTGGTATATCAAGGTATCTTATTAGTGAAAATAAGTTTGCTTGTAACAGATCAAATAAATTGTAAATATATGCCTAATTATGCTCCGTTGGAATTTTGGCAGGATTTATGAAATTATTATATTATTACTTTTAGCATTTACTTATTGAATAATTCCTCAGAAGTTCTTCCCCTCTAAATTCACAGCTTTCATTCTTAACTTCGCTTGTACTTACATAGTTCATGAAAATAGATTTGTCTGGAATCCCTCTTCGTCTTTAAGTATACCATCAACTCCAGCTGATGAAATGTAGAATGTTTTTGGTGATGCTGTGAATTCCAACCACAAGATTCGACTAGATGGCGGCAAATCATAGAATCTCCTACCAAATAGCCTTTCAAGGGAAGTGCCTTCATATTAGTGAATGGCTCGTGATCCAAGGGATTTGAGCTACTCTCTTTTCTGATTACCTCCCATTCTCCAGGCACTGAATAACCTTGACTGATTTAAGGATACCTGATTATCTGGTGTTTTTATTTAAAATGTAACATGTCACTAATTGTTCTTTGATACTCAGAGTAATTATTGAACTTTCAAGTAACTAAGTAACTACTCTTATTTAAGTACATTAGAACTTATTTAAGTATATTAGAACTTATTTAAGATTCTTAGTGCTTATTTAAGTACTTTAGTTAAAACTTTAATTTAAATACATTAGTTAAAACTTAAGACCTTAGTTAAAAAGGATTTTACTACCTTAGTTTTAAAACTTATCTAAATACCCTAGAACCTATTCAGTTACCTAAGTCAGAACTACTATCTTCATCACAAATGTTTTTTTTATCTCTTCCGTAACTGTTATTATCTCTTGCACAAGTACAAGGCTGCACTAGGAGTAAGGAATGGAGTGCAGGAGTGGGTGGGTATGGGAAGAGTAGGTGAGGGAGCTTTACTTTTATTAAAAGAAATTATGTACAGCTTCAGAGTGTTGCTACCCTGTTACTTGGTGGGAACAAAAGCAAGTTAAATGGTGGGAACTAAAGCTTACTAGTGAGCATGGAACAAGGGGAAAGGAAGGGAGGACTGATGGGATCTCAAGGTGGTGCAGAGGGAGGTGGAGAGTGAGTTTAGAATGTGGAGGACAGATTGAGGTGGAGGAGGTAATCAGATGCAAGTGAGAATGAGAAGGATGACAATAAAAGGCAGCAATTGTAGCATTATTGAACAATTCCCATGCATACAGAGGTATCACAGGGAAATTTCACCCTTAATAAAGGTCCAATAATGCACTACCTCATGCACATAAGACTGGATTTATTATACAGCCACGAGAGAAGCAATGTTATGAACATACTTAACCCACTACCACCTTGTGATATATGCTAGCTTACTGAAACTTTTTCCCAGGTAAATTTATACAGCTTGCATACAACCTTTCCTTGTAACTATCAGTTATTATCTTAAGCAAGTGTGAGCAATGCCAGGGCGTCAAGTGTCGTGTCAACACTAGTTTACTCCATTAACAAGCCAAGTAAAATAACATTTTCCTAGACACTACTTACTTAAAAAAATCAGTTTACATAAATCATACATGATGCATTATATAAACTGTAGCATTTTCTACACAAATGGTAACTGTATTGATTTGATACAAACATTTAGCTAATTGCACAGAAGCAATGCACCGCACGGGAGAAGCAATGCACCGCACGGGAGAAGCAATGCACCGCACGGGAGAAGCAATGCACCGCACCACAGAAGCAATGCACCGCACGGGAGAAGCAATGCACCGCACCACAGAAGCAATGCACCGCACCACAGAAGCAATGCACATGCATGCTAGTGGCTTTCTTTTGTGCCTAATAATATTTTATTAACATGTAAACTACATTACCTGTATACTACACAAAAAGTATATGGTAGGTGTGATCACACACTGACCAGCCAGTACACTGGTGATCATCACAATGACCAGCCAGTACAATGGTGATCATCACACAGTGACCAGCCAGTACACTGGTGATCATCACACACTGACCAGCCAGTACACTGGTGATCATCACAGTGACCAGCCAGTACACTGGTGATCATCACACAGTGACCAGCCAGTACACTGGTGATCATCACAGTGACCAGCCAGTACACTGGTGATCATCACACAGTGACCAGCCAGTACACTGGTGATCATCACAGTGACCAGCCAGTACACTGGTGATCATCACAGTGACCAGCCAGTACACTGGTGATCATCACACAGTGACCAGCCAGTACACTGGTGATCATTCACACATTGACCAGCCAGTACACTGGATCATCACAGTGACAGCCAGACACTGATCAGTGACCAGCCAGTACACTGGTGATCATCACACGTGACCAGCCAGTACACTGGTGATCATCACAGTGACCAGCCAGTACACTGGTGATCATCACACAGTGACCAGCCAGTACACTGGTGATCATCACACGTGACCAGCCAGTACACTGGTGATCACACAGTGACCAGCCAGTACACTGGTGATCATCACACAGTGACCAGCCAGTACACTGGTGATCATCACAGTGACCAGCCAGTACACTGGTGATCATCACAGTGACCAGCACTGGTGATCCAGGACCAGCCAGTACACTGGTGATCATCACACATTGACCACCAGTACACTGGTGATCATCACACAGTGACCAGCCAGTACACTGGTGATCATCACATAGTGACCAGCTAGTACACTGGTGATCATCACACACTGACCAGCCAGTACACTGGTGATCATCACACAGTGATCAGCCAGTACACTGGTGATCATCACAGTGACCAACCAGTACACTGGTGATCATCACAGTGACCAGCCAGTACACTGGTGATCATCACACAGTGACCAGCCAGTATACTGGTGATCATCACATAGTGACCAGCCAGTACACTGGTGATCATCACACACTGACCAGCCAGTACACTGGTGATCATCACACACTGACCAGCCAGTACACTGGTGATCATCACAGTGACCAGCCAGTACAATGGTGATCATCACACAGTGACCAGCCAGTACACTGGTGATCATCACACAGTGACCAGCCAGTACACTGGTGATCATCACAGTGACCAGCCAGTACACTGGTGATCATCACACAGTGACCAGCCAGTACACTGGTGATCATCACACAGTGACCAGCCAGTACACTGGTGATCATCACACATTGACCATCCAGTACACTGGTGATCATCACACAGTGACCAGCCAGTACACTGGTGATCATCACACAGTGACCAGCCAGTACACTGGTGATCATCACACATTGACCAGCCAGTACACTGGTGATCATCACACAGTGATCAGCCAGTACACTGGTGATCATCACACTGACCAGCCAGAACAGTGGTGATCATCACACAGTGACCAGCCAGTACACTGGTGATCATCACACATTGACCAGCCAGTACACTGGTGATCATTACACAGTGACCAGCCAGTACACTGGTGATCATCACAGTGACCAGCCAGTAAACTGGTGATCATCACAGTGACCAGCCAGTACACTGGTGATCATCACACAGTGACCAGCCAGTACACTGGTGATCATCACACAGTGACCAGCCAGTACACTGGTGATCATCACACAGTGACCAGCCAGTACACTGGTGATCATCACACAGTGACCAGCCAGTACACTGGTGATCATCACACAGTGACCAGCCAGTACACTGGTGATCATCACACAGTGACCAGCCAGTACACTGGTGATCATCACACAGTGACCAGCTAGTACACTGGTGATCACACACTGACCAGCAAGTACACTGGTGATCATTACACATTGACCAGCCAGTACACTGGTGATCATCACACAGTGACCAGCCAGTACACTGGTGATCACACACTGACCAGCCAGTACACTGGTGATCACACACTGACCAGCCAGTACACTGGTGATCATCACACAGTGACCAGCCAGTACACTGGTGATCATCACAGAGTGACCAGCCAGTACACTGGTGATCATCACACAGTGACCAGCCAGTACACTGGTGATCATCACACAGTGACCAGCCAGTACACTGGTGATCATCACACAGTGACCAGCCAGTACACTGGTGATCACACACTGACCAGCAAGTACACTGGTGATCATTACACATTGACCAGCCAGTACACTGGTGATCATCACACAGTGACCAGCCAGTACACTGGTGATCACACACTGACCAGCCAGTACACTGGTGATCACACACTGACCAGCCAGTACACTGGTGATCATCACACAGTGACCAGCCAGTACACTGGTGATCACACACTGACCAGCCAGTACACTGGTGATCACACTGACCAGCCAGTACACTGGTGATCATCACACTGACCAGCCAGTACACTGGTGATCACACAGTGACCAGCCAGTACACTGGTGATCATCACACTGACCAGGCAGTACACTGGTGATCATCACACTGACCAGCCAGTACACTGGTGATCACACAGTGACCAGCCAGTACACTGGTGATCATCACACTGACCAGCCAGTACACTGGTGATCATCACACTGACCAGCCAGTACACTGGTGATCATCACACTGACCAGCCAGTACACTGGTGATCACACAGTGACCAGCCAGTACACTGGTGATCATACACTGACCAGCCAGTACACTGGTGATCATCACAGTGACCAGCCACTACACTGGTGATCATCACACAGTGATCAGCCAGTACACTGGTGATCATCACAGTGACCAGCCAGTACACTGGTGATCATCACACAGTGACCAGCCAGTACACTGGTGATCATCACACAGTGACCAGCCAGTACACTGGTGATCATCACACAGTGACCAGCCAGTACACTGGTGATCATCACATATTGACCAGCCAGTACACTGGTGATCATCACACAGTTATCAGGAAAGTACACTGGTGATCATCACACACTGACCAGCCAGTACACTAGTGTCTAATCGACATGTGCCTAGGACAAAATGGTAACTAACTAACTAACACTGGTGATCATCACAGTGACCAGCCACTACACTGGTGATCATCACACAGTGACCAGCTAGTACACTGGTGATCATTACACTGACCAGCCAGTACACTGGTGATCATCACAGTGACCAGCCAGTACACTGGTGATCATCACACTGACCAGCCAGTACACTGGTGATCATCACACACTGACCAGCCAGTACACTAGTGTCTAATCGACATGTGCCTAGGACAAAATGGTAACTAACTAACTAACACTGGTGATCATCACAGTGACCAGCCACTACACTGGTGATCATCACACAGTGACCAGCCAGTACACTGGTGATCATCACACACTGACCAGCCAGTACACTGGTGATCATCACACATTGACAAGCCAGTAAACTGGTGATCATCACACACTGACCAGCCAGTACACTGGTGATCATTACACAGTGACCAGCTAGTACACTGGTGATCATCACACTGACCAGCCAGTACACTGGTGATCATCACACACTGACCAGCCAGTACACTGGTGATCATCACACAGTGACCAGCTAGTACACTGGTGATCATCACACTGACCAGCCAGTACACTGGTGATCATCACAGTGACCAGCCAGTACACTGGTGATCATCACACTGACCAGCCAGTACACTGGTGATCATCACACACTGACCAGCCAGTACACTGGTGATCATCATACAGTGACCAGCCAGTACACTGGTGATCATCACACAGTGACCAGCCAGTATACTGGTGATCATCACACACTGACCAGCCAGTACACTGGTGATCATCACACACTGACCAGCCAGTACACTCGTGATCATCACACACTGACCAGCCAGTACACTCGTGATCATCACACACTGACCAGCCAGTACACTCGTGATCATCACACAGTGAACAGCTAGTACATTGGTGATCATCACACACTGACCAGCCAGTACACTGGTGATCATCACACACACTGACCAGCCAGTACACTGGTGATCATCACACACTGACCAGCCAGTACACTGGTGATCACACACTGACCAGCCAGTACACTGGTGATCATCACACACTGACCAGCCAGTAAACTCGTGATCATCACACTGACCAGCCAGTACACTGGTGATCATCACACAGTGAACAGTCAGTACACTGGTGATCATCACACTGACCAGCCAGTACACTGGTGATCATCACACTGACCAGCCAGTACACTGGTGATCATCACACTGACCAGCCAGTACACTGGTGATCAACACACACACTGACCAGCCAGTACACTGGTGATCACACTGACCAGCCAGTACACTGGTGATCATCACAATGACCAGCCAGTACACTGGTGATCATCATACTGACCAGCCAGTACACTGGTGATCATCACACTGACCAGCCAGTACACTGGTGATCAACACACACTGACCAGCCAGTACACTGGTGATCATCACACTGACCAGCCAGTACACTGGTGATCAACACACACTGACCAGTCAGTACACTGGTGATCATCACACTGACCAGCCAGTACACTGGTGATCATCACACTGACCAGCCAGTACACTGGTGATCATCACACTGACCAGCCAGTACACTGGTGATCATCACACTGACCAGCCAGTACACTGGTGATCATCACACTGACCAGCCAGTACAGTGGTGATCACACTGACCAGCCAGTACACTGGTGATCATCGCAATGACCAGCCAGTACACTGGTGATCATCATACTGACCAGCCAGTACACTGGTGATCATCACACAGTGACCAGCCAGTACACTGGTGATCATCACACTGACCAGCCAGTACACTGGTGATCAACACACACTGACCAGCCAGTACACTGGTGATCAACACACACTGACCAGCCAGTACACTGGTGATCATCACACTGACCAGCCAGTACACTGGTGATCTCCATGAGACACTAGATCCTCAACTACTCGAGTCCACCTTCATGCTCACATAGAAATCACAATAAGTTAATTTTACTATTTCTTTCTTTTCACCGCAGTCAGCTTACCCTGTATCCCTTCATAAATGTTAACTTGCTGACACTCCAACAGCACATCATGTCTTTAAAACCACTTGTCTCCACTCACCCTGATCTGAGTACACGCATGAGCGCACCAGTACACTACATTAAATTTAAAGTAAAACAAGGATTTACAGTTACACACTAACAGGGAAGAGGCGGGGGCCAGAAGTTGTGACTCGAACCCCTGCAACCACCATCAGGTGAATATATATATACTATATATATGTATATTATATATATATATATATATATATATATATATATATATATATATATATATATATTTAATATTTTCAAAGCCGTATTTACTTAAATTGTTATATAGAATTTGTTTGAATTTCATTGATGTTTTGAATTGGTGTTTTATTTTTTATTGTTGATACTCCAGGGCATCTTCCAAGGTGGGAGACACTACATCAGAGCTGGGAGATGTGTCAGGTCATCTGTTGCCCTCATACAGTCACTAAAATATCTTAAATACTGGGAAAGTCTCGAAGCTCTTGGAATGTTCTTACTGTAACAGAGAGAGAGAGAGAGAGAGAGAGAGAGAGAGAGAGAGAGAGAGAGAGAGAGAGAGGGTACCTGATACTATCACCACCACCCATTACCACTATGACTACCGCTACGACCACCACCACCACCACATACAAACCACCATCCGCCATCACCACTGTCCTTACCACCCACCAAACAGCACTCACCACCACCTCATCCACCACTACCACCACAACAACAACAACAATGGATGAGGCGCCGTTCGTGCCAGTATCTATTATTTGTGGACATTAATATGAAGATGCGCGATAAATTAAATTACAGGGAGATGATGAGGCTAATAACCAATTATGATGTACCACACTCGTCTCAGTGGTGAGGGTGGGCAAGGGTGGAGGAGGGAGAGTGGGTGAGGGGCAGGGGTGGAGTGGGGAGGGGTGGAAAAAAAAGGGAGACAGAAGGTGGTGGGGAGAGTGATTGGGGAATGGCAGGAGGGAAAGGATGGGGAGAGGATGGAAGAGGGAATAGGACGTGGAAGAAGGATTAGGAGATAAGAACAGAAAATTGGAGGTGTTGTGGTTTTAAAGGGAGGGAAGGGATCAGAAGTTGGTGAACATGGCTTGGGCTGTCTTGCAGTGCAGCCATTATTTTTTAGTCTTGCCTGAGCTCTTTAAGCCTGTCGTAGGCCTTTATTAAGTTAAAGGCCTGACCTGTCATTCTTAAATGTACTGTGGTGCTCTTCTTTATTATCCTCAACATCTTGGGTGGAATAAATGTCAACGATACTGGGTTCTCAACTGTTTAATTTTGACTATGTCAGTCATTTTCCAGATATCAATAGTGCCTCAGCCTAGTGTTTACTGTGCTAAATATCTTGGCAAGAGGAAACTGGACCAGTTCCTGACTGAAGTGCGAATCAAAAAGGTTGTGACGACAGTGTTGGCCTGCATGCCGCGAGCAGCAATAGCCTGGTTGATCAACTACTCAAAAAAAAGGAAGTCTGGCCTCTAGCTGGACTGCAAGAGTAGTAGGGCTCTCGAAATGTCACAAGTATCTCACAAGTAATCGTCTTGCTTAGAACTTTATTTTCTCATATTAATGTCCAAGGTGATAGAGTTTGTAAGGTTCCGTTGCTTTTGATATGTCAGCTCGCCTCAATTTTCTTTTTTTTGTCTTTTTCTGAATTGAAGATTATTTTCAGGTTACATTTATTTTGACAGGTCAGGCTCCCGCAGGAAGAACTTTAGGATTTGTTTCAGATTTCAGGTAATGGGAAGGAGGGTGCGGTGGTAGAGTAACACTGACTACTCCGTTGATCATTGTTGCAACATTGCTTGGCACTGTTTTAAGAAATGAAGAAACAAATGGGTATTACCTGGAGTCAGCGGAAGTCAACGCCCCCGAGGTCCTGTCTGTGACCTGGCCTCGCGGTGTATCAGGGCCTGATCAACCAGTCTGTTACCGCTGGCCGCACGCAAACCGACGAACGAACCACAGGCCGGCTGATCAGGTACTGATTTTGGGTGTCTTTCCAGCGTCTTCTTGAAAACAGCCAGGGGTCTATTGGTAATTCCCCTTATGTATGCTGGGAGGCAGTTGAGCAGTCTTGGGCCCTTGACACTTATTGTGTTGTCTCGTGGCGCTCCCCTGCTTTTCAATGGGGGGATGTTGCATCTCCTGCCGAGTCTTTTGCTTTCGTAGGGAGTGATTTTCGTGTTCAGATTTGAGACTAGTCCCTCTAGGGTTTTCTAAGTGTATAGTTTCATGTATCTTTCTCGCCTGCATTCCAGGGAATACAAATCAAGGGACTTTGCTGCTCAGGAGCAGCAAAAGGTGATCTGAGTGTATTGTCTTTGATTCTATTATATTTCGTACCAGATCATCATTGTTAGTGAAGATGAGATCCAGTGTATTTTCAATTTCCAGTCTCGTTGGCTCTATTATTTGCTGGTTTAAGGTGAATTTGTTGCAGAGATTTAATAGCTCATTTGTGTGTGAATTTTCATCTGAGCTGCTACATTCCTCCATTTTAGGTGTCTTAAAAAAACCATACCACGGGTGGGGTTCGAACCCGCGGTCAGAGAGTCTCAAAACTCCAGACCGTCGCGTAAGCCACTGGGCCAGCTAGCTTCAATAAGATTCATCCAACTAGGTATATTTCTACACCATAGGAAGGTTAGCATAGGCACCACTGTGGTATGGTTTGTTTGCAATCGTGTCATTACGATTTCGTGAGTCAAGGTGTCTTAAGTTGAAATTCCCCAGCAGCAAGATGTTTGGGGCAGGAGTTGGGAGATTTTTTAGAGTGATCAGTTTTCAAAAACTGTTCCTGGAATTGTTGGGAGGTTGGGATATTTTTTTTTTTTGCGAATTACACACTATTTATGCGGCTATTAATTAATTACATTAATTATAATAATATAATTACATTACGTAAACTGTTAGGAAGTTGGGATATTTTTTTTGCGAATTACACATTTTTTATGCGACTATTAATTATATAAACATTCTTGTATAAATATTATTAGTAGTGTAAATACGTTGTTGAACTGCGTGAATAACACTGTCCCACCACAAGCCTAGAAGTAAACAAACACATTAATTTCAACTCAAGACTCTCTACTATTTGAACTTCTTGCTCCTTGAATTTAATCATATTCCTACAGTGTATTTATAAACCTAATGTGTGTCATATATTTTTGTGTTTATGATACTGCGGCATATTTGTATGATATCAAGTCATTTTTGAGACCCAAGATTTGAAGAGCAGGCTGAGGTCAGGGTTCTTGTATGGTCCGAATATTTTTATCTTAGTGATTTGCGTATATAACGTGTTTGTTTGATTAATATCAAAATTAAAGTTTTTTTTTTTCAAAACAATTTAGGCAGTGTAATTGTCTTTGCATTTTCTGTGTGTAGTAGTCGGTCTCACCTCAACAGTTTTCTTTCTTTTCCATCGAAATTAAAGGTCGGGTGAAGTGCGTCTTGCAGGTTCAGCTTAAGTTTATTTTGAAAAAATTTCGTATGGGCGACAGTGAATGGAGCTGCTGGTGGAGGAAGCAGCACCAGCAGATCAACTACTGTAACATAAAATCTACCTCATCCCAACCTGTGTGTATTTGTGTGATAATTTAGCTTGTATCTTTAAAAGGGGGAAAACTGAGTAAAAACAAGTTAGATAGTGTTGTCAGGTCGTAAGTGGAAACTCAAGACACTTTAAGCAGTGAAATCCTTCACGGTGGGCTTTATTAAAGCCTCCACTGTTGGTGAAACGTCGTAAAACAAAGGTGTTCCTGCCTAAAACAAAGGTACTCCTGCTTAAAACAAAGGTGCTCCTGCTTAAACTGTCTTTAAATCAAATTTTACAAGAAATAAAATGTTTGATGCCGGCTCCTGGATCAAACGACGATGATATCTTACAAACTCATGAGGAAGCGTTAGAGGCACGTAACTTCCTCCGTCTTCTAATAACATAATGGTTCTCTGAACCATTCATCTACATCCTGTCTGACACAGCAATATCTTGGGATCTTGATACAAACGAATTCTTCAACACTTATCCAACCTTTGGACGAAGACCTACTTCGACTAGTGGATGGTACCACTATGACCCCGCCTCCTGCTGCTTCACCTCACCTGACTACAGTATATAAGCCAATTGTATGGCTCTATTCTGTACTTTCTACAAGATTGATGGACTGAACACATCGACTCCAGGCCGAGGGGCTGATTACCTCAACTCCTCCTCTCCTTACACCATTCTACTTTGTATTGGACTGATGAAGCCACTGTGTGGCGAAATGTTTCCTTAATAAAGATACCCAAATGTTGCATATGTGTCTAATTTATAACTTGTCGGTTCTCTGAACAATGCATCTACTTCTAACATGATGTTCATTTTTCCACTATAATCTACCTTGTCCATAATTACTATCGCATTTGCTTTGTCTGTTTCGTAAGGTGAAGTCTAGAATCTTTCCTTAATTCATGGAATAATATAACTTAACAAATCTTTATTTCATGTAAAATTTGATTTAATTCATGGTATAACTTAACAAATCTTTGTTAAGTTACACCATGAATTAAGGAAAGATCCTGGACTTCACCTTGCGAAACAGACAAAGCAAATGCAATAGTAATTATGGACAAGGTAGATTAGTGGAAAAATGAGCATATTACGTGCCCCTTAAGGGACCTTTAAATGGTTGCCAAAGTTATTTTTTCCCTTTCATTTTTGTTTCGTTTTTTTCCTCCTCCAAACTTTCGCTTATAACTTGAGAACACCTCATCCGGTCGCCTTCAACTTTTAAACTGTGCCGGTTTAAGGGTTCATGCAAGTACTGGTATGTACAAGAGTCCTAGAATCAAAGTTATATAACACATTCTTGAAAGTTTACGCCCCTGCTATAACTTTAGAAAATCTCTTCTAATCAGCTTCATTCAAAATAGGTGAACTCTAATTAGAAGAATTTTGAGACTGTTATTGGAGTGTGTAAGTATAATTTTCCACAAATTTGTGCTAAAATTGTTTTCCCCCCATAACCCATACCACTAACTTTTTCTAGTTTAAAGCCCTAACAGCTCCCTCCACTGCAGTTGCCAGTGCCCCCACCCCAGACCTAGATAAGTGAACCCCATCCCTGGCATACATGTCATTTCTGCCATAGAAGAGGTCCCAGTTGTCAATGAATGTTACTGCATTTTCCTTACAGTATTTGTCCAGCCAGCAATTGACACCAATTGCCCTGGACAACCATTCATTTCCAACTCCTCTCCTTGGCAAAATACCACATATGACAGGGTTCCCACCCTTCTTCCTAATTCTATCTATTGCTGACCTATAGCTGCTAATCAGCTCCTCACTCCTACGTCTGCCAACATCGTTGCCTCCAGCACTGAGACAGATAATAGGATTGCTCCCATTACCTCTCATGATATCGTCCAAACGGCTAACAATATCCTTCATCCCAGCCCCAGGATAACACACCCTCTGCCTCCTATTCCTATCCTTAAGACAAAATTCCCTATCCATAAACTTAATCTTACTATCTCCAACTAAAACAATGTTCTTACCTCGACTGGTGGTGTGCATGACGTTCTCGACGGTCTTTGTAGAGATGGTCTTCGCTGGGATGTCTTCACATTCGTCTGATAACAAGGAAAAAGAGTTGCTGGTTTTCACTGCAGTCTCCTGGACCTTCTTCAACTTCAGCTTCGACTAGCATCCATTCGTTGGTCTGATCATCGGTGACATTGTTCCGGGGATAATCCTTGCATATACCCTTCAAACGTTGAATCTCTCTTCTAGCTTCCGTTAATTCCGCCTTCATTTGGAGATATAGCTGCTCGTAGTCGAGGGAAACCATCATCCAATCTCAGGTAGCTAATAACGGAAGCACAGTAGAAAAGTTTAGTCTGTGTAGGTGTAAATTTTTCTGATACTAGTTCAAGTTGGACCGAAAAGTCAGCATAAGTTACAGCCTCCTCTGTGCGCGGTATTTGTGTATTACTGGACAATGTTTTTTTTCTGATAAGCTTCAAATTTTCAGAGTTAGTGGGCTTTACTAAAAGAAAGTTTGGAATTCACTTTGGAATTCAAATTTTAATTTTTCAATTTTATTCAGTAAATTTGTTTCCATGTAATACCTTAAGAATGTCTCTTCTCATCGGATTCAAACCTTAAGTGTTGATGTATCTCAACTAGAAGTTTTTTATTGTACTTGATCTATGCAGGAGCCAATTTGTCCATTTTATTTGCCAATTTTATAAAAAGTTATAAGAAACTGGACTCTTAGGATCGCAGTGAATTTTAAAAAGACTAGAACTGAAAAAAAAACTGAGAAATATTGAAATCTTCCATTTTTATGGCGTTTTTAGCTTTCACGAGTTTACTGAACCCTTAAAACTAAACTTTCGTACGAATTTATGCCAGAGCCGGTCGCTCATACTGTAAGGTACAGTGTTCTTGTCTCTCACTAACTTCCACCAAAAGCTTTCATTTATAACTTCAGAACGCCTTATCAAATCACTACAAATTGTTTAACCCAGACGTACTATAACCAGGGGAAGGTTCGTGCAACAACTGGCATGTGCAGGTGCTTCCCGTTTAATTTTACTTAGAATATTCTCGAGATTGATTTCCCTGTGATAGCTCTGGAAATCCTCTTGTGATGGCCTTCAAAATTTCAAGACTCGTGTATTCTACTTAAAAGAAGCTTGCTATTGTTGATAGAGTGTACAGGTGCCATTTTTGCCACTTTTAATACTGAAATGGAATAGTTTTTTTTTTGCATTAAATAATTGGAGAATGTCTCCTTAAAAGGGATGCCTTGGTGCTGATAAAAGGTTGTTGATTAAAGGAAATATACTTATGCTCACCTTCCTTGGATCGAATCTGAATGTCTCCCATTTCCCAGGCGCTATGTAATATCTACGGGTTTAGCACTCTGAAATAACTGACGAATCCACGAAACGAATAACACTTTTTTTTTTTTTTTTTTTTTTGGGGGAGGTAAAGAAGGTGCAAATTATTTTTGGATTCTATACAGTAACTGGATAATACATGCTTCGATCGGGTTCAAACTATTAGCGTTGACGTGTTTTCCTTAAAGGAAGTTTTCCCTTTGATTTTCGATTTTGTAGGTCTTAATAATATGCTCATTTCTCCACTATAATCTACCTTGTCCATAATTACTATCGCATTTGCTTTATCTGTTTCGTAAGGTGAAGTCTAGAATCTTTCCTTAATTCAAGGTATAACTTAACAAATCTTTGAGGACAATTGTGTTGTAGAGGTCTGAGCTTCGTTCAGATAGTAACTATGTACAAGGTAGATTATAGTGGAAAATGAGCATGTTATTAGAAGACGGGGAAATTTACGTGCCTCTTAATGTGCCAATTTATGTAAACAAATTGTTTTTATTGCATAAGTGAAGAATGTCTCCTCTGAAGAGAAATATGTCCGTGTTTAATTGTATCGGGTTTCTTTGGTTAAATCTACATGATATATTTTTATGTGCGTATAACGTGTGACCTCATGACCATTATAAAAAAAGTCTTATGTACCCAAAGCCTAAATAAAGTTTACTTAAGCCTTAAAAACTGGTCAGCCTTACTTAGAGGAAGATTTTTATTTTTGAACTGTGTCGGTTTCAATTTGCCTTTTTTTTGTGGAAGTAATTGAGAAAACTGAATTACTGATTTTAATGTTTCTGAGTCCGATTGATTTTAACTCTTCAGGGCTGATAACTTCATAATATAACTTCTCTGGCTTCAAACTTAATGTGCTTGTGTATTTTAGGATATAGGTACCTCTGAGATGACAAGAGAATGCCTTTCAGATAGTCTTCAAAATTAGTATTTCTAAGTGAGTTTTAATTAGTTTTGGCCTGAGTATTACGTCATTGTTTTTAAAGAAACTGGGATATTAGTTTAAATATAATAACTTGTGAATGTCTCTTCTGATTCACTTCAATTCAACACTAATATTTAACTACATTAGAAACATACACCGAACTCTACATTATGGCTATCGTGTATACCGAGGCAGAGGGAGCTGGGGTTATACAATACGGGGACACCTTTCTCGGATTGCGCAGCAACCGAAATACATCTGCTGTATTTTCCGGCATATAAGGCGCACTTTTTCCAAAAAAGCTTGGAAAATCACCCTGCGCTTTATATACTCAAGGTCAGGTTCAAAGGTAAGCTTTGGATTACGCTTTAGCGTAAAGTAAAAGGGTAATTAACCCTTGAATACGATTACTAATTTACAGTTATGATACTTCTGTGGTGCGCCTTATATGCCGGAAAATACGGTACTTACTGGTTGCACATGTGTCTTATTTATCAACATCCAGTTATGAACACAGTCACGGCGAAGCATTAAATTTACTCCGGAAAAGGGAGACAATTAGAGCTGATTCGAGGAAGGAAAAGTTAGTTCCAAGTCCTTAAATCACAAGCCTTTCACCTGAATCAGTGGCACACTGCGGACAACAGCGAAGAAAAATCACACGTTGCAGAACAATCATTTGCTAGGACAACGTTTCACTCTCTTTGAAACGTTCTCTCTCTCTCCCCACTATCTCACCTCTCTCCACTCTCTCTCCCTCCCTCCTCCTTTCTTTCTCTCCAACCCTCTCTCTTTCTCTCTCTCTTGATAAAGTTCTACACAGAACAAAACGTTCCAATAAAAGCTGGTTCTTCAAGCTGTGTTTCTTCTTCACAGTTCATTATGTATTAAGTTAACGTAATATTATTACCGTAAGAAGAGCTGCACTTAAGGTGTAAGTGGTAGACTAAGTGCTGGAGATTTTGACATGATATTAATTTTTTATTAGAGTATTACCAGTATTAATGGCCGGGTGATAAATTAAGTATTGTTTATTTGATTTATACAGAGAGTAACTTATAAATGTACGTGTAGTGGGTGGTGGTGGATGATGGGGGTGGTAGCCAATGGGGTGGTGGTGGTAGCTGATGGGGTTGTGGTGGTGGTAGCTGATGGGGTGATGGGTGGTAGTGGTGGTAGCTGATAGGGTGATGGGTGGTAGTGGTGGTAGCTGATGGGGTGATGGGTGGTAGTGGTGGTAGCTGATGGAGTGATGGGTGGTAGTGGTGGTAGCTTATGGGTGGTGGTGGTAGTAGTAGATGGCGGTTAATGAGGTGGTGATGCTGTTGGAACTGGATGGTGCGTCATTCTTGAGGATTGTGTTGTCCCATAGACTAGTATGTCATATGTTTTGCTCACCATGAGGCGGGCCAAAGCAGCATGTGTTCGACTCCTTGGCTAGTCGCAGTGTTGATATATATATATATATATATATATATATATATATATATATATATATATATATATATATATATATATATATATATAATTATAAACAGAGGACATTGTACATGTTTTGAGTCAACATTAGAATATAAAACTTTATAATAAAAGTTAAGAAACTTATACTACTTTTTTGTGAGGTGTACTCAGTGTTGTGGCTACACTAACACTTAGGCGTTACAAGTGTCAGTGTTGTGGCTACGCTGACACTTAGGCGTTACAAGTGTCAGTGTAGTGGCTACACTGACACTCACATGTTAAAAGTGTCAGTGTAGTGGCTACACTGGCACTCACATGTTACAAGTGTCAGTGTTGTGGCTACACTGACACTTAGATGTTACAAGTGTCAGTGTAGTGGCTACACTGACACTCACATGCTACAAGTGTCAGTGTAGTGGCTACACTGACACTCACATGTTACAAGTGTCAGTGTTGTGGCTACACTGACACTCATGTTACAAGTGTCAGTGTTGTGGCTACACTGACACTCAGATGTTATAAGTGTCAGTGTTGTGGCTACACTGACACCTATATGCTACAAGTGTCAGTGTTGTGGCTACACTGACACTCAGATGTTTCAAGCGTCAGTGTTGTGTTGCTACACTGACACTCAGATGATTCAAGCATCAGTGTTGTGGCTACACTGACACTCAGATGTTTCAAGCGTCAGTGTTGTGGCTACACTGACACTCAGATGTTTCAAGCGTCAGTGTTGTTGCTACACTGACACTCAGATGATTCAAGCATCAGTGTTGTGGCTACACTGACACTCAGATGTTTCAAGCGTCAGTGTTGTAGCTACACTGACACTCAGATGTTTCAAGCGTCAGTGTTGTGTTGCTACACTGACACTCAGATGATTCAAGCATCAGTGTTGTGGCTACACTGACACTCAGATATTTCAAGCGTCAGTGTTGTGACTACACTGACACTCAGATGTTTCAAGCGTCAGTGTTGTGTTGCTACACTGACACTCAGATGATTCAAGCATCAGTGTTGTGGCTACACTGACACTCAGATGTTTCAAGCGTCAGTGTTGTAGCTACACTGACACTCAGATGTTTCAAGCGTCAGTGTTGTGTTGCTACACTGTCACTCAGATGATTCAAGCATCAGTGTTGTGTTGCTACACTGACACTCAGATGATTCAAACATCAGTGTTGTGGCTACACTGACACTCAGATGTTTCAAGCGTCAGTGTTGTGTTGCTACACTGACACTCAGATGATTCAAGCATCGGTGTTGTGGCTACACTGACACTCAGATGTTATAAGTGTCAGTGTTGTGGCTACACTGACACTCAGATGTTTCAAGCGTCAGTGTTGTGTTGCTACACTGACACTCAGACGATTCAAGCATCAGTGTTGTGGCTACACTGACACTCAGATGTTATAAGTGTCAGTGTTGTGTTGCTACACTGACACTCAGATGATTCAAGCGTCAGTGTTGTGGCTACACTGACACTCAGATGATTCAATCATCAGTGTTGTGGCTACACTGACACTCAGATGTTTCAAGCGTCAGTGTTGTGGCTACACTGACACTCAGATGATTCAAGCGTCAGTGTTGTGTTGCTACACTGACACTCAGATGTTTTAAGCGTCAGTGTTGTGTTGCTACACTGACACTCAGATGTTTCAAGCGTCAGTGTTGTGGCTACACTGACACTCTAATGATTCAAGCGTCAGTGTTGTGTTGCTACACTGACACTCAGATGTTTCAAGCGTCAGTTTTTGTGTTGCTACACTGACACTCAGATGTTGCAAGCGTCAGTGTTGTGTTGCTACACTGACACTCACATGTTGCATATGTTTGTCGTCAGCTATCATAAACACACTTCAAAAAAATTATCGTGTCCAAACATCGAGTTACGTTACAATTTAAATTTGACTTGAAAAAAAATATTACAAGTGTTTATAAATGTACCAGAAGCAATATTGTACTCTCAGATTTGTGTGTACCAGAAGCAATATTGTACTCTCAGATTTGTGTACCAGAAGCAATATTGTACTCTCAGATTTGTGTGTACCAGAAGCAATATTGTACTCTCAGATTTGTGTGTACCAGAAGCAATATTGTACTCTCAGATTTGTGTGTACCAGAAGCAATATTGTACTCTCAGATTTGTGTGTACCAGAAGCAATATTGTACTCTCGGATTTGTGTGTACCAGAAGCAATATTGTACTCTCGGATTTGTATGTAAGAGAAGCAGTACTGTACTCGCAAATTTGTGCTGTAACTGAACCTATATTATACTCGCAGATTTGTGTGTAACAATCAATACAGTATTATACTCGCAGATTTGTGTGCAACAATCAATACAGTATTGTACTCGCAGATTTGTGTGCAACAATCAATACAGTATTGTACTCGCAGATTTGTGTGCAACAATCGATTCAGTATTGTACCCGCAATTTCTGTCTGAGGGAACTCTCGTCTCAGCTCCTATCTCTGACTTTACTTCAATGGGCATCGTTGGATTCCTGCTCTTGGACCCTTTTATACTCCTAAAACTGTGTATTATTTTTAATAAGTTTCAGCCCATATGGTTTGGGGCTACCCTCCACAGCATGAATACCACTAGAAACTACCCTCCACAGCATGAATACCACTAGAAGCTACCCTCCACAGTATGAATACCACTAGAAGCTACCCTCCACAGCATGAATACCACTAGAAACTACCCTCCACAGTATGAATACCACTAGAAGCTACCCTCCACAGCATGAATACCACTAGAAGCTACCCTCCACAGCATGAATACCACTATAAGCTACCCTGCACAGCATGCATACCACTAGAACGTACCCTCCACAGCATGAATAACACTAGAAGCTACCCTCCACAGCATGACTACAACTAGAAGTTATCCTCCACAGCATTAATACAACTAGAAGTTACGCTCCACTGCATGAATACAACTAGAAGCTACCCTCCACAGCATGAATACAACTAGAAGCTACCCTCCACAGCATGAATACCACTAGCAGCTACCCTCCACAGCATGAATACCACTAGCAGCTACCCTCTACAGCATGAATACCACTAGCAACTACCATCAACAGCATGAATACCACTAGCAACTACCCTCAACAGCATGAATACCACTAGCAGCTACCCTAAACAGCATGAATACCACTAGCAGCTACCCTCCACAGCATGAATACCACTAGCAACTACCCTCAACAGCATGAATACCACTAGCAGCTACCCTCCACAGCATGAATACCACTAGCAGCTTCCCTCCACAGCATGAATACCACTAGCAGCTACCCTCCACAGCATATCACTAGCAGCTACCCTCCACAGCATGAATATCACTAGCAGCTTCCCTCCACAGCATGAATACCACTAGAGGCTACCATCCACAGCATGAATACCACTAGCAACTACCCTCCACACCATGAATACCACTAGCAGCTACCCTCCACAGCATGAATACCACTAGCAGCTACCCTCCACAGCATGAATACCACTTGCAGCTACCATCCACACCATGAATACCACCAGCAGCTACCCTCCACAGCATGAATACCACTAGAGGCTACCCTCCACAGCATGAATACCACTAGCAACTACCCTCCACAGCATGAATACCACTAGCAGCTACCCTCCACAGCATGAATACCACTAGCAGCTACCCTCCACACATGAATACCACTTGCAGCTACCCTCCACACATGAATACCACCAGCAGCTACCCTCCACAGCATGAATACCACTAGCGGCTACCCTCCACAGCATGAATACCACTAGCAACTACCCTCCACACATGAATACCACCAGCAGCTACCCTCCACAGCATGAATACCACTAGCGGCTACCCTCCACAGCATGAATACCACTAGCGGCTACCCTCCACAGCATGAATGCCACCAGCAGCTACCCTCCACACCATGAATACCACTAGCAGCTACCCTCCACAGCATGAATACCACTAGCAGCTACCCTCCACAGCATGAATACCACTAGCAGCTACCCTCCACAGCATGAATACCACTAGCAGCTACCCTCCACAGCATGAATACCACTAGCAGCTACCCTCCACAGCATGAATACCACTAGCAGCTACCCTCCACAGCATGAATACCACTAGCAGCTACCCTCCACAGCATGAATACCACTAGCAGCTACCCTCCACAGCATGAATACCACTAGCAGCTACCCTCCACAGCATGAATACCAGTAGCAGCCACCCTCCACACCATGAATACCACTAGCAGCTACCCTCCACAGCATGAATACCACTAGCAGCTACCCTCCACAGCATGAATACCACTAGCAGCTACCCTCCACAGCATGAATACCACTAGCAGCTACCCTCCACAGCATAAATACCAAGCTCACAATAAACTAGCAGCTTCGCCAGCACTGTCATAATTGAGAGTTACTTCTACACATGTGGTGCAATAGTAATATAAAAGTAATTATTTATAAGCTTAAAATCTAAATTGACGAAATGGATGGGTGGTGATGGTGGTGGTTGTGGTGATGGTGGTGGTGGTGGTTAATGGTGGTCGTAGTGATGGTGGTTGGTGGTGATGGTAATGGGTGATGGTTGTGAGTGGTGATGGTTGTGATGATTGGTGGTGGATGGTAATAGTGGTTGTGGTTGATGATGGCGTTGATGGTGATGGTGGTGATTGGTGACGTTGGGTGGTAGTAATGGTGGGTGGTGGTGGTGAACGAGGGCGGTGGTAGATGAAGATGGACTATGGTGTTGCGTTATGGTAATGGTGGATGGCAGTTGTGGCAGTGGTGGTTGGCAGTAGTGGTGACTGTAAGTAATAGCAGAGGTGATGGTGGTGGGTTCCCTCTGAAAAGAAGGCGAGAAAGGTACAAGATAAAACACATATAGATTCTGGAGGGTCTGGTCCCAAGCCTTAACAACACCATAACGTATTGAAAGTTAGAGAAGCCACTGGCACAATGCGAGAGCACAGATATACCTTTGATATACCTTTGAAGAGTTTCGAGAGTATCTACTCTCTGAGCCCGGCCATGGGCCAGGCTCGTCTGGTGCTTGCCTGGTCAACCAGGCTGTTGCTGCTGGAGGCCCGCTGCCCCACATATCCATCACAGCCTGGTTGATCTGGCACCTGGTGAAGATATTTGTCCAGTTTCCCACAGTATCAACATCCATGACTTTTCAATCTGCTACTAGAAGATAAGAGAAACACTAGATCATTACCTCTTCTGTGTGTGTCAGATTAACCTGGTAGTAATGGATATTTGGACTGGTAGGTCACCAAGAGTAACAGCGTGGTTGATCAGGCAATAAAGAAGAAGGCCTGACCATACGCTAGGCAACGGGAGTAGGAAAAGTCCCAAAACAGGTTACAGGTAAATCACAGGAAGTAATAACTGTGGTGGAGAGTGGTTTTGCTGGTGGGTGGTAGTAGTATATAATGATGGTGGGTGGTGGTAGTGGTAGAAGTAATAAGTGGTGGTGTGTGGTGATAGCAGTAGCAGTGATGGTGGATGATGGTAGCAGTAAAAGTGAAGGTGATTGTTGGCAGCCGTAGTAGTGATGGTGTGTGGTAGCAGTAGTAGTAGTGATGGTGTGTGATAGTAGCAGCAGTAGTAGTGATGGTGTGTGATAATAGCAGCAGTAGTAGTGATGGTGTGTGATAATAGCAGCAGTAGTAGTGATGGTGTGTGATAATAGCAGCAGTAGTAGTAGTAGTGATGGTGTGTGATAGTAGCAGCAGTAGTAGTAGTAGTAGTGATGGTGTGTGATAGTAGCAGCAGTAGTAGTGATGGTGTGTGATAGTAGCAGCAGTAGTAGTGATGGTGTGTGATAATAGCAGCAGTAGTAGTGATGGTGTGTGATAATAGCAGCAGTAGTAGTAGTAGTGATGGTGTGTGATAGTAGCAGCAGTAGTAGTAGTAGTAGTGATGGTGTGTGATAGTAGCAGCAGTAGTAGTAGTAGTGATGGTGTTTGATAGTAGCAGCAGTAGTAGTAGTAGTGATGGTGTGTGATAATAGCAGCAGCAGCAGCAGTAGATGTAGTAGTGATGGTGTATAATAGTAGTAGCGATGGTACGTGGTGTTATTAGTAATGGTGATGGTGGTTGTAGTGGTGGTGGCACAATCCCCCTCTTTCCCCCCACATGCCCCCCCTTCCCCAGGACTCCCACCACCAAGACTGAACACTGGGCTAGACTACCTATCCATCACCGCTGGCGTGGACTGATTGACGTTAAACCAAGGTATCTATTACCTCCCTCAGGTACATAATCCCTATAATCGACCCAGATAATCAAGGGCGGGATTAGAACAAATCTTGAAGGTGGAGCCGTAGCTGGCCAAACTCACATGTAACACACAACATTCACTCGCTGCACTCTAACATCCACTCGATAATTTGCACATAAAATTCCTCTAGAAATCCGATAAATACCCGAAGGTTTCTATTCAGCCATCACATATCAGAACTTCATACATACTCTTCACAACATAGTTTTGAGATAAGTTGGAGGTGAGTGTATATTAAAGCCCACTGCAGATCAAATTATAATTTTGTATTCAATATTTTTTTTAAAACACACACACACACATAATTCGCAAAAAATTGCATCGCAACTAGTTAATAAAAACACGATATCAGAAGAAAGGAAGATTAGTTATTCTTGTGGTAACAAAGACTGTTAGTATTTGACTATTAGGCTGCCCTTAAGAAACAAAATGGAGGAGGTTTGCAAAAGAAGTTAAATAGTTTTTGTGAAAAAATAAAGGAAAGTTCAAAAAAGTAGCAGAGACTGGAAGAGGAAATGAGAAAGCTTTTACTTCAGCTAGAGAGAATGAAGGAAGAGGTGGAACAAGCAGTGAAAATAAAGATAACAGGAAAAGAAAAAGCAGGAAAGGAAGATGGAGAGAAATGAAGACTTCGCTAAAATTCTTTCAGGAGACTGGGAAGTTCAAATTAAAAACGAATTGCAAATGAACAGGTAACAAGAAACTAGTCAAGCTTGAGGCAGAGAAAGTGGGAGGCAGAAAGAGGAAACTCACCGATAATTATCGGTGAGTTAAAATTATAATCTATAGTCCTCGGGAGGCTGAACGCAGGACAAGTGGCGATGGGAAGTAATTAGGTTTGATCCAAGTTAGACGAAAGCAGCTCCAAGTCCATGAATTAAAATCTCTTCACTAGAATTAAAGACTCAGGCTCCCTTCTGAATAGTTGTTCAAGCTAAAGATATGAGAAAACATGAATACAAAACTACTGGTATATAAAGACATCTCTTAAAATGACAGATGTAATAATTACAGTGAGATGACAGGTGTAATTCTACTGTCATTAACACACACCCATATATACAGCCCCACTTCACAAAAGTGGAAGTAGAACAATTGCAAAACTACTCACTGATATCGCTAAACTAACGCATCATAAAAGTCTCTGAAAGGATCTTAAGAAACAAGACTGACAAGCCCATACAATCACACCAATACACAAATAACCCGCACATAGGACAAAGGAGCTTAAGACGACGACCAAGTGCACAACCCAGGACATCATGGGTTTAAAGCAGGTCTCTCCCTCCTTTCCCAACTGCTGTATTATTATATGGTCTTGAATGCACTGGAAGACACGCAGAATGCTGATGCAGCATAGGGACTTTGGAAAAGCTTTTGACAAGTTCAACCACAGTATAATAACACACAAAATGCGTGCAAAAGGAATAACAGGAAGAATGGGCAGATGGATATTTAACTTCTAAACAAACATAACCCAGAGAGTAACAGTAAACAAAAAGAAATCGTGTTTAATGCTGCCACAGTGAAAAAAAAAACAGTTTCTCATTTTTATATCCGACATAGATAAGGACATAAATCATAGCACCGCTGCAAACGACACTAGAATTTGTATAACAGCGCGGACATTGAGGACACAGTAAACCTTCAAGGTGATATAGGTTAGGTTAGGTAAGGTTCGTCAGGAAACATTTTCCTGACGCGGGTCTTAGTCAGATGATGACCCGCCGTTGGAGCTTTTGGTCATCTGACCGAGGCCTTCCGCTGGCTTACCGGTCCACCCCTTTAAAAATTATGGTCAAGGTGATATAAACGAAGCTTTCCAGTGGGACAGTGACAACAATATAATGTTCGAAGAGGACAAATTTCAGTTACTCTGCTATAGAAAAATTGAAGAATTAAAGACTGAAACGAAGTACGAAACACACTTGAATCATTCGATTGAGTGAAAGTTCAATGTGAGAGAACTGGGAGTGACAATGTCGAAGGATCTCACATTCAAGAATGGCAACAATGTTATTATCGCACCCATAAGAAAAATGATTGTCTGGGTAACTAGAACATTCAAAACAAGAGATGCAGACCCATCATGATTCTCCTCAAGTCACTTGTTGAGTATAATAACGGCCCCGTTAAAGGAAGGAGCAATTTCACAAACGGAAAATGTAGATAGAGAGAACCTTCATTCCTAGTACAGGTTCAAACATCTCAACTACTATGAACTCTTGAAGTACCTTGAACTATACTCCTTGAAACGTAGGTGAGAAAGATACATCATAATCTACATGGAACCTAGGTGAGAAAGATACATCATAATCTACAGCTGGAAAATTTTGGAGGGTTTGGTCGGAAACCTGCGCAATAAAATCACTCCATATGAAAGCAAAAGGCTTGGAAGACAATGAAAAATACATCCAATAAAACGCATGTGAGTACACGAAGATAGTACTCACTAAGGGACCTAGCAAACCTCCCTGGCTGTCAAGAGGAAACTGGATAAGGTCCTGAAGCCGGTCCCTGACCAGCTCAGCTGTAGTGCATACGTTGGACTACGTGCGGCTGGTATCAACATCCTGGTCGATCAAGACACCAACCTGAAGGCCTAGTCTGGGACCGAACCGCGGATTTGGGTTGCCCCCCCCCCATCTGAAATCTAACCCATGTGGACTCTAAATACAGTGAATATACAAACACTCGAATAATAGTGATTCATATTACAAACAATCCATTTCTTTGTGTAATGATGGAGATGGAGTAGTATGTGTGATGATGGAGATGGAGTAGTATGTGTGATGATGGAGATGGAGTAGCATGTGTGATGATGGAGATGGAGTAGTATGTGTGATGATGGAGATGGAGTAGCATGTGTGATGATGGAGATGGAGTAGTATGTGTGATGATGGAGATGGAGTAGTATGTGTGATGATGGAGATGGAGTAGCATGTGTGATGATGGAGATGGAGTAGCATGTGTGATGATGGAGATGGAGTAGCATGTGTGATGATGGAGATGGAGTAGCATGTGTGATGATGGAGATGGAGTAGTATTTGTGATGATGGAGATGGAGTAGCATGTGTGATGATGGAGATGGAGTAGCATGCGTGATGATTGAGATGGAACAGCATGTGTGATGATGGAGATGGAGTAGCTTGTGTAATGATGGAGATGGAGTAGCATGTGTGATGATTGAGATGGAACAGCATGTGTGATGATGGAGATGGAGTAGCATGTGTAATGATGGAAATGGAGTAGCATGTGTGATGATGGAGATGGAGCAGCATGTGTAATGATGGAGATGGAGCAGCATGTGTGATGATGGAGATGGAGCAGCATGTGTGATGATGGAGTTGGAGCAATATGTGTGATGACGGGATGGAGCAGCATGTGTGATGATGGAGATGGAATAGCATGTGTGATGATGGAGATGGAGTAGCATGTGTGATGATGGAGATGGAGTAGCATGTGTGATGATGGAGATGGAGTAGCATGTGTGATGATGGAGATGGAGTAGTATGTGTGATGATGGAGATGGAATAGCATGTGTGATGATGGAGATGGAGTAGTATGTGTGATGATGGAGATGGAATAGCAAGTGTGATGATGGGGATGGAGTAGTATGTGTGATGATGGGGATGGAGCAGCATGTGTGATGATGGAGATGGAGCAGCATGTGTGATGATGGAGATGGAGCAATATGTGTGATGACGGGATGGAGCAGCATGTGTGATGATGGAGATGGAGCATCATGTGTGATGATGGAGATGGAGCAATATGTGTGATGACGGGATGGAGCAGCATGTGTGATGATGGAGATGGAGCAGCATGTGTGATGATGGAGATGGAGCAATATGTGTGATGACGGGATGGAGCAGCATGTGTGATGATGGAGATGGAATAGCATGTGTGATGATGGAGATGGAGTAGCATGTGTGATGATGGAGATGGAGTAGCATGTGTGATGATGGAGATGGAGTAGCATGTGTGATGATGGAGATGGAGCAGCATGTGTGATGATGGAGATGGAGTAGCATGTGTTATGATGGAAATGGAGTAGCATGTGTGATGATGGAGATGGAATAGCATGTGTGATGATGGAGATGGAGTAGCATGTGTGACGATGGAGATGAAGTAGCATGTGTGATGATGGAGATGGAGTAGCATGTGTGATGATGGAGATGGAGTAGTATGTGTGATGATGGAGATGGAATAGCATGTGTGATGATGGAGATGGAGTAGCATGTGTGATGATGGAGATGGAGTAGTATGTGTGATGATGGAGATGGAGCAGCATGTGTGATGATGGAGATGGAGTAGCATGTGTGATGATGGAGATGGAGTAGCATGTGTGATGATGGAGATGGAGTAGTATGTGTGATGATGGAGATGGAATAGCATGTGTGATGATGGAGATGGAGTAGCATGTGTGATGATGGAGATGGAGTAGTATGTGTGATGATGGAGATGGAATAGCATGTGTGATGATGGGGATGGAGTAGTATGTGTGATGATGGGGATAGAGCAGCATGTGTGATGATGGAGATGGAGTAGTATGTGTGATGATGGAGATGGAATAGCATGTGTGATGATAAGGATGGAGCAGTATGTTTGATGATGGGGATGGAGCAGCATGTGTGATGATGGAGATGGAGTAGTATGTGTGATGATGGAGACGGAGCAGTATATGTGATGATGGGGATGGAGCAGCATGTGTGATGATGGGGATGGATTAGTATGTGTGATGATGGAGATGGAGTAGCATGTGTGATGATGGGGATGGAGCAGCATGTGTGATGATGGAGACAGAGCAGCATGTGATGGGTAACATCAGTGTTCCATCCTTGTAGCACCTGGCTGAGTGGCTCTGCTCTTCAACAAGTCAATTAACAAAAACTCGTTTAAAATTAAGTCCTTTCTAAAATTTTCTCTTATAGGTTTAAAGATATTTTTATTCATTTATGTTAATGTAAAAATTAATCATTTTGTACCAAAAGAACCTTAGAAAACTTACCTAACCTTATTATAACAAGCGCAATTTAATTTTGCCTAATCAAACTAAATATATTTTAGATAAATTTACAATAATTTAATAATAAACAAACATAATGAAATATATTTTTTTTGTTAGGTTCAGAATGATTTTTTGCGAAATTACTACATACACAAATTTTCGCTTGTCTTATTCGGCAAGAAGAGCGTTGCTATTAAAGCCAAAATAGCAAGTTTTAAAGTTTTACCTATTCGGCAACACATACACATACACACACATACGCACACACACACACACACACACAAAAAGAAGAAGAAGAAGAAGAAGAAGAAGAAGAAGAAGAAGAAGAAGAAGAAGAAGAAGAAGAAGAAGAAGAAGAAGAAGAAGAAGAAATAAAAACAAGGCGATTCGCAAGTACAAAGAAAACTTCACTTGTTTGCAACATTAATAAGTACAGTGATAATGGACAATCGAAAAAAACATAATTTTGACGTACTGGAGGGAGTTAATATGTCTGAAAGAAAGCAAATGTCTAAGTGCAATACAGTAATATTATACATTGATGCACCTCTGATGAAATGGTTCTGCAGCGTATGGATGGCAGCGTGGATGGCAGTGTGGATGGCAGTGTAGATGGCAATGTGACAGGTGTACAGGTATATACTTGTGATATACTGGGACTATTTTACACTTCCTCTCGTGTCTCTCACTATAGTTTGGTTATATGGTTGTGGGTAGATTTCAGATTAAGCCTTATACCTTTGATATACCTTTGAAGAGTTTCGAGAGTTTAGCTACTCTTGGAGCCTGACCATGGGCCAGGCTCGTCTGGTGCTTGCCTGGTCTACCAGGCTGTTGCTGCTGGAGGCCCGCTGCCACACATATCCATCACACCCTAGTTGATCTTGCACGTGGTGAAGATACTTGTCCAGTTTCCTCTTGAAGGCTTCTACACTTGTTCCAGCTCAAAGTGTTTTGTATATATTATCAGGTGTGTCTCTCTTTACTCCAGAGTACCCAGTGTGTTGCTATGTGTGTGGTAGTGTGTCAAAATGTGGATGGCAGTGTAGGTGGGTGGCAATGTGGGTGGGTAGCAGTGTGAGTGGGTGGCAGTGCGGGAGGTAATGTTGCAGTGTGAGGTGGCAGTATTGGTAGAAGTGTGGTTGGGTAGCAGTGTGGTTGGGTAGCAGTGTAGGTGGGTGGCTGTATAGGTGGGTGGCTGTGTAGGTGGGTGGATGGTGGGAGTGTGTTGCACAGCATGGGTGTGGTGACCTGAGGCAGCGTACACTCAGACCACCACTTACCACCACTCCTGTCATGTGCTCTGCTAATACCTGTCTTTATAGCTTCGTGCTTTTGTATTGATATACATTCTATTTTCTGGCACCGAATTATCAGGTTCCGTATAATGAGGTGGTGCCGTCTCTGAGCTACACGTCTCACTTCACCTCGTCCTCCTCCTCTCCTCCTCCACATCTCTCTCCATCACACTGTTTTAACCTTCTCTTCTGCTCACAGCTTCTTCGGCTCGCCAGGCGCCTCCACACTCACCCTTTGAAAACACTGAGTCCGTCTACACGTACATGTGTACACACTACACTAAGATATGACTGCGGTAAACACCATACACAAATAACCCACATATAGGAGAGAGAAAACTTATAACGACGTTTCGGTCCGTCTTGGACTCTTCACCAGTCACACTGACAGAACAGTGAAGGAGCCAGTATATATAAGCGAGGGACACAGGGACGGGAGACAGAGAGGAAGAAAAAGAAGTAGTGGTAATGGTAATGCTGGATTAATGCAGCATTACCATGGTATTATGCCTTTTTGTTCTTTAAACACCATACAAATTGAAGAATAGGTATGATCAAACCCTAAAGGCCAGAAATCATTAAAGTCGGTTAATAGAAGCTAAAAAGGTGGGGGATAGGAGCTACGAATAGATCACTAGAAAAACAACTAAGTGAATACAGACACGACAGAAACGTTAACAGGCAGGTTAGAAATTACTTTTTCAGACTCAGGGTGATAAATGGAACGCACTAGATGAATACCTGTTAGAGGCAAACATTAGAAAAAGTTTTAAAGACTTCGAGTTACTCACACACACACACACACACACACACGCGCGCGCGCGCGCGCGGAGGCAGCAAAAAGTAATAAACAGGAGCTAATCTCCTAACAATAGGCGATATCAGCACGACAAAATCGATTAAGAGGACAGAAATACCTACACTGGGGACTTAGTTCTTTGACACAGCAGCGAGGAACTTTATAAGCCAATAAATACGTGGAGGATCCAACGAGACAAGAGACAACACACTAATCCAACCATACCTAACTTTCACTGTAACTCAGGAAAAAATAGATTACAACCCATTAATAGATGCGAACGACTACTGTATTCTAATTATTAACCTCGACACAAAATCGGGAGTTCAAACCAGCAGGGAGAAGAAGAAACCAGGGAATTTGACAGAATAAGAATATTTCTAAATAAGGAACGAGTTCAATAGAAATTCACCGAATAAAACATGAGGAAGTTTCTTAAACTAAAGTGTTTGGAAGAAACAAACAATATCTTGCTTGCGTCCTCCTGGACAAGGAGGAGGCAAGGAAGAAAAGAGAGAACCTGTAATTTAACTAGCACTGCAAATAAGAGAAAGACAAAAATGAGAAAGAATGGTAACATAAAATTAATTACTTATTAGAAACATGGTAGTCAGTAAGAGTGTAATATATGATGCGTCAAGTTCAAGAGGAAAGTGGGGAGACAATCTGAAAATGACAGCAAAAACAACACCGGAAAGACAGTAAAGGATTTAGTAATAAGACTGAAGAGGATAGGTGATCGACTCATAAAGAAATAACAAAGTACATGAGGGTCTCAAAAGAAGCTTCCAAATCATGTACAACTAGAATAATGGCAAACACACGAACAACAACAATAAAACTGGACACAACTATCGAACTTAAGACATAACAGCCGGACATAAGTCACTGACTAACTGATCTAGACCAAACATAAGCATAGGGCCCATACAAGCAAACTACTTATGCAAATTTACAACAAATTCATAAAAAACTGGTAAACGACCATACACCTGGTGAAGACCAAATGTAAACCCAATATTTATAAATGGCAAAAGACAAGTATCGCTAAATTATAGATAAATACCTCTGACATATCTCGTGCAATGTGATGGAGAAAATTATATGTAAAACACTAGTACAACATCTCCAAAAAGGGGATTTATCTTGAAACAAAAATATATTTTCAAGGACAGAAATTTTTGTCTTGACAATCTGATATAATCATACAACAGACTCAAAAAAATAAGACAGGAAAGAGAAGGACAGGCTGGTTGTATATTTGTAAACTGCCATAAGACCTTCGACATTGTACGGCAAAAAACAAGGCAATGTAACTGTAAACATAAAAGTAATGGGTAAAGGGACATCTAAGTAGCAGAAAATAAAAAAAAATAATTGGTTGCCAGAGGAGCTCTTCAAGGGAGCGTTCTGTGATCCGTCTTTTTTTTTTGTTTCCTGATATACGACACCAACAACCTTCCAGGAGGCCTCGACTCCTATGTACCAATAGTCAATAACGGCGCTAAAATAATGAGGAAAATCCAAACAGACGAAGCTTTCAAAAAATCCCAGCCATGGAAGTGCTAAAAATAAATGGCTACTTGCATTCAACCCAAGCAAATAGTAAGACAATGAAAATGAGCGAAGATGCAATGAGACCAGACAGAATATGCCACATGGCCGGAAATCAACTTACAGAATAAGTCAATAAAGATGTGGGTGCCGACATCAGGTCATATATGTTCCTTGAAGCAAACAAACACAACTGGCTCAGGCGAAACCTGGACAGGCTGCTGACGTGGTCCAACAGTTGGTTACTGGAGCTCAATCAAAGCAAATGTAAAGTCGTGCAGACTGGAGAAGGATAAAGAAGACAAGGTACATCCTAGGCTAGAATTGAAAATTGGGTTGAGCAAATATTGTTAGTGGGATGGATTGTGAAGGACTTGCCTAGTATGGGCCAACAGGCCTGCTGCAGTGTTGCAGTGTTCCTCCTTTCTTATGTTCTTGCAACACCTGACTTTTTATGAGGATGTAGGTAGGTAGTCAAGGATCTGTGAAACACAGCTTATATTCTACCCAAGCATTAAGACTTTATATGGAAAAAGACACTTATGTACAGTTCAGGACATTTATTGAAGGAAACGTTTCGTAACGAGTGGCTTCTTCAGTCCTAATACAGAGATGAAATTAAGACACATGTGCAACATCTGGGTGTCTTTATTGTAAACGTTTCGCCATCCAGTGGCTTTATCAATACAAATTCTAGGACATTGTTGAAGACAGTAGAACTATATACAGAAGATGAGGTAATCAGTCCCTCAGCCTTGGAGTCAGGTAGAGTGTCGCGTGGGTAGTAGTAGTAGTGGTAGTAAATGTGGTGAGATGGGTTGGGTTAGAGAAGGACCTGTTGACATCATGTTACAGCGGTCTCCAGAATGGGTAATATCCTGTTGATTAGCACTTTTGAGATGTAACTACCGGAATTTTGATGGATAGTGTTACTGACAGCAATAAAGGCAGCTTCTATGCACTTTCGCCATCTTACATAAGAACATAAGAAAGGAGGAACACTGCAGCAGGCCTGTTGGCCCATACTAGGCAGGTCCTTCACAATCCGTCCCACTAACAGAATATTTGCTCAACCCAATTTTCAATGCTACCCAAGAAATAAGCTTTGACAATGCTACCCACTCATGCGCGAGTCCCACTCAAATCCAACCCCTCAATCCCACTCAAATCCAAATCCCGAGCTTCAGAACCTTAAGAACATAAGAACATAAGAATGGAGGAACACTGCAGAAGGCCTACTGGCCCATACAAGGCAGGTCCTTATCAAAACCACCACTACCTAAGAATTTACTCCTGTACTCACGACACTAATCAAACCCAGCCCCTCCCACTCATATATTTGTCCAATCTCTTTTTAAAGCCACCCAAGGTCCTAGCCTCTATCACCCTACTCGGAAGATTGTTCCACGCATCTACAACTCTGTTCGAAAACCAGTACTTGCCTATGTCCTTTCTAAATCTAAATTTATCCAATTTAAATCCGTTATTTCTGGTTCTTACTTGGTTCGATATCCTCAGTATTTTATTAATATCTCCTTTGTTTATGCCCATCATCCACTTGTACACCTCGATGATATCTCCCCTCATCTTAAATCTTCTTCTTTAATAACTAGTTTAGCCTCACTGAATTTCATGAGGTGTCCAACATCGTCCCTATGTTGAACACAGGCGTTTTTACGGACATCATCGCTGCAAGCATTTTTGTGTTCTCTGATCCTTATGTCCAGAGATCTGGCTGTTTCCCCCACATATACTTTGTCACACCCCCACATGGTATAGTGGTGGGTCCTGAACTGTACATAAGTGTCACTTTCCACATCTCGGTACCACCATACCATTTCTCATTAAGAATTTAATTTGTCTAATGTATCTTAAATTCTTTTCAAATTTTATTAATTATAAATTAATCTAATTTATATAATCCAAAAGCAATAGTCATATTTTGAAAACTACTTTTTTATGAGACTTGATTCTATTATATTCCTCTCGATCATGGACTTACTACATACAACTTTCTCAACTGGATGGTTAAAATCTCTCACATGAACAAACAGAACATTAGAATCTTGTCCACTTGTAATGCTATATTTATATTGTTTTAATCTTAGTTCAAGACTTCCCAGTTTGACCGTAATAAACTTTATCACATATTTTACAAGGAATCTTGTAGACACAGCCGTCAGCATTTCTGGGGGAATTTTTTATCAAAATTTTTTTTTCTCTGTATCAAGATTTTTAAATACAACTTTGATATTAAAATTCTTAAGCAGAGAAGGTATATCAACCAAGTTTTCATGGTAAGGGAGAACCAACATATTTTTAGTTGAATAAGGTTGGTTGTCCCTTTTTGAAAGGCAAAAAGTATTTGTAGCAATTTTAAAAGATTTATCAATTACGTTTTTTTGGGTATTTTAGATTATTAGCTATTTCATAAATTTTCGAGATTTCTTCATCTATGAACTCTGGGCTGCAAATACGCAAAACTCTCAAAAACAATGATGAGAATACAGACAGTTTAACTTTATCTTGATGTGAAGAATAATAGTGTACATAGGAACAGCTATTTGTTGGTTTTCTGTAAATTTAAAATTTAAATCATGGTTACCCTTAATAATTAAAACATCTAGAAAAGGCAATGAGTTATTTTGTTCAAACTCAATAATAAAATTTATGGAATGAACTAGATTATTTAATTTAAAAAGGAAATGGTTTATATATATATATTCTTAGGTATAAGACATAAAATATCATCAGCATATCTATACCACTTTATTGGGAAGGATTTTGTTAAGCAATCTTGTTTCAAAATATTCAATATAAAAAAAAGTTTTGAAAATAACATGAATATTACTTTTGGGTTATACAAATTGGATTCATTTATAATTAATAAAATTTGGGAAGAATTTAATATACATTAGACAAGTTAAATTCTCAATGCTTGGGTAGAATATAACCTGTGTTTCACAGATCCTTGACTACCTACCTACATCATCATAAAAAGTCAGGTGTTGTGAGGTGGCAGCGAGGTGTAGTCTCGTCCTTATATGCCTTCAGCAGTCCGAAAATCAAGGAATATGACTCCCTCCTTAAGACCATGCTAGAGAGTGTATTGAATCTTTCCCTTGAAGATGAACAGTGGTTGCAAGCCTCACTTCCAGTCAGTGGTTGCAAGCCTCACTTCCAGTCAGTGGTTGCAAGCCTCACTTCCAGTCAGTGGTTGCAAGTCTCACTTCCAGCCCCCCAGGCATGGGGGGCTGGGAGTACGCAAATCCTCCCAGATTGCTCTACCAGCTCCTATCCTCTTCCATAGCATCAAACGAGTTAATAAAACAAATTCTTCCGGACAACCTCAGTGACTCAGCAGAAATACAGGACCCTAGCTATGTCAGTGCCATCGCTGAATGGGAGACTCTTGCTGCTCCAGCACCAAAACCTAGTGCAGCACTGGCCTACAGTCAAGTTGGGATGGCCCCATCGCTGAAAAGGTGCTTGCCAACATGCTTAGGGCTGTAACATCAGACAGGGAGACTGTCCTTCTCCAAGCTGTGAGTGCACATCACTCTGGGAACTCCTCCAAACAGTTCCGATTTCGCCAATGGGAACACGCCTGGACGCTAAGACCCTCCGTATTGCAGTGGCTCTTCGCCTTGCTGCCCCAATTCACACAGAATATACGTGTATTTGCGGCAATGCGCAAGCCGACCAATATGGTTCATGGTCTTATATGTTCCAAAACTAAGGGCTGGCGCGCAAGACACAATGAAGTCAATGACATCATAAAGAGAAGCCTTGCTACAGCTGGATGCCCAGCTGAGAGAGAGCCCCGATTACTAGCAACCAACAATACCCACAACCCAGGCAACCGCCCCGACTGGATCACCATCTATCCTTGGAAAAATGGCAAGCTCTTAGCATGGGACTATACCTGTGTCGACGCTGGCTGACACCTACATCCATCACTGTGTCGGGCGACAGGGAGGAGCTGCTGATCACAGGGAGGAGTACAAGATGGGCAAGTACAGGGACATAAGCCAATAGTATCAATTTGTCCCAGTGGGATCAGAGACCTTGGGATCATGGGGAAAAATACCACACGTTTCCTTAAAGAACTGGATTCCAGACTCATCGACACCACCAGGGACCCAAGGGCAGCCACTTTAATGTTCCAGCACCTCATAGAGGCCATCCAGAGGGGAAATGCATGTTGCATACTGGGCTCGCATCCGGCTTCGGAGGAGCTGGAGGAGATTCATAATCTTTGATATATTGTACCAATGTATTCAGGTTTGTGTTTCCTGTCAATGTATTCTCTCTATTAATAAAGTTCACATAGAATACAGAATATACGGGGTGGTAGGAGAAGAAAATATTCAAACAGCTCCGGGAAGAATCTTGCATTTTCCCTGAGGTACGTTCATTCTCTTCTCCGAGGATGAGGGTCCCCAGTCCAGTTCTAAAGGGGTACCTCCCTATATATATATATATATATATATATATATATATATATATATATATATATATATATATATATATATATAAGATGGGGTCCACCTCTGTACAAATTGTGGGACCCATAGCCTCGGAGAAGTGGATAAAGGCTTCAAGGAAGAATATTTGGATTTCTTCCTGATGCCATTTGAATATTCCACTTCTCCTACCACCCCATCTTTTAATTTTTTTTTACCAATAGGTATGTTTTATTACATAATAAAAAAAGATTTGAGAGATACATTGTTGATATAAAGATGGCATATACAGTACACGAGGTGAGAGATACATGTCTAGTACATATTGTTACATCTTTGTCACTGATTATAATGCGAAAATCTCATCCAGCTCTTCCGAGCTGGTGCGCGTGCCCAGAATACAGCATGCATTACCCTCTGAACAGCAGCGCTGAGTCGCTGGAACAGAAAACTAGCTGCCCTGGGATCCCTAGTTACCCTGTTGAGTCTTTTGCCCAGCTCCTTGAGGAACTTAGATGCACTCTTTCCCCATGAGCCAAGGGTCTCTGAGCCTATGGGAACAAACATATAATGATGGGCAAGTTCTCCATATTTTCTCGACTTCTGGGACTCCTGAAGGTGGCAGCAGCCCCTCCTTCCTCCCTGGTGTACTGGAGATAGGTATCAGCCAAGGTAGATGCACATGTGTAGTCCCACACCACCTGCTTGCCGTCTGTCCAGGCTTGAAGGGTGATACCATCTGGACGCTTTTGGTTGCCATCAGATCTGCATAGTTGGGGTGGTTCCCTTACTGCTGGGCATCCGGCTGTTGTGAGGCTCCTCTTGATAATGTTATTAACCTCTTCATGTCTTGCAATCTTTCCTCGATTTAGACACAAGACCATGGTACCGAATCGGTCTGCTGCTTCACTGCCACAAATACACCTGTGTTCGGCGAGAATAGGGGCGGCAAGTCGAAGGGCAACACCAATGCGGATGGTCTGTGGGTCGAGGCGTGTGCCAAGGCTGGAGTTGGGAACAGCCAAAAGAAAGTCCCCTGCATGAGGAGCTCTCACTGCAAGTAGGCGGGCTCTATCCTTCCCTGACACACTCTGAAGCATTGCTGAGGCTATATTCTCTACTATTGGGCCATCCCAGTGCGACTGTTTGTATATATTCAACAAGTCGGTCGTCTCCCACCGAGGCAGGGTGACCCAAAAAGAAAGAAAATTCCCAAAAAGAAAATACTTTCAGCATCATTCAACACATTCACCACACTCATACATAATCACTGTCTTTGCAGAGGCGCTCAGATACGACAGCTGATAATAAGTCTCTCCCAGCTGTCACTATCCCAGACCCCTCCTTTAAAGTGCAGGCATTGTACTTCCCATTTCCAGGACTCAAGTCCAACTAAATCAATTAACTGGTTTCCCTGAATCCCTTTACAAAATGTTACCCTGCTCACACTCCAACAGCTCGTCAGGTCCCAAAACCCATTCGTCTCCATTCACTCCCATCTAACACGCTCACACGCTTGCTGAAAGTCCAAGTCCCTCGCCCACAAAACCTCCCTTACCCCCTCCCTCCAACCTTTTCGAGGATGACCCCTACCCCGCCTTCCTTCCCCTACAGATTTATACGCTCTCCAAGTCATTCTACTTTGATCCATTCTCTCTAAATGACCAAACCACCTCAACAAACCCTCCTCAGCCCTCTGACAAATACTTTTAGTAACTCCACACCTTCTCCTAATTTCCACACTCCGAATTTTCTGCATAATATTTACACCACACACTGCCCCTAGACAGGACATCCCCACTGCCTCCAGCCGCCCCCTCGCTGCAGCATTTGCAACCCATGCTTCACACCCATATAAGAGTGTTGGCACCATTATACTTTCGTACATTCCCTTCTTTGCCTCCATGGATAACGTTTTTTGTCTCCACAGATACCTCAACGCACCACTCACCTTTTTTCCTTCATCAATTCCATGGTCAACCTCATCCTTCACAAACCCATCCGCTGACACGTCAACTCCCAAATATCTGAAAACATTTACTTCTTCCATAATCTCTCTCTCCAATGTGATATCCAATTTTTCTTTATTTAAATCATTTGATACCCTCATCACCTTACTCTTATCTATGTTCACTTTCAACTTTCTACCTTTACACACCCTCCCAAACTCGTCCACTAAAATTTGCAACTTTTCTTTAGAATCTCCCATAAGCACAGTATCATCAGCAAAAAGTAACTGTGTCAACTCCCCTTTTACATTTAATTCCCCATAATTTAATCCCACCCTTCTCCCCAACACCCTAGCATTTACTTCTTTTACAACCCCATCTATAAATATATTAAACAACCATGGTGACATTACACATCCCTGTCTAAAACCTACTTTTACCGGGAAGTAATCTCCCTTTCTCCTACACACCCTAACCTGAGCCTCACTATCCTCATAAAACTCTTTACAGCCTTCAGTAACTTACTACCTATTCCATGCACTTGCAACATTTGCCACATTGCTCCCCTATCCACTCTATCATATGCCTTTTCTAAATCCATAAATGCAATGAAAACTTTTCTACCTTTATCTAAATACTGTTGACATATATGCTTCACTGTAAACACTTGATCTACACATCCCTACCCACTCTAAAGCCTCCTTGCTCATCTGCAATCCTACTCTGTCTTACCTCTAATTCTTTCAATAATAACCTGCCATACACTTTACCTGGTATCTCAGTAAATTTATTCCCCCATAATTCTTACAATCTCTTTTATCCCCTTCCTTTATATAAAGGAACTATACATGCTCTCTGCCAATCCCTAGGTACCTTCCCTTTCATACATTTATTAAACAAAAAAAACCAAACCACTCCAACACTATATCATCCACTGCTTTTTTAAAATTTCTGTCATGATCCTCAGTTCCAGCTGCTTTACCCCCTTCATTCTACGTATGCCTCACGCACCTCCCACACTCACATCCTGCTCTTCTTCACTCCTAAACGATGTTGTACTCCTTGGCCAGTGCATGAAATTACCGCCTCCTTTTTCATCAACATTTAAAGTTCCTCAAAATATTCCGCCATCTACCCGATACCTCCAGCTCCCCATCTACTAACTCCCCTACTCTGTTTTTAACTGACAAATCCATTCGTTCCCTAGGCTTTCTTAACTTGTTTATCTCACTCCAAAAAATTTTCTTCTTCTCAGCAAAATTTCTTGACAGAGCCTCTCCCTCTCTTTCATCTGCTCTCCTTTTGCACTCTCTCACCTTTCTTTTACTCTCCATATACTCTGCTCTTCTATTACACTTCTGTTTTGTAAAAACCTCTCATAAGCTACCTTTTTCCCTTTACTTCTTCATTCCATCACTCACTCCCCTTTCATCCTGCACCCACCCTCCTATAGCCACAAACTTCTGCCCCTCATTCTAATACTGCATTTTTAAAACTATCCCAAATCTCTTCAACCTCCTATCCCCCCACTACTCCTACTTGCACTAGCCCACCTTTCTGCCAATAGTTGCTTATATCTCACCCTAACTTCCTCCTCCCTTAGTTTATACACTTTTACAACATTTTTACCCACTTTAGCATTAAGATCCCCAACCACAAGTACTCTCTCATTTGGATCAAAACTCCCCACGCTCTCACTCAACATTTCCCAAAATCTCTCTGTCTCCTCTACACTTCTATCTTCTCCAGGTGCATAAACACTTACTATAACCCACTTTTCACATCCAAACTTTATTTCCCACATAACCTAATTTAAACATTTATACTCCTCTTTTGCCATAACTGATTATTAACATTATTGCCACCTTCTTTAGCTCTAACTCTATTTGAAACTCCTGATCTAATCCCATTTTTTTTTCTCCCCACTGAAACTCTCCTACCCCTTCATCTTTTTTCCATTAAATGGGCATCCAGCTTCTTTTCATTCATAAATTTTAAATACTTTTTTATCATTCGCACAACATCCACGCACATTGAGACATCCCACTTTACGGTTTTTTTTTTTTAGTAAATTATACAGGAAAAGGGGATTTGCCCATTGTTCCCGGCATTTTGTTGATTTTACAACACGCATGGCTTACGGAGGAAAGATTCTTATTCCACTTCCCATGGATATGAAAGGAAAATAAAAAGAACAAGAACTATTAAGATAAAATCAAAGAAAACTTGATGAGTGTGTATACATAAATGTGTATATGTATTTTGTGTGACCTAAAGGGGAATAGGACGTACCTGAAATCTTGCATGTTTATGAGAAGAAAAAGACACCAGAACCCACCCCCAAAAAATACAGGCTTTTTTTTACACCACTTGGCAGGGTAGCCTCCCGGGGGTTCTGTCACCAACCAGGGTCGAACCATGATGCTTTGGCCCGCCTCATGATGAGCGAAAAAGGGCCCAGTCCACTGAACCCCAAACTTTTAAAATAGCGCATCCAGTAGGGGAATTTTAAATATCCAAGGCATACGATGGTGTGAGCCTAAACTAATTTCATTTACTCC